>JARKIC010000878.1:0-179016 GCA_029378375.1 Mycena olivaceomarginata
CTGCGGGTCACCCTCTATCGGTCAAGCGCCACGCAGCAGGCTACAATGTGAAGAGGCCCATGAACTACCAACACTTCTTAAACGTGAGTGATCGCATTATTTCCGGGGGATACATGCAACATAATGTACTTTCACGTCATGCTCAGTCTTAGCTCGCGCTTGTACGGTGTACCAGGTGCGAAAATATATCATCTACCAAGTTGGAACTCGCTGCAGGTCTTCGCTCTCAGAAGTAGAAGGGCTTGAAGACTGGGATGAATAACTTGGATGGTTCCAGGCAAGCAGATCCATTTTGGCCTTTTCTGATCGTCGCTCTGAACCACCCACCCAACCCTCAGGAATCTGCGAGAGCTCTCTCTCAAACTTCTCTGGACCTTTCGCCTGTCGTTGTGCTGCGCAGTTCGCCGCCTTTGCGGCTTCCAAGACATCCGATCGACCTTTGCGTGCCTCTTCCAGTATCTCGCCAGGCCAGAGCATTTCTTGCGCCGCGATTCCCTTCCACCGGTCCCAGAGCTCGTCTCAGAGCTCGCAGGTGGGCTTTCCGGTAGTCCTGTTCTTACGGCCATTATACTGATGCTATCAGCATGCACCCATTCGCATTGATATGGTACACTTTGCGGCCCGCCACTTCGGTTTGAAAGATGGGCGCCCGCCCCGAAGTTTAAAGCTGATGTCCTAAAAGCGGAGTTTTAAAAAGGCTTCGGACAGACAGAATGCTTAATTTTATAAAGAGGGTGATTATGGGGGGATTTACATGTTTTCGGCGCATCGAAGCCGCTAAGCGCGCTGGCTTCTTTTTAAAAGGCTGGATCTCAATATTCTGCAAAATCTTCTGCTTCTGGGGTGTCCTCAAACACCCAGTTCCATAGTTCAGTTCTGACTCACCCCATAGCTATTTAAATACACGTAGAAATAGGCTACTGGACAATACTTCCTCTTGAACAAGGAGCACTTACCTCCGTTCTCTTTGTTCCCATCATCTGAGCTCTTGATTGTTTGTGTGCTTCACTCCAAAAGGACTCAAAGCTTCACAGTCGGGTACTTGTGAACTACTAGTACCAAGGCTTTCGGAACATGAGTGATCAAACTCTTTTCGTGAATATACAAGTTTCACATCATGTCCGGTCTGAACTGGTGCTTCTCCTGTACACCAAGGGTGACAATATTTCCTCCCTCAAGTTGGCACCAACTATGCATGCATCAGTTGGAAGGCTTCGGGAATATCAATGAGTGAGAGTTGGATACCTTTGAAGTCGTGATCCAGCCTGTCATCTGCGAGGCCTTGTTTCTCCAGTAGAAGCCGCACCATGTGTTTCATCTCCCTCATATCATGTTTCATCCCCCCCATATCGTGTTTCATCCCCTCTATATCGTCTTCTACATGCTCGAGCCGGATGTGCGTGGGTGCAGGCTCCTTGTAAGAAGCGAAGCTGGACGAGGTGCCCATATTCCATCCAGAGTCTTTCACATGTAAGTGGACACCGAATCTCTTGAAAGCAAACCTACCGCTCTCGCCAG
Source organism: Mycena olivaceomarginata (assembly GCA_029378375.1). Lineage (NCBI taxonomy): Eukaryota > Fungi > Basidiomycota > Agaricomycetes > Agaricales > Mycenaceae > Mycena > Mycena olivaceomarginata. Next base: position 1,519 of record JARKIC010000878.1, read on the forward strand.
AAATTTTTTCCTCCAAATCCGTGCGTGTAGACAATCGTTGTCTGGCCGGGGCTTCAAAGATTTTAGGTGAGGAAACAAAATAAATATACTCGGCAGGAGACTGACCAGTACGTCTAGCAAGAGCACCCGCACCAAGGGAGAATATCGTCCACAACGCTGACAACATGGCAAACATCGAGACAAAGACACTTGTGATGGCTGAGCCCAATGGCTTAAGACGCGGGACCGGTCGCAAGTAATCCATGACCGGGACACGATCACTGGTTTGGTAGAATGCTAGCCTCTGCCTCCACTGTGCCATGAGAGTTGAATTGGATGTCGCGGCGCGAGACTGGTTCGCAGAAGATGTCAAACCGAAGCCGGCCGGAAGATTCACAGGCATAATACTGAGGTTGAACATCTGCGGGGAGTTGTAGATTTGATTGTCGAGGATAACTCCGAGATCCAGACGGACGAGATGGTAGATCGCTTGGAATATGTTTTGGAAGGCACTGGTGAAGTCAGGCGTAGAGACATTTCCAAGCTGACCTGCCAATATTTCCAGTGCTCCTGTGGACATGAGAGGATGTGTCTGGTTGACGACTACACTAGGGGCGGGGAGAATATACTCTGGATTTTTGAACGTAAAATATGCTTCCGAGTCGGTGACCATGAATCGAGGAGGTGTCGATGAGCATGGTGGTTCTAGAAGAGTTGTGGTTTCAAGTGACCCACCCGGAACGCAAATGCAACACACATAGGCAGTAATGGTGATATTGACCATTGTCGCATTGCGGTTCCCGGTCCTGGCCGTTAGGTTGAGCGAAAATGGAGGAGAGATTGGCGCCACGTCGTACCAGTCCAGAAACGTTATTAACTACAAATCAGCTGAGAGATTGTACACAGGATGAATAAGGACTCACAATGTCGTCGGTCAGAAAACCTGCTATGATCTCAAACGACAAATACGAGGAAACAGCTGGGGGTGGAGGGGTCCAGACCAGGTGAAAGAGAGTCGGGACTCTGCAGGTGATCGCAACCTGGGCCTGGTTCGGACCTCGACGGTCATAATGAAAATGGTTCTCACCAGCGAGTTCCAGTAGGGTGATCCTCCCTCTCCGATTACTAGGCCGACGCTGATGGTGACATTTGTCTGGAGAAATCAGAAATCAGAAACTGCGAAGTTCTGAGGAAGCCATGCGTACCACGTCGCAGCCTTCCGAAAGCGGATTATTGTAGTATGAAAACGACGAAACGGGTTTGGTTTCATCGAGACCATCAAATGCATCAACAATGGTATACCCAAAGAGCGACCCATTCAGTTTGATGACATCGCCCACTGTGAGGAGCTGTGGGGTAAAGCTATTGGCAGATTGTTGGAACACTGAAGGGACGAGACTGCTCAGTGCAACAGCGGGAAGGGTGTCGTTCGGACGGTATGTGAATTCTTGCACAATATTGTAGGCAGAGAGCGGAACTACAGCTGTCATGAGTTGGTGTCGCACTGCAATTCGGCACGCACCATTCAGAGCGGCGAGAAAGGCTGAAATTAGGAGAAATGCACTCAGCACGATAGGAGTGGTCCACTTCCATGGATATGCTGACCAAAAAATAGAGTAAATGTATGAGAACAGAAAGAAACACGGAAACCTACGGCGCTCCTCTGTGTATCCCAATCGGAAGGATCTCAATTGTCGAAGTATGGACTCCATGGCGAGGAAGAGCCCAGAGTCTTGTGTCGATTATTTCTTTTTCTTTCGTAGAACGGCAAATAGTGGGGGATGATAGTGGCGGCTGGGATACTTTGTTTGAGTGCCAGCCATTAAATGGGGATCGCCAGCCGTCCTTACGAGATCAACGCTGGATCCGAGAAGCAGGATTTGATGTATAGCCGCGTTGGCCTATCTCTGTCCGCACAACCAACAAGGGTCAGCTTAGATGTATCACGAGGAAGCTGATTCCGCTGCACTCATCTGTCATCCACCCAAGGCAGGAAGAGATATCAGCCTGCTGGGTTTCCAATTTAGCTCAGATACTCACAGGCTGCAAGCATTGTCAGCACAGGACGATGGGAATAAGGGACGAGGACGGGAGTTGAATATTTTCGTCGAAATAAGATGTTGCGAGACGGTGTTCTGATCTTCAGATCGGGTGCTGACGAGGCAGACCGGCCAAGTGGGCGGTGGGGATTCTGCTGCGCTCGTCCTTTGAGAAACAAGGAAGCTGTGAACATGTCAAGATGTCCGACGCCGGACGCGAGGCATCGAACTTGATTGATATCGAACGCTGGCTGTGTCGACGGCGCCAACTGATGGCCGTTCATTGTCCGTTAAAGGCACAGTTCAATCAGATTTTCCACCAGATTGTCGTTGCTTGAGGAAGGGCTGGCAACGTTACTCCGTTGGCGGCAGAGAAGTTACAGCCTCAACCAATCGTCTTTTCTTTTGTTCATTCCTCGGGACAGACACTTAACAACGTGCCTCGATGCAAGGTCTGTTCGGGCGACCAAATATAATTTTTGGCTCGCTTGTTCTGGCTCGCTTTGAGTGTACGGCGGCGTACGGTACTTCTATATTATAAAAAATTCAAGTATCACCAACTTTCAAGCGCAGAGTGCAGCCGGCGGAAGTTGAAGCCAAAGCGGTTTGAACTCTCGGAATTGACGGGGACGACCCACTGTACTTTGCTCCAGCTTCTCCTTCCTTCCTCTCAATTTCACCCCTCCATTCAACTCCAGCACCCATATCTATCCCACAAGATTTAGTCTTTCCTTCGTATCCCTTCGATTCAACCAGTGGCCCCTATCTGCCAATGGGCAAGACCGCGGCACGTGCAAACCACCAATCAGACACGCGTTGCCTTGGCTGCGTCATTTCGGTTTCGTGCTCTTGTCCGTTACACCCGTCGCTTTGACCAGCTTATCCTCCATCTGTCTTACTTTACTAGACTTTGATTCTAACTGAGGCGTTAGACCGGCCTTGTACGCGGCTTGTATACTTGGACTCACTTGGACCCACTTGAACGCCTAAGGCTCCAACCATTTCCGTTTATAAACGTTTATACACGGTTTTAACCGTTTTCATTTCCATTTAATTTGGCCAAGGGGTCAAACGGTTCGGAAACCGTTTTTAAAACGGTTAAACAGTTACCGAAGTTGAACTACATCGAGAGGTTAGACAGACGAAGATCTGAGTGCATCTTGGGTGTCAAGATGTTTCCTGAGGTGTATTTCAACCCCCTTGAAGAAAAACCATTGATATATCCACTACTGTTGCGCTCAACGGCGGGGCACATTCCCGTTATGGTAATTGATGGTTCAACATCATCAGTTTGATACGCAATCATCTACCGCCGCGGCGCGCGATTGTCTGCTCTTGGACGTGAATGTTGGACTAAATGTTCCCAGTTTGTGTAATATACAGTCAGCTAATTTTTTTGTGCTTGTCAATGAACTTGGAGGCTTGAACTGTTAAACACCTGTTGCCGGACTCTGTTTCTATCCAGTGTGAGTACTGTATGAGTTGAATTGCTAAATCTACAGGCCAGTATTATCCCCTTGTGCTCACCTTAGGAGTGCAAAACTCCAAGGGAGTATAATACAAAGGATACCACACATGGCCGGCATCTGATAGTTCATTGCCTCAGGTGTACCCAAAAATTACCGTTTGCAAACTGTTTTTAAACTGTTTTAAACTGTTTTTAAACCATTTCCGTTTAATTTGCCTGGATTACTACACGAAAACTAAATGATTGGAGCCTTATGAACGCCACTCGGGAGACTTGTGTAACACCTCGGATCCTGCGATACCCAGCTCTCGATACTCGATACTCGATGGCGAGCCCTGCCTGGCACTATGTACTCAAATTCATCATCACCGGCGACGCCGCCGTCGGGAAATCGTCTCTCCTCGTGCGCCTCACCGACCAGCGATTCCTCGCTAATCCCGATCCGACGGTGCGCGTCTCCGTGCTTCTGGATTCTTTACTCAAACCTCTGGTGGCGTTTCCAGCTCGGCGTCGAATTTGGCTCGAAACTGATCACGCTCCCCGGGCCCGAAGCGACCGTCGTGAAGCTGCAGTGCTGGGACACGGCGGGCACAGAGAGCTTTCGCTCCATTACACGGTCATATTATCGTGGCGCGGCGGGTGCGTGTCGTTCTCTTCTCCCTCCCTCCCCACTATCTTTGCTGTCCCCCTTTCTTTCTTTTGAAGTACGCGTATACTAATGCTACGATCCCAGGCTGCCTTCTCGTCTACGACGTCACCTCCCGCCGCTCCTTCGACTCCGTGCGCACCTGGCTCGCCGACGTCCGCGCGCACGCCGACGCGCACGTCAGCTGTATTCTGGTCGGGAATAAGGTCGATCTGGTGAGTGGAGCAGAGGGGCAAGGTGAGTGTTTTCTCGGTTTCTTGAGCCTTTGCTGTCTTTTACGAGGAGGAGATGAGATGAGAAGGAGGGGAGAGCGGGAGACATGTTTTTGGGGCGCGAACGGGGGGTGGAGACCGGTGGGGTGGCGACTCGCGGCGGATGTGGTCGAGTCGGTGTCGGCGCGGGCCGTAGGTCGATCGGCGTGGGTGCAGGATGCGGAGCGGAGGCGGAGTCTGTGCGGGACATGCGGGGAGAAGGCAGGGACGGAGGTAGGGGAGGGAGGGGATACTGTGGGTCCCGTCGAGCGTGGCGGAGCTGAGCTGTGGATCTGATGTCTGAGGTGCACCGTGTGCGGCCGACCGCTCGGTGTCAGTCATTCGGTGTCGGTGTCGATCTGTGGCGCGCAGTCGAGCGCTCAGGTGATGCTCGAGGCCCTGCGGGCGATTTGCCATCCGTCCTTCGGTGTCGGTGCCGATATGGGCTCGGAGGGGCTGCGCATGGGCGGGTCAGAGCGTGCGGAGTGTACTTCGCCGACGGGGGCAAGGGCGGAGTGCGATACATCGCCTCCTGAGGCCTTATTTCGTCCGTGTGCCGGGGGCTATCGACGTCTCAGCATGTGTCGGGTCGTACATACCGCTGCATCTGCGCGAGGCGGTGTCTTGTGAGGACGCGTGTCGTCGTGGTGTGTGGGTGCGCGGAGGAAGGTGGTGTGGCTTGGACCTGAACGTGTCGTCGGTGCTGAAGAGCGGCGCTTACACGGCGGCGAGTGCGCGCGCGCCCACCGCAACCGTATGTGTGCGACTTGGTGTTTGTCGTCGGTGCTGCGCGTAGGGGCTGTGACCCTCCTGTATTCCGGCTCCCTTCTTTTTCGCCCTCTTTTCATGCATCTAAAACGCGACGCACGATGCTAATGTATCTTGTTCCGTAGAACCCCGAGAACGCGCGGTCCCGACGGAGGTGGCGGAGCAGTTTGCGAAGGAGGAGGTGAGTGTCTTTTCCTTTTAGTGCTACCAAAAGCCGAGCACGGGGCGGACGACGTCTTATGTCGGGGCCATCGAGAGCGAGCGGGACTGGATGGCAGTCCGTGACTGGGAGGGGAGGGACGATCTCGGACGCTGAGACGACCCTGAAGTCAAGAGCGGGTGCATCCGAGGATGGGTAGACGCGGGGAAGGCGCGCGTGAAATCGCGCGTGCGCACGACCGACTCGAGCCCGAGGGATGGGGACACTGGGGCGTGTGTGTGTCTGGGCGTGGGGACGGGCATGAATGGGCAGAGCGAGGACTTCACCGTTTCTCCATCCGCCCTCATCCCTACCCTCGTCTCTCCATGCGTTCTCCTTCTCTCCACTGCATGCCCACGACTTGGCTCGCACGGCCGCCCTCCTTGCACTGCTCTTCCCCTCATTCCCCTCGTTCTTCCCTTCCCGTGATGTTTCCTCCCTCCCATATTCCTCCGGCTTCCCCCCATACTCTCCCTCATCGCCCTCTGTTGGCACCCCGCCCTCGATCTATTCCCTCCCTCGCCCTCACATAAACCCTTGCTCTCCTTCCGCCTTCTCCCTCGCCCGGATTTTCACATAATACCCCATCCGCCCCATCTTGCTCCTTCCTCTTTCCACCCCTCTCTCTCGCTCCCTCCCCATTCTCTCCGCCCTTCTCCACTCATTTCTCCTCCTCCCTCTACCCACCACCTTTCTTCGTTCCTATCCCCACCCCCAGCTCGTCCCCTTCCTTCACTGCCGAGCTCGCTCGCTCGCGTCCCCCGTCATCAGCCTCTCCTCTCTATATCCTTGCGTCGATCTCGCTCGTCCCCGTTCTCGAGCTGCTGTCGTCTCGTCTCGCCCTCCCTCCCCTTCCTCTTTTCCCTATTGCCCTCCCTCCTCCTTTTCTCCTCCAAAATCAATAGATCACGACGATGCTAACAAATTTACAGGGCCTCCTCTTCACCGAAGCCTCCGCCCGCTCCGGCGAGGGCATCGAGGAAGCGTTCGTGCGCGCCGCGCAGGAGGTGCTGGGCAAAGTCAGGGACGGACGGTTCGACGATGAGAGGGTGCGTCGGCATGTTTCTTCGTCTTTTGTTTTCTCCTCTTTTGGACGGATTTTTTGTGTCTTTCGCGAAGAGTTGGTGGGCGAAGAGTTGATGGAGAGCCGTGCGAAGTGTCTTTCCTGTTTGCGAAGAGTGGGTGGGCGGCGTGGTGCTCCTGCGGACGGGGGAGAGAAGGATGTGGAGCCGAAGGGGTGAGAGGGAGGCTTACGGTGTGGGAGGGGAAGTGGGGCGAAGAGATGGAGCGCAACGCCATTGCATTACGAGTGGAGAATCGGGCGCTCTTGTGGGACGTGGTGAGGTGGCTGGCAAGCCGCAACACATGGGGTGCGTGTCGGTGGGAGACGGGGCGGATATGCAGAAGTGGTAGCGATGTGCACACCTGTAGGTGGTGCGGATGCGCTGTGGGTTGCGGCACGCGGGGCCATGGTAATGGCATGGGACGGGAGCATGCCAGGTGCCGAGGTGCAGTGATCGTGGGGCGCGGCGAGGCGGAGAGGAGCAGGAGAAGTGTGCGTGCGAGCTTAGTACGGTCGAAAAGCGCAGGGTGTCGGGGGTGCCGTTTCTGACGCATTGGGGAAGTGGAGACAGGGCGTGGCATGGTCTGGGCTGGGCTGTGTGCTAGACACGGCGTTTGAGGGATGCGGGGCGCGGGGGTCTTCACCGCACAGTGGTCCGCGATAGGGTGGGCGCGGGGCGTGTGCGAAACGGGCTGCTGTACTTCCTTCGGCAATCGCGTCATCATCTTCTTAGGCCGGGATGAGCGACGCTCGTAACTTGATACTTGGTATTTCACCTCAGTTTCAGCTCGGCTGAAAGCAAATTTTATTCTATTAATCTAAGTACAAGTATTGGTACAAGCAAAACCTGAGAAATCTGTTTGAGTTTCGGTGCCCCCAAACTGTAACTTGAAACTTTACATTTCATCACTTACCTGGGGTGGCCCGAAATTTGGGGATCACTGGTGTGAGTAAGTAATTCGCCCAGGAGGAGACGTATAACTGACAGACACTGCCAACAGATGGTCATCATTACCAAATGTTGCAGTATGGGAAGCCCTACCCATTATGAACCATCTTCTTGTAAGTGGCTGGGAAGTTTCACAAGAACGAACACCGAGTTAAATTTACGCTGCGGCGGTTCGGCCGCGGCTTGGGCGTCAGTGAACCCGACAATACCTGCCAACTGACCTCGCAAGAAACTCGGTCAACGCATGGCCCGATGTTGAATGGATTGAGACGTCAGTGTATGACGCGATTTTATGGGATTTTATGAACCCCGGAAGCGGGCGTACCGTCAAGACTACATCGCGGAATGACGTCGGGGAAATTGAACTCGGTACATAATATCCACCCAACGCGCCAGAATCAGGCCAAGCGTTCCGAGTCTCCGAAAGAGCTCTTGAGTCATCTTCCGCACTCGAGCCAAGCTGCGACCGACTGCTTCGCCTCCAGGGATAGAGTCCTAGCCCATGTTGGAATACGAGTCGCATTATAATGTGCCCGCACTCAACGACCGTGGCGTACGTCGTTTCAAGGTCCATTCATTTCCGTCCTTCTCGCTTGTCCGGTTCCTCGGCTTGACAGCCGAACTTGTACTTTGATTACTTGTTTATTATAAACTTCGAGAGAGAGATAAGCGCTGGAATGAGCGCCTTCGCGGAAGTTTAAACCTGATATATGCGTAGATTCGGGGCTGATTTCCTAAAAGCGGACTTTAAAAAGGCTTCAGACGGAGAGAATGCTTAATTTTACAAGGGACTGGTCGGCCGCTTCGCGGCCTCCCGTCCCTTATCTTCCTCTTCGTAAAAGTAACATATCTATAACGAAGTCATTAGAGAAGGATTAGGCAACAATAAGACGATTGATCCGCTGGCCAGGAAAGGACCACCGGTACATTTTCCCCGTTGATTCGCAGACGATGCGCACTCTATTCACCTCCTTATTCCGTTGGTTCACATTGCACAGCAACGTTTGATGACCGAGAAACCTTTTCACCACCCGGCTCTCAAGGCCATCGTCAAGGACGGCGTGTTTAATCGCAACTTCAAGGCCAAAAACATGCACTTGTTCATCTCGACAAGCAAGAAGCACCCAACCCACCTGGAGCTCCCGGACGCAATGGTTGCGTTAGCGGCCACCGCCGTGAGTCGATCGATGATTTGAATTCACTGTCAAGAGCTCATCTATCCTCAGTTGTATGCAGCACTCCTGGAGTATCGCACCACCGGCGAGCGCCAGGTCATCGCTTTCACTGAGGGTGCTTATGAAGACACTTACCGCAACCACATGAAGACCTTGGCTGATACTCGTGATGCGGCTCCCGTTGCGTTGCACAAGGTCCTTCATGGTCTCTTCAATGATGTGACGTTCGTCGTTTTTTTAAATTCATGGATACATCTATATTAATTCTGTATCTCAGCGACGGCAAAGCCACTGCACCCGAGGCAGGCAGCTCCGCCACTCTCATAAACCTTGTCGAGGTCCCTGATTCTGATTAGTGCATTGAACCATCGTTTTTCTGCTGCGTATGCATGCCCACTGTCATTACTCGATATACCCTTACCAGTTACCACGGCTCGGCGTTACTCCCACTATCATTCCCATGGCTGCTATTCTTACCGTAGTCAATTATATAGTTACAACCACGTATATTCCGTAGTCTACTGCTCAATTCCCATCTCTTTTGCGCATTTTGGATCTGATAAGCTCCGAAAACCTGACAATAAGGCAAACAAATATACGACGAAACTCGCCTGAAGTACGGATAAAGTGAACTGAATGGCAGAAAGTTATGGCAGAACCGGTGTAAATTACCACTAATTTACTTTCAACGTCACTAGAAAGCTAACACGAATAACGCAACTTACTGTACCATTTAATTCAATTCGTAGGCCTTGTGACCTGTGACCAAAATTTACGAAATTCAGATTTCGTACTTTGTCTGAGGGAGCGTGACCGATTTTTTTTTTCGTAAATCCGCCGCAAAGTGTGTAAAATACAGTAGACTGAGGAGGACGCTGAAAGATTGGGGAAACGCAAGCGCTGCACAAACACGCGCTACACTGGTTTCTGGCAGCACACAAACGACAAAGGCGACGATATCGGCGTCCCGGGGATCGATTTGCCGGCAGTAGATAGCTAGAACAGTCGTTATAATGTTGCTTCAGCCTCAGATTGGCCCCAGGTGTGCAGATCGAGGAGGGGCGCACATGGTTGAGGGAGAGTCAGAGCCGTGGGAGGACAATTTGCTCCCGCTGTCATAATTGGCAGCTCATGCGAATACTGTGGAGCCGAAACCTGTTGCGTCGCGCTGAGGGAAAAAATTCGATTTTTTGAGCCGTTTTACAGCGATTTTCGTGACCATTTTCAGAATTCGTACATCGCTGGGTGACCTGTGACCCGTACGAAAAAATTCGTAAATTTTGAGGCCTGTGACCTGTGACATACGAATTGAATTAAATGGTACAGTATCTGGCCAGATTAGCATGAAATTATGGGTAATCCGACCTTATTAGTAAAGGAGGTCTTTCCTGATGACAGGGAGGCGCTGAAAATAAGATGCCATTCAATTCGGCTTCTTTGCTTGCTCTTCGTGTCCTCGCTGCTTCTTGCTGTACCTGCACGCCCGAGAGGGGTTTTTTCCTTTCTCGTCTTCGGCTCTCGTCTCACTGCACGTGACTTCTCCCTCATCTCGTTATCTGGAAGGGATGCAATAAAGAACCAACCACACTCACCATGAGCCCGATGGCGGTGGGACCGTGCATACTCTAGCCATTCTTCGAGGATACTGGGGTTTTTCGTTCAAATCGACAGTCACGGGTCACGCACCCCTCTGTCGATGTCGAACTTCGGTTGCGGTCACGGGTCACGGCGGTCCTTGTCGAACCTGCCGCTGGTCACAGCGCATCCAAAATCGCCTGAAAGATGCAAAAAAGCGAAAATTTCCGAGGGATTTGTCGAAATTTTGAAGGGTGTCGAAATTTTTGCTGGTGTCGAAATGTCGAACTTGCAAAAAGGGTCATGCGTCACCCCCCCTGTTGATTTGAATGAAAACCCCGGTATTACATGCAGGTCGCCCGTTCGATTCAGGATCAGTCTCTTGTTTCTGAAGCTTGCTTTTGGTTTCCTTTCTCAACGCTCACGACCGGGACTCCGTCCTCCCTTGTTTGCGATGGTGTCTTCGGCCATTCGAATTCAATTCCCTGTTCAACATTCCACTCAGAACCAAATGCACTCATTACCAGCTCAATAGCGGTGGAACCACGCCTACGTCACATTTGTGTGGATTAAGTATATGTGCACGTTACCCGTTCGACCCGGGGTCAGGATCCAAAAGACATGTCCAAAATTGGGCGGTGATTGGCCGGCCGGAAGATACATCTTTGCTGACTTTTAACTCGAACAGAAGACACCCAAAAATACAATACTGTTAATAGAACACGATCAAGGGTTCGGGCCGCTCAGCCCACATCACTGCTGGGGAATTCCGTCCAAGTCGGAGTTTGTGATTGGTTGCCAAAGTTCTGGCCCGATTCTGGGAGCAAAATCTGATATCGAACCCTGAATAACCGTGAAATATCAATATGTTGGTGTTGCAGTTGGCAGACCGATGATGGAATGGAAGAACTGGTGACACTGTGGGAGCTCACAGATGGCACATAAAAGGCCAACATTTCACAAGGGCACTGCATGCCCAACATGCCCCATTCCGTTGGCACTCCGAACAGACTGGAGAATGTGGTGACATGTTTGACCATGACCACAAATACCTTGGAAATCATCGCCGATAACATACAAACTCCATTTCTAGGCGCTATAATTAACACAACTCAAGCTGTCTTGGAGAAAATTAAGGTGCGTTTTGTTGAGTGGAGTGTTGTTCATCTAAAGCTTACCTACTTGCTAGACCGTTACCGAACACAAAGAGGACTGTGCTCAGCTTTTGGAACAAATCCACAAATTGCTGACTGTGATTGTGATTCTTCATATGAAATCGGATGCAGGTGGAGGATTGCCTATAGAAGTCCTGAATCATGTTGGCAAATTCACCGAGTACTTTGCTGGTCCATTTGTAACCTACCATACTGACAATGGGTATCAGGATCCTTCACAAAATCTATGTGTTTGTGGAGGCCCAACAAAAGGGCAACAAAGTGAAAAACTTCTTTCGCCAGGGTGAAATGAGCACACTGCTCAAAGCCTGTCAAGCTGGATTACAACAAAGCTTTGACTTCTTTCAGGTCCGTTGTCAGTTCTGTGCAACAATTATTCATGGATACATAGTTTCATAGATTGAAGGGTCAAGGGCTCTACCAGGTCTCACAGAGATGCAGAAGGATGCCCAACAGAAACATCAGGAAGTGCTTGATATGATTGAGAAACTCTCTGAGGCAACTGTTTCAGAAAGGGCATCTACAGTAAGTAATTCAAAGCTGTTTTGCCCAATCTGATGTTTTGCAGACAAGTGGACATTATTCTCGGTACTCTGACAGGTAAAGTATCAACTTTCCTATAAAGTTGTTGGATTACACTTATTGGATGACTTCTTTTCAAAGCTCCAACTCAATCTCAATGCTGCCGTCAGAGCCCAAGATATTCCATGGCCGGGAGTCAGAGCTCTCAGACATCCTTCACCTTTTCAACACCAGAATTCCGCGGATAGCAATTTTGGGTGCAGGTGGCATGGGTAAAACCTCCCTAGCAAGAGCTGTCCTGCACCAGCCAGAAATTATGACCAGATATGCACAGAACAGGTTCTTTGTTGCTTGCAGCTCTGCAACAACTAAACTCGAACTGGTGAACATGATTGGAGCCCATCTGGGTCTGAAGCCTGGCAAGGATCTTACCCAAGCAGTACTGCAGCATTTCTTAAACCATCCACCAAGTCTCCTGATTCTAGATGAGCTCGAAACCTTGTGGGAGCCAGAGAGTTCTCATGGTGACATTGAAGAATTACTCTCACTGCTCACAGGTGTAGAGAACCTTGCATTGATGGCAAGTCAACCGTTGAATAATACTCTGAACTAACCTCATCCTAGATTACCATGCGAGGAGCAGAACGACCTGCCAAGGTGCAATGGACTAGACCTTTTTTGGGAATCTTGCAACCCTTGGATCTAGAGGCGGCTCACCTCACATTCATTGAAATTGCAGATAGTGGACACAGTGAAGAGGAGGTTGACCAAGTCCTCTCCCTGGCAGGCGGCATGCCACTTGCAATCAGTCTGCTTGCACATTTGGCAGACACTGAAGGTTGCTCCAATGTATTATCCTGCTGGGAGAAGGAAAAGACATCTCTGATTTCAGAGGGCTTTGACAAAAGATCCAACCTGGACCTGTCTATTTCTTTGTCACTATCGAGTCCACGGATTCAATTGCTTCCCCAATCACCAGAACTCTTGAGTCTCTTGTCGATGCTCCCAGATGGCCTGGCAGATTCAGATCTCATCCAAAGCAAACTACCCCTTGAAAATATTCTCAAATGCAAAACAACACTGAAGTCAACTGCTCTGGCTTACAGTGATGATCATAAAAGATTGAAAGTATTGATGCCTATATGAGAATATCTGCAACAGCACCAACCCCCCAGAGATCATCTTGTTCAGAGCCTCCTTCAATACTTTGAGGAGATGCTCAAATTCCATGTGGATTACCATGGAACCCAGTCCAATTCCAAAACAATTTCCCAAATAAAGTCAAATTTCACCAACATCCAGAATGTGCTGCAATGGGGTCTAAAACAGAAACAACCAATCCTATCGAAAACCATTTACTGCACATGCCATTTGAGTTATTTCACACAGGCCAGCATGTACACACCAACTCTGGTGATTGGTCGGGTACAAGATATCCTTCCCCAGCTCTATGATGATCGACTCCAAGCTTACTTTAGGATTCAACTGTTGAACCAATGGGGATCTTATTCAGACCCTGATTTTAAGGCTCTAGCCTTCCGAGCTTTGGAACACCTCAAGCAGTTGGATGAGCCAGATCTTGAATGTGGGCTCTATGTTTGCATATCATCCATTAGAGCTGACACATGGACTTTCCAGGTAGATTATATCTTCTCATAGCAAATTACCACCGATACAAAAATGAGTCTGTTGAGGCTGAAAGTCTCTGCAAAAAAACCATATCTTTGGCAATTGACACTGGGAACAACAGGAGACACAGTCATGCATTGTGCCATCTTTCATGGATTCATGTTCAGCTTGGAAACTACCCTTTCGCCCAAATGTATGCACATGAAGCACAAAAGCTGGCCAGAGTTTCTGGGGATTTATATGGAGAAGCAGAGGCTGTCCGTATACAAGCCCGATGCCAGCAAGAGCTTGGTCACTATACACAAAGTCTCTCTTTGTGCATCATGGCACAGAGTCTCCTGGCTCTTTGTGGAATGTCTAGTAGTGAGACCAATCTTGCCATCATGAACACTCAGGCTGAAAACCATAAGCTCAAATCAGAATATAATGAGGCCTGGAAACTTCATACCGAGATACTTCAGATCACTGCAGACCAAGATGTCTATTGGCATGCTGGTGCATTGCTGAATCTTGCTGAAATTGAAGTGTTGATAGGTGTTCCAAACCATGATATACAACAGAATATTGAACTTGCACGATCAATGTTTGCCACTGTTGGTCACAAATCACTGATGATTTGCTGTGATTCTACACTTGCAAATCTATATCTGAGGGAACAGGATCTACTGGGAGCAAGAACACTTTTGGAAAAGTCATTGAAATTAGCCCCACAACACAGTGAAATCCAGTCATTCTGTTTCGAAAAATTAGGTAATACTAGCTCCTGGGGTCCAGATGAACCAATACCTGGATGGACAACCATATTTCTCATACATTCTCTTAAGTCGCAAAAGATGCTACAGGTCAATAAAGCTCTGCAGTTTTTTGGTCAGATGCTCCTCATGCAGAACGATGAGGACACTGCTATTAGCCTGTTTACTGTTGCCCTTGAGGGGTTCACACGTATGGATGTCCATTGCAGCAGAGCAGAATGTATGCTCAAACTTGGAGACATTTCGAACAGCCATGGTGACCAGTTGAAAGCAGTTGAGCTTTGGATGACAGCAAGGCTGCTTTTTGAAAGGTCATCCCAGGTAAAGGAGGTTCAACATGTTAATGAGAGGCTTGCTTGTATTGGATGTGATGTTCTGGTACAGCACAAAGAGAACATTGCTTGTCTGGTGGAGCTAAATGTCCCTTGTGGCAATCCATCCACAATTGAGGATGAACAGCAGGTGGAACCAGTTGAGGAACCTGCTCAAGTTGTAGCATGAGCATTCACAACATGTATCCAATATTTGTGATTCTGGAAACAGGCTGGGTACTTATGTCACTTTTGTCTTGTCTGTGGTGTGTTAACTTAATTCAAAATGAAACTGATTTATTGTACATATACAGGAAGCAACTGGTACCAGCAGTTCAGTGAGTATCATATAAGGGTAATTTCAAACAGAGAATTCTTTGAGGTGGAAGTATTTGACTGATCTACTGTCTGAACTATTGGGCACAACAGTCTTGAAGCACAATCATTTGAGGTGTGATCCTTTTCCGATGTGGGTAGCATATTTTTTTCATGCAAGGCTAACCCCTTTGATCCTGTCAGCGGGATCGCACAGTGCTCATATACACCGCCATTTCAGTCCGATGTTTTTAAAACCCCAGCCGACCAATATTAATCAAACATTTGACGAAACATTGTAATATTCTTGATCAAATGTTGTGCGGGTGTTTTCTTCGTAATATTGGGAGTATATTTGGTCAATGTTCCCTGAATGTTGGACCGACATGCAATTTACATTTATTCCGATCTCTATTCAATGTTTATTAGTGCATCCCCCCTGCGCACCATAACACCGGCAGCCTTATCAGCCTTTTCCTGCTTATTCCTGGCCTTTATATTCTGTTTGGTTATCTGTTCATATGCACTCCGCGAGAGAACATCCAGTCGTGGAAAGAGCCAGTAGCCACTAGTGACCGAAAATCTATCAAGTCATTCAAACTCCGACCATCAATGGCGTGATTGTGTTGGTTGATGCCACGTCGTCTCTTCTCTTTCCCCATCTTCTCTCCTCCTGCCGCTCGCCCATCCCTCTCACCATCCTTCTGGCGCTCCATATACTTCCCCCTGTCGTGTTTATCAAGACTCCCACCATCTCTCTCATTCCATTGGGGCGCAAGATGATGGTAGCAATATATCAAATCCTGAAGTCCCGGCGTGCAAGCCTTCAAGCCTCTTCCTTCAAGTGACCTCTTCAAGACCCCAGAAAGACCACTCTAGGTTCAAGAGTGCTCTCGCAAGCTTTCCTCCCTCAATACTGGATCCCGACTTCCAGATGTTCGGCGCTGTCGATCTCATGTCACTCCCAACCCCATCTGTTCGAGTCACCAGCTCATCGACTGCGCCGTTGGCTCCCACCACAGCTCACACATCCGACAACGACGGCGATGACAACAACTAATGTCACGGCCCAACGACCGCCGTTGCCCCTCTGGCGCCAGGATGTGAATTACATAGTTCACATAGTCCGTTGGTATTACCGTACATCAAGCCTGTCGTCTGCTAGCCTATTTCCTGTATAATGCAATCATTTTTTGCAGTATCAAATTGTCGAAAATAAGTCGGCCAATTGTCTCCTAATATTCAAGTAAATGTCGAGTAAAGCTTCTTGAAAAATGTTTTCACAATGGAACGTTGAACAAGGCTCGTGGGATTCGATTATTTATATTTGAGAAATGTTTGACTCAGTGTTCTGTCACGATCGGCAAATTGTTTCACAACATTTCAGAGGAAACATTTGTGACATATTTTTTACAAACGGCGGTGTAGGGAGCAGGCTTTGGTTTGAACCATGGTGTTTTAAACTGGTTTAAGCCATTGTGGTTTGAATGTGGTTTGAATTATTGTGGTTTAAACTGGTTCAAACCAGATGGCTTAAACCAGTTTAAAACAGATGGTTTAAACCAGTTTGAACCGAGGTTGCTTGGACATGTTTTTTTTATTTGGTCTCAACTCTCATTTTTCCTCCTCTTTTGATATTGGGGGTCTTTGCACACTGAGCGAGAAATTTGGCAGGATCTACAGACATAGAGATGAACTTGCTCAGCTACATGTCCTAGAAAGTGAGGAAATAAGTCACTTGGTTGTCCTTGTTGGCAGCAGTTGGCAGCACTTTCCCTTTACCCCTTTCTCACTTGAGGATTCATTCTGTCCAGCACAGTTGCATCTTCACCTCCACAATTTAGAATATGCCACCTTGATGTATTTTAATATGTTCCTGGCATTTCCGCGGGGACCTCCTTCTATAGATGTGTGAATCAGATTTTCAATACAGAGTAAAAAAAAGTAATATCCAAGATCCATATCTGCAAGTGGATTTGATCCATTAGGGACAGACAAAGTTAGATGCCTCAGCAACACTTCAAAACAGCTTCAAGATTTCTTGAAGCATGAGAGAATCACGGGAATCCTGAATCATGTCTGAAGTGTGAAGCATCACCATCATGAACACTCTGGCTGAAAATGTGAAGCCTCCATGCTTCGGTGCAAAGCTCCTCGCAAGACGGAACGGACTGGGAGCTCCTAAGAGCTTCACCACGGTCGCAAACCCGATTGTGGTCTTCTCGCTGGTAAGCAAGGCGAGCCCGCACGTCAGCGGGGCTTTAGCCTGTGATCCTGGGTAGGGGCCATGTACCTCTTGGCGGGGCCTCTGTAACCTGAGGAGGTGGGCAGACCTGGATGCCCAGCCGGAGCGGTTAGTCTTGAGGTCCCTCTCACCCGCGTTCGTCTTAGTCGAACGAGGTGGTCATGGTGCAAGAAGTGATTGTATTACTATACATGTACACAAATGTAAACTAAGGCTGATCGCACTACTGTAGTTATTTACATTAAGTACAGAAATATATACTACGGTGTCACAGAGCCCCCCAGTGCAGAAGCGTTAGTCTTCGTCCATTTGATCGTCCTCTTGAGGCGGGAGCATCTCTTCCTGGTCAATAATCCAGTCAATCTCCGTGTCCGTCCATCGGAATTCAGGCGATCCACGTCGAGGAGGAGACGGACTTCAAGGTCGCCTTTCGGGTAACCGAGAGACCGAGGGGCTTCGTCTTCGAGCTCTTTGAGCGGGCCGTGGCGACGGGGAGCGCGAGGGTCGTCTCTGAGACTTTTGTCCTGTGGCTCCGAGCGAGCTGTGGGCATCCTCAGCTGATCCTAAAGCTCGACGTTCAGTAGACGGAGCTCTCAGCAGCGCGGGTCTTCTTGAAGCTGGGGAGCTTCGGTCTTTCGGGGGGTGGAGAGGCGTCCACTCCATCCCGTCGCAGCCCCATAACAGCTCGCTCGAAGCCTTCTCGACTCATGAACCTTGCTCCCGCCGATCTCGCATGGTCTTTCCCCGCTTGGCGCAACAGCTCGGCGTCTCTCGTGTTTCGTACTTCGAAGAAATAGTCGACGCGGTAGTTCGACTGGAGGAGACGAAATATTCCCGCGATGCTGTCGGTAGCGACACCAGTGGAGGGAAGCCGAAACCACAGCCTGAGGTCCCCCAATCCGAAGGAGAAGCTGTAGCCGTGGATGAGGACGTAAGTCGACTCATTCACGACAGGGATTTCGCCAGCTTCCATCCTCTCTGGGGATCCCTGCACTTCAACGTCCGCCATGATAATGTCCTCCTCAGGTCCAAGGGAGACGACAGAGTCATTGCTCGGTGAAGACTCGCGAGTCGGGGCTCCCATGATCAGTTAGCATGAGAGGCCAATATGATACAGAGACAAGTGTCACTCACGCGAAGCATGTAAATACCTGTGGATGCCAACTTGGATCAGCCATCACTTTGTCCGAACCAAACACGAAATCACCCGATTTGGGTGTGGCTGTGCTCGGGTAAGAGGGAGGGAGGGGTCGGACAGTTTTAATTCACTTTTCCGACCCTGTGTAGGAAATTTTACAGATGATCACCTCTTGCATCCCAAGCTGTCTCCACACTACGGGAGATGCTATTGAATCCCAGTTGGCCCGCCAGTATGTTGGGATGTCCTTCCGATTGTGAATGTCCTCGGATCGAGGGCCCAAAGTCTTTGAATTAGACACAATGGTCTGCGGGTCACCCTCTATTGGTTACGCACCACGCAGCAGTCTACAATGTGAAGAGGACCATGAACTAGTGAAGCTTCTTAAACGTGAGTGATTGCATTATTTCCGGGAGATATATGCAACATAATGTATTTTCATGTCATGCCCAGTCTAAGCTCACTGACAGACCTGGTATTGGGGCACCCGCGCATTTATTCAAATTTGCTCGAGCTGCAACTTACTATAATGTACTTCATTACATTACAATGTCATCTCATGAGGGCTATTGCTGGCCTGAGCAGTTAGCTAAAAGGGATATAATGTGTCTCGAACCATTAGAAAGGCGCTGGACAACAATCCTGGTAAAGGGTTGAAGTGGGAAGTCGCTAATGGAGCAATCGTGGAAAGTGCCTTACCATCCTGGAAACGGATTGGGGCTACTGCACATCCCTGACTAAGGGCATATTACGAGGGGAACATCCTTCTGAACCAGAGGGATCATTGTTGGGCAGCATATGACGTCTCCAGAACTGCCAAGAGAGGGCTGGACTTGGTCGATCTACCAATTGACTAAGAAACCACACTCGGGTACTGGGAAGCGGCAGCTATCACGATTTTCAGACAAATCACTTAAGCAGTTCAAGGCGGAACCATTTGAGCGGATGGTTACCAAGGAGGGTAACGGAGTGCTGACGAGGAGGTCGGCTAAAAGTTGACATATCAACAATATCCCATCACGATCGTTCTAAGCGATGTAGATCTTGACTCATCATTAAGCTCAGCTCGTTGATGTTTCTTATAAATCTCTCTCAATTTTACTAATTGCTTGATATCTGACAGGAGTTCATCGGCTAGCTGCCATACCACTAGTCATGTACCCTGAACCCTATTGCTCGTTTGTATCAGTCTCGTTTATATTTAGAATCCTGTAACATATTTAAGTGGATGGTTATGGGAAGAACACCAGTGAATCTCACCCCACCTGTTGGACACGAAGTTACTAGACTTCACGCTTAACCGGTAGAGTAGTCATTCATTCGGAGACACCCAGAAGCTATACCAAGTTTCGTTTGTTTTGCCTGTTTGAATATTATCTGTGTTGGATTTGGATCTTTATAAACGACGCATGGATATATTGGATAAACAGAACGGACGCGTGGAATATAAGGAAACGGATTGGACTTGACAATTGGTTGAAATCTCGCAAAGATTATCAATCGCGGATACTATTTGGACTCGGGACTCATAAGAATCACTTGTGTTACGCATCGGAGTACTATCTCCAAACTTAGACCCACATCATACAAAACCGTTGAACATAAAATCTCGTCTGTCTATCCGCGATTGCACCTAGAACGGATTCGAGCAAGTTTTATCTATACGACTTGTAGACCTGTAAAGTCTTGCTTCTCAAACAGAACTAAAGTTCAAATTGCCACAATCTATACTGGATTGGAACCCCGAACTTGCACAAGGACTATAGTGTTTGAGTTGTTGTAGTCGTGTTATCGAACCGCGTATTCTTTTACAAGGTTTGGTTTGTGGTTATTTCACCGCCAGCCCCATAGTCAGTGTTTCATCACGCTTGTACGGTGCACCAGGTGTGACAATATATCATCCTTCGAGTTGGAATTTGCTGCAGGTCTTCGCTCTCAGAAGTAGAAGGGCTTGAAGACTGGGATAAATAAGTTAATAACTTGCTACCGATGGTTCCAGGCAAGCAGATCCATTTTGGCTTTTTCTGATCATCACTCTGAACCACCCACCATACCCTCAGGAATCTGCGAGAGCTCCCTCTCAAAATTCTCTGGGCCTTTTGCCTGTCATTGTGCTGCGCGTTCCGCCGCCTTTGCGGCTTCCAAGACATCTGATCGACCTTTGCGTGCCTCTTCCCAGTATCTCGCCAGGCCAGAGCGTTTCTTACGCCGGAATTCCCTGCCACTGGTCCCAGAGGTCGTCTCAGAGCTTGCAGGTGGGCTGTCTGGTAGTCCTGTTCTTACGGCCATTATACTGACGCTGTCGGCATGCACCAATTCACTTTGATATGGGGGATTTGCATGTTTTCGGCGCATCGAAGCCGCTAAGCGCGCTGGCTTCTTCTTCAAAGGCTGGATCTCAATATTCTGAAAAGTCCTCTGCTTCTGGGCTGTCCTCAAGCAGAAGTACCAAGAAATCGTGCTTAACTCAAAGAGAGGCTAATCAATTCATTCTGCGAGAACCCTTGCTTCTATTGTCGTGAGATTGGGCATTCGAAACAATTGTCCATCGCTTCATGAAACCCCTGCTCCCACGATTCCAAGTGGAGCTGAAACTGCATTAGAAGACCGCTATGCTCACCTTCAAAGTCTTTCCTTGGACGATCTCACTAAGGAAATGCAAGCAGGTGGTCAACTGTAGATATGTGTTTCCTTCTCTGTTTCGGTTCCTTTCTCTCTTCGTAATTAGTTGTAGATAATTGTGGTCAATCATCGGAGGAAAGGTTCCTGCTTACTCGGACCGCCGCAGTCCTTCCTCCGTAGCTTACGCCATGATCCCGTAGTTTACGCCGTAGTTCCGTAGTCATTCCGTAGTCCAGTTCTGATTCACCCCGTAGCCATTCAAACACACGTAAAAATAGGCTACTGGACAATGCTTCCTCTTGAACAAGGAGCACTTAGGTACCTCTGTTCTCTTTGTTCCCATCATCTGAGCTCTTGATTGTTTGTGTGCTTCACTCCGAAAGGACTCGAAGCTTCAAGGTCGGGTGCATGTGAATTACGAATTGCTCTCGGAACATGAGTGATCAAACTCTTTTCGTGAATATACAAGTTTCACATCATGCCCGGTCTGAACTGGTGCTTCTCCTGTACACCAAGGGTGAGAATATTTCCTCCCTCAAGTCAGCACCAACTATGCATGCATCAGTCGGAAGGCTTCCGGAATATCAACTTGGGGGGGGGGCCGATGCTTTGCACGGCATAACTCGTACTTTGAGATAATTCTTTCACTACACGGCCAGAGGTTAAATGCGCCCCAGGTTGACTCGAAAAGGATGAGATCAGGGATGATAATGCAGATATCCCCAGTTCAAAATTTGTTCAGTCAAGGTTAAAACCCAGATTATGGCCCCATTTTGAGTAAAACATGCAACCTCCATCTAAGTGAGCAGCAAGCCGACCCAAATCCATACTCAGGGCTGACCTCAGTTGCCTCAGAACGCTGGTCCGTGCACCACAGCCAGTGAGTCATATTGCGACATACTGTTGATGGCATCTTGAACCTCTTCTTTCCTCCCTTCATGTTGTCTCCCTGCTGCATTGTCTGTTTCCTTCGCTGTCTGCTCAGTGTTCACCCCCGGATCCCAAATGCCTATGTCTGACCAAGTCTAAGCTGCGCATGTAGCTCGTCTGCCTCTTCCTTCAAGGTCTCTTGCCATTGTCGGACTGTAGTCTGCTTGTACTGGGCACCTACAACTATTGAATACCTTTCAAGGAGCAAGAATTAAGACACCCACAAACAGCACAAGGCCATTCTCAAAACTTCAAGACATGAAAATGATATAGGGGTCTGTCAGATGACTAGATGGCGCACCTAAAGTGTTTTGTGTGCCTGGCAGGTGGAATTGATGCTATAGAAATATAAAAATCTCCTGGGACTCAAATGGGGTGATCACGCATTTATTCCACAAACAACAATTTTATTCGTCCCATAAAATGAATATATTTATTCACAAACGGGAAAATTGGCCCTACCGTGAAGTCCCCTAATGGTCCATAGATTTGGAAAAATATGTGCAAAAGATTTGCAGGTTGAACAAGCAGACCTGACCCACGAGCAGTAAGCGGTGCACATCGTGCATTGCAATTGCCGGTCAAATAACAAATACCGGAGTGGACATAATTCACGGCTGCACCAATGGGAATATCGACAAAATTGGCATCTTCGAAAGGGTCGACTGAGGAACTCAATGTCCCCAGAATCCTGGGGAAAAACTTCCCTATTGCAGAGGGGATTCGACTCAGAGCAAACTCGCCCTCCGGAGCAAAGGTGCCCTCATTGGAGAGAGGAACCAGCTGTCCGATGTGGGTCGAACACGGAACCCAATTCGCAGACGCATCAATGGAGTCAACATCTTTCCAGTGGATCGAAAAGATGGAGCCCCGTGAACTAAGACCAGGCGGTAACAGCATTGGTATACCGTTTGGGACAATCGGGACCCTCGCAACGTCCGAAGCTCGAGGCGCTAGGGGGCCGTCAAAATTGAAAAAAGCCATTACAAGACACTGGGATAGACAATTCTCAACAGCACTTGCTTTGCGTGCGCAATTTCGACCAGGACTCGAAGTCGACTGCATGATCTCCCGGATAGGTATGGTAACGTCAAACGACCCACAATAATTGGTCTGCACGTGGAGAGCACAATAATTTCGGAAGTGATCCTTGAAAACTATACACTGACGTCTAGACTGAGTACAACGCAGTGGACAACTGGCCTCAGCGGCTCGTTGGATTACTTGCATCAAAAGCAAGCTGAAGTCCCTGTTATTTTTACTAGGGAAAACTGCGGGCTCAAAGCCAAGCAAAAGGTCAATCGTGAGCCGATTAAAATAATCTTGAGTCGGAATCTCCGAATTAGAGGATACCCATGCAGCCGCCGACAGCGATGGTTGAAGTTGAACTTTGCAACAATTTGTATCGGAGGTTCTCGGGCCCGAGAAGGCCGAACACGTATGACAGGTGCGAGTTCATTCCCCAAGTTGCAAGTTGCGGATCTCAACGGAACCCTCGGGACCCGGTAGAATAGGCAAGGATGTTCTTGACGGTAGATAACCCACTTATGCTAGGGGTTCAGACGATTTGGACAAGCCGGGAACTTGTAGGAATTTGGATGAGCTCGCAAATGTGGGGCATTGCTGTGGAAGGTTGAACATCGGGATCGGGATCAGAGGTAAGTCTAGAGCTCGCTGAGTACCGACAACAGAAAGACAGTTCTTCACATTTTGGGGTAGCTTGTCATCCACAGAATTGTCAGTCTGCGTGCCCAGTGACAGAATAGAATGAGATGCAACTGCTAGGGGTGAACTGCTGGCATCAGCAGAATTGGCAAGACCCGCAAGGTCAGTTTTCGACGGCTTCCGCTCTTTTGGAACCGTGATCACAACAGCGACCGGAAGCGGACTCTCCGCCCAATGGAAGCTCCATGTCAAGAGCGAGAACGAAGTGTGCTGCCACTCGTTCATAGCCATGTTTTGTAACGTTCTCGGGAGTCTTGGCGCACTATTTGGAAGTGCAGAGCGACTATGTGCTAAAATCATTGTCTGTTTCTGAGGCAGGAAGTCGAAACAATCCGCAATAAGATCACAAAAGTTCTCGAAATTCGTTCCAAAGCCATAACTGGACTCCCTGCCCTCCTCGACTTCCATACGGATTAGAGGGACAGTGTGATCGCGCTCTTTGAGCATGCAGTGAGGACCTTTTAGCCCAAGCGGGCACGTCTTCACTGGGCTATCACACACTAACTCAACCAGAGGATTTCCAGTAGCAAATCTTGGGTTGTTTCCTATAAAATAAGCCGGTTCATCCGGAAAAAGGTGCAGATACATTTGCAGGCACGCTCCCTCTTCTGCGCTGATTGCGAGGGCGCCTTGTAGAATCTCAATTCGACAGGGTTGGGGACGTATACAAACTCGTCAGTCATAGTTCGGTTAAGGCTTCGTCAGTTTGATGGTGATCTTCGTGAGTTTGATGGAGATCTTCGTCAGTCTTGATAGCCGCGTTCAATCTTCGTTACTCCGTCAAAGTCGGGGACCAACCAACTGCGCCGCACCCACACTCAGACTCACCAATGTTGATCCACCAACTTGCACCACTCTGGCGCACTTGAACACGACTTGCCACCGTTGGCTGGTCCCAACGAGGTTTCGGTCCATCAAGTTGAAGCAATAATCAACGATGCACAGTGAACAAATGAACAGAGAGTTTTAAATCTTACAAGCTTAAGCAGGCGTGAGACTCCGAGAAATTTGTAGATGAAAATGAATGGGATTTAAACAATGGAGTACAATCCGTACATTCAATGCATAGCTAAGTCGTTCATAGTACCGCCCCGCCAATGCGCGCGGCTGTGCCACAGCGCAGAACCCAAACCCCTAACCATCTAACTTGAACCTCAGCACCAGTGGGAATCACGGACCTGTCACCTGAGCAGATTGCCGACAACATCTTGACAGAATGACGAAGGTCACCATCAAACTGACGAAGAAGAATGCCATCACTGACTTACGAGTTTGAATATGTCCCACAGGGTTGCGGTCATATGTCGCCTTGAACATAACTGTACTAGAGGTCCAATTCAACCGGAGGGTCTCAATCGGTTGAAAAATGTACTCGGTCCGAAGGTTCCGCCCTGATTCTTGGTGGGATTTGCAAGGCGAGTGAGAGGTTATAACTGATCCAATTGTTCGATAAATGAGCTGCATTTCGCGTTCGCGCAGCAGAATGGGATGCTTGACCACGAGGATTTCAGCCCAACCTGTGCTGAAGGCGGGCGTTGAACGTGGACGGTCCACACAATGTTGCATGGTGTGCGGGACCTTAGAGAATCGCACGAGAATGTGCCAGGAGCATTCGTTGACAAAGAATCAATATATTCCATTCTCCTTAAGGTGAGTATCCCCGGCTTGTGCGGCAGACAAATTATTAATGGAATGCAACTTGAGGGCTAGTGCGCCTATTGGTACAGAAGCATAGATTCGGCAATATGTAAACAACTCAATCTCGAGTTGGGCTGAGGTGAATCTAAATTTAAAGGCTGCCAGAGATACCTGGTGCACTGTTGGCTGGAGGGACAAAGCGCCGGCGTGTAGGGTGAATCGTGTCTTGGACCCGAACTCAGTAATTTCAGCTTCGTAGAGCCTCGGAATGCCTGTCAGCGGGCTAGAAAGCATGCATGATTTGGAGTATTTGCGGCGGGGGAAACAAGTTTGAAATATGTCCCGTCTGTGCGCACTGGCACTCCCAACACAGAGTAGTGCCAGTGGGTATTGAGGGCCTGAAATTACGACTCTCACTGTGCCATGCAACACCGACGATGTCTGCTTAGGGAATGAGACAAGCACAGCTACACTTGTGCGATATTATTTAGCCTTTTTGAGCATTGTCTCGCAACGGTTCTGTATCGTCGATGTGCTCTCGTTCTGTGCATGCTCCATATCCAGTTGTTCAGCCCTGCTGCGTAAAGTGTCAGCACAGAGCAGATTCTGGGTTCTGAGGTGGCGAGGGCGACTGAAGCACGAAGAGTTCCGAACGAATAAGCCTGGAGTTTAGACTAGAATAGTGTAAAGTACAGGAGAATAACTACAGTTTATATACTAAAGTCTCTAGGGGTTTATAGATTAAGGTACAGTGTCCAATGGCAACGGACAAGATTAATGCGAAGTAAATGAAGGGGTATAGGAACGTAGAGGGGTGATCGGGAACCCAAAGGTCGGGAAACCGATCACAACCGTTTGGGATCCTAAAACGGTATCCAAGTTCGATTGATCAGATAGTTGATCTGATCAATGATCAGGTTGTTCGGGTTGTTCGGGTTCTGGAAGTAAAATGAAAAGACAATTCATGACATAAAGCATCATGATATATCTGCTCTTGACTCAGGCTGACTGATTAGGCCCACCTCTCAATCAGTCATTCCTCGTGTGTGATTGTTGCAAGATGTCACTGACCTTAAATGTAAGATTGTCAATCCCAAGGAGGTCCGCAACATGACCACTCAAACTCAACTTTACCGCTATTTGAGGAACATAACAGGTGATCGATGTTGTCGGATCTACCCGAAGTCCTTCGTACAAGGACCCTCGGGTATATCCGACAGAACTGATTGCCGATCCAACGTACAGAGAGTCAAAGTATAAAAAGAAATAAAGGCTGCAGTGGTTGTAAATAATGGTAAAATGAGATGTAATACTGATGAATGAAACAGTGAAAGCTGGCAAGTGTCTAACTAGAGGAATCAAAAAAAGTACAAACATGTGAAAATAAATGCGCCTGCAGTGAGTCGAACACTCGCCGGTCTGATGCATTATATAAGGACTAAATTCATTAGATTGGGGTCTTAAAAAGACTTCAAAAATCTAATGAACACAGCCGCTATTTCGATTACACGAACTAAAGGCACTGATAAAAGTTTCGCCAACTCAAAACTCTGGTTCCCGATTGATGAAAAGAACGAGTACATAAAGTACTCGTAATGAGTGAGAGTTGGATACCTTTGAAGTCGCAATCCAGTCTATCATCTGCGAGGCCTTGTTTTTCCAGTGGAAGCCGCACCATATGTTTCATCTCCCTCATATCGTGTTGCATCCCCCCCATATCATGTTTCATCCCCCCCATATCGTGTTTCATCCCCTCCATATTGTCTTCTACATGCTCGAGCCGAATGTGCATTGGTGCAGGCTCCTTGTGAAAAGCAAAGCTGGATGAGGTGCCCATATCCCATCCAGAGTCTTTCCATGTAAGTGGACACCAAATCTCTTGAAAGCAAACGTACCGTTCTCGGCAGAAAATTGTTTCCTGCGAATCCGCATGCACGAACAATCGTTGTCTGGCCGGGGCTTCAAGGTTTTTTACGTCAGACAATAGAGCAAAATAATCAACAGGGGACTGACTAGTGCGTCTAGCAAGAGCACCTGCACCCAGAGAAAATATAGTCCACAGCGCTGAGAGCATTGTAAATGTCGAGACGAAGACACTTGTGATGGCTGATCCCAGCGGTTTTAAGCGCGGCACGGGTCGCAGGTAGTCCGTGATCGGGACACGATCACTGTTTTGGTAGAATGCTACCCTCTGCCTCCACTGTGCCATGAGGGTGGAATTGGAAGTCATGGCGCGTGAATTGTCCGCATAAGATGAACCGGAGTTGGCCCTAAGATTCACAGGCATAATACTGAGGTTGAACATCTGTGGGGAGTTGTAGATTTGATTATCGAGGATGACTCCGAGATCCAGACGGACGAGATGGTAGATCGCTTGAAATATGTTTTGGAAGGCGCTGGTGAAGTCAGGCGTAGAGATATTTCCGAGCTGACCTGCCAAATCTTCCAGTACTTCTGTGGACACGAGAGGAAGTTTCTGGCCATTGAATCGCCGCAGCCTAGCGGACCCAAAATATCCGTTGGTCACCATGAATCGAGGAGGCACCGATGAGCACGGTGGTTCTAGAAGAGTTGTGGTTTCAGGTGACCCAGCCGGATCGCAATGGCAGCACGCATGGAAAGCCAAGGTGATATTGATCACCGTTATGTTGCGGAGAGATTGCGCCACGTAGTACCACTGGTGCTCAAACATTTCAATCTGCAAATCAGCCGAGAGATTGTACACGGGATGAATAATGGCTCACCAAGTCGTAGATCACATCATTTGCTAACTTCTCGGGCCGCGAAAGGTATTGAGTTTCTAGTACTGTGGGTGGAGTCCCCGTCCAGACCAGGTGAAAGAGAGTCGGGACTTTACAGGTGATTGCAACCTGGGCCTGGTTCGGACCTCAACGGTCATAATGAAAAAAATTCTCACCAGAGCATCTCATGCTCGGAGGGCTCGAAGGCTTTTCCTATGGTTACGGCGATGTTGACATTTGTCTGTAAAAATCAGAAATCGGAAACTGCGAAGCTCTGAGTAAGCCACGCGTACCACATCGCAGCCTTCAGAAAACGGATTATTGTAGTATGAAAACGATGAAACGGGTTTAGTTTCATCGAGACCATCGAATGCATCGACAATGGTATACTCAAAGAGCGACCCATTCAGCTTGATGATGTCGCCCACTGTGAGAAGCTGCGGAGTAAAGCTATTCACAGATTTTTGGAACACTGAAGGGACAAGACTGCTCAGTGCAACAGCGGGAAGGGTATCGTTCGGACGGTATGTGAATTCTTGCACGATATTGTAGGCGGAGAGCGGAACTGCAGCAGTCATGAGCTAGTGTAGCACAGCAATCCGGCACGCACCATTCAAAGCAGCGAGAAACACTGAAATTAGGATAAATGCACCCAGCACGATGGGTGTGGTCCACTTCCATGGATACGCTGACCAAAAAATAGAGTAAATTTATGAGAACAGAAAGAGGTACGGCAACCTACGGCGCTCCTCTGTGTATCCTAATTGGAAGGATCTCAATTGTCGAAATATGGACTTCATGGCGAGGAAGAGACCGGAGTATTGTTTCGGTCAGTTCTTTCTTTCGTGGACCGTCGAATAGCGGGGGATGATAGTGGTAACTGGGATACTTCGCCTGAGTCGCAGCCATTAAATGGGCATCGCCAGCCGTCCTTGCGAGATCAACGCTGGATCCGAGAAGCAGGATTTGATGGATAGCCGTGTTGGCCTATCCCTGTCCGCACAACCAACAAGGGTCACCTTAGATGTATCACGAGGAAGCTGATTCCGCTGCACTCATCTGTCATCCACCCAAGGCAGGAAGAGATATCAGCCTGCTGGGTTTCCAATTTAGCTCAGATACTCACAGGTTGCAAGCATTGTCAGCGCAGAACGATGAGAATAAGGGACGAGGACGGGAGTCGAATATTTTCGTCGAAATAAGATGTTGCGAGACGGTGTTCTGATCTCCAGATCGGGTGCTGACGAGGCAGACCGGCCAAGTGGGCGGTGGGGATTCTGCTGTGCCCGTCCATTGGGAATCAGGAAAGCTGTGAACATGTTGAGATGTCCGACGCCGGACGCGAGGCATCGAACTTGATTGATATCGAACGGTGGCGTCTCCCCTATGTGTCTACGGCGCCAACTGATGGCCGTTCATTGTCCGTTAATGGCACATTTCAATCAGATTTTCCACTAGATTGTCGTTGCTTGAGGAGGGACTGACAGCGTTACTCTGTTGAGGGCAGGGAAGGTTACAGTCCCAATGAATCATCTTTTTTTTTGTTCATTTCTCGGGACAGACACTTAACCGTCTGCTCGAGCGACTAAATATCATGTTTGGCTCGCTTCATCCAGTTCTTGAGCGTACGGCGGCGTACGGTACTTATATATTATCAAAAATCCAAGTATCGCCAACTTTCAAGCGCCGAGTGCAACCGGCGGAAGTTGAAGTGAAAGCGGTTTGACCTCTCGGAATTTACGGGGACGACCCACTGTACTTTCCTCCAGCTTCTCCTTCCTTCCTCTCAATTTCATCCTCCATTCACATAACTTCAGAACCCATAAGATTTGGCCTCTTCTTCGCATCCCTCCCATCAACCAGCGGCCCCTATCTGCCAATCGGCAAGACCGCGGCACGTGCAAATGGGGACCAGCACCGCCCATGATTGATCCGGCTTGTTTGGCTCTTGTTTGTCCTCAATTAGACTTCCATTTCAATGTTCCTTCATGTAGCGTCTTCCTCACATATTTTTCTGGCACATTTTCGCGGAACAAAATATTCATATATAGCCTAGGTACATGGGCCACATTAAATTTCGAATTGCTTGGCATTCCACTGCTGTAAAGTGTGTCGCAGACTCATGAAATGAGACCCCGTTCATCCACTTTGACTCATCTGAGCAATCCATTGCGTTTTAGGAGTACACCATACAATTCTAGGGATTTCTTGACAATCAGCTGTGAAGATATTGTAAATATCGTGTTGAACTTGGTTGAAGGAAACAGGCCGTCACACTAACGTGACATTCGTCACATTTCAATCGTTTCACTTCGTTTAAGGCTCTTTCATAGATATTATCAGTTCCTAATGCATAGAAATGTTATATTGGTATCTTTAAACCATTCAGGAGCGGATAAGATGATTCTGATTATTTCATGAAGTGCTGCATTCTAATTTGAACCAGAACCGTAAAAAGCTTAAGGCTTTTTCAAATCTGAATAGATTTGTTGACTCCCGCAGTGAAAGAAGTAGAGAATAGATTAATATACCCCTTCTACAAGCCGGATTCTCTATTTTCGCCTTATCTGCTCTGAAATTCAACAGAAATGGCTTGAATTGGTATAGCACTTGAGTTTTGGCTTGTGTCAGTCAAAAATAAAAAAATCCGGCTTGAGGAATGTATTTTAATGCTAATTTTATTGAGACTTTCCCTTTCGCACTAAGGGCTAGAGTGCCTAGGTAAAAAGCCTTAGCGTTTTCAAAATGGGAACCGACCCCGATTGAGAACAAATAAGGGCCAAACAAGCCGGATCGATCAAGGGCGGTGCTGGTCCCCAGTGCAAACACCCAATCGGAC
This sequence comes from Mycena olivaceomarginata, assembly GCA_029378375.1. Taxonomy (NCBI): domain Eukaryota; kingdom Fungi; phylum Basidiomycota; class Agaricomycetes; order Agaricales; family Mycenaceae; genus Mycena; species Mycena olivaceomarginata. The sequence goes on from JARKIC010000878.1 coordinate 32,213, forward strand.
AGGTGTTGCCTTGGCTGCGTCATTTCACGCTCAGTGTTATACCCATCGCTTTGACCGGCTTATCCTCCATCTGTCTTACTTTACCTGGCTTTGATTCCATCTGAGGCGTTAGACAGGCCCTGTACACGACTTGTACACTTGGACTCACTCGTACGCCACTCGGGGGACTGGTAACACTTTGGCCGGACGATTGGATCCTGTGTAATCTAATGAAGGACGCTCGATGCTCTACTTGACGGGGATGACGAGCCCGGCCTGGCACTAAGTACGTACTCAAATTCATACTAAACGCTATTCACCCCAACGCCGTGGCGCATTCCGTAAGGCAACGTAAGGCGGTGATGCCCGTGATGTGGCAGTTCCGAGTGATCTGAGCTGCCTTCGCGAGCGCTACAAGAGCCCCAAAGAACGATCTTCACCTCCACAAGTGCTACGGTCGGCTAAAAAAAAAATTGAGGTACGTAGGAAGTAATTACAGTACATAATATCACTTTTTATGATACCCCATCATATTTTGGGTGTACCTCACCGACTTATTATCGCCCCGTTTGGCCCAGGTAGTTGGGTGACTGTGGCCGGTCTGTGTGAAATGACGAACGTCGGCCACCATATTTTTAATGTTTTGACCGATATTTTGGGTTCTCGTGGATTTCAGCCAAATTTTAGTATCGGCTGGACTCTTGCAAAATATTGATGCCTTGCTGAAGTTCAGTGATGCGCTTCTTGATAAATTCTTGAGTGTCCTAGGTAAGTGATGAGAAAGGCTCGAAGGAATGTCGGGGAATCAAGAGCTCACGTCGTCCGAGTGGTATTCATCTACCCGAATTGGGGAAGACGATCAGGGGGTGACATGACGCGGTGGGTCAGTAAAATTTTGCATTCTTCTTAGTCTGTTAATTTTTTTCATCAGGCATTATAAACATGACTACCTACTACTGGATGACTTTCCATAAGCCTTTTCTTATCTCAAACCCCATTTGAGCGGTGCCAATCGTGCCGTCACAAGAGAGATTTGGATTAATCTATTGCTTATGAGCTCCCATAAGCCATAAAGTAGTATTTCACAACATTAATTTCATTAGCATGTTTACATCGCATGTGAGACATGAATAACACGTCAACTTGCTACCGCCTCTGCTATTAGCAAGGATATCGACGCGTTCTTCCTCAATCAGCAGTTCGAGGACATGGAGGCAACGAAATACACAACCAACAGCAGCTTGCCGGCTTGGTTACCGCCATAATCAACTGCTAGGTGGCGTCGAGGCTCGGAGACTTTGCACCGAATGACAGAGACCAAGCCATTGATACCAGTCCTACTGGATCCGCAGAGCGGGCTGAAGGTTTCGATGCTGAAATTGGGGCAAACAAGGGTTGTATCCATAGCGGCCATGACACAGATTCACAGGCGCGGTGCGGTCTGAATCCGCCCTTGACAGATGGCTGTGTTGATTCAGACGAAAGTAGCTGAGAGCCGGGCGGAATTGTATAAAGGAGAGGAATTTGAGCAGAAATTATTCTGATGAGGGGGTAGGGACCCCTCTACAGACTATAATATATTTAAGCTCTGTACGAGGGTCCAAAATATTCTAACCAAGATCTTCGCCCGATGGGGTCCTGACAGGTGTCGTGTCAGTGCGTTGATTGCGCGGAGTTTGAGCTCAAAAAATCGAAATAATGCTTATGGAAAGTCATCCACTATACCAGGCCCCCGGTCGCTTGGGGTAAGGTCGGTCCGGATTTTTTTCGGAAATTTGGTCAGATTTACTCTATGAAAATCGGTCCTCAAGCCTCTGATTTACTCTATTCCGGACCGACTTTTATGCAATTTTTCTCCCAGCACCAAATTTTCGTGTTTTTTCCGTTTCTAGGTCATTTTGCAGTCATTCTCGCACCGTTCTGCGATTTTTCCCTGCATTTGGCACTACATCACTTCTGTTTTCACCCACAAAAAATTCCGCCTCCAAGACCTCTGCATCTTGAAAAATTCTCAGGCTCCCTGATTTACTCTATAACGGACCGACCTGCGATGCTCAGAGCCAGTTTTACTCTATTTTACGGACCGAAAAATCGTAAATTTCCCCGCAGATTTACTCTATTCCGGACCGAGGTCACCCCAAGTGACCGGGGGCCTACTATACCTACGGAGGTTGGCTCGACGTTCGCAAAGACTGCGCCGAGCACTCCAGACGCGCCCTGACAGCTGCCACATCACGGGCATCACCGCCTTACGTTGCCTTACGGAATGCGCCACGGCCAAGAGGTGAGCGATCATTCACGATCAGACACAGACCTCTTTGACAACCCCCCCAAATCGGGAAGTCCGACATCTCCGACCGACTTTCAATGGTCTCAACCCTGAACTTCTCACTGTGACTTCAATCTTGGCCCGATAACGCTGAAAATTTGCGAGACCCCCCATTTTTGCATATAATACATCTCTCTACTTACTCAGAATATTTTATTTCCTATAGCAACGAACACGCTACATTTTACATTCATTTTGCGATTTCGATCGACACGCTTCGGCACGAAAACACGATGACGTCGCAAAGTTTTGGACTCGGTCCGATGCTCTCCGAAACTCTCTTTCCTCAGTGAAAACAATGACGTACCCCCCCCCCCCCCCCCCCCCCCCCCATTTCACGTGTTCCCGACTTTGGCAGGTCTGTGTCAGGAACTTTACTATCGCTCACCTCTTGGCCACGGCGTTGGGTGAATAGCGTTTAGTTTCAAATTCATCATCACCGGCGACGCCGCCGCCGGCAAATCGTCCCTCCTCGTGCACCTCACCGACCAGCGCTTCCTCGCTAACCCGGTCCGACGGTGCGCGTCTCCGTGCTTCTGGATTCCCCTCGATGAGTTTGCTTAACTTGCGCTGGCGTTTACAGCTCGGCGTCGAATTTGGCTCGAAGCTGATCACGCTCCCCAGCCTCGAAGCCACCGTCGTGAAGCTGCAGTGCTGGGACACGAGCTTCCGCTCTATTACAAGGTCGTATTATTGCGGCGCGGCGGGTGCGTGTCGTGCTCTTCTCCCTCCCTCCCTACTCCCCTGTCCCCCTTTCTTTCTTTTGAAGTACACATACACTGATACGGCGAGCGCAGGCTGCCTCCTCATCTACGACGTCACCTCCGCCGGTCCTTCGACTCCTGCGCACCTGGCACGCCGACGTCCGCTCGCATGCCGACGCGAACATTAGCTGCGTCCTCGTCGGGAACAAGGACAATTTAGTTGGTAGGGGGACTGAGGGTGAGTGCGATCCTTCGAGTTCTTCGATGTTTGTTTTTAGGGGGAGATGGGGAGTGGAGAGGGGCCTGTGAGAGAGCGTGGGGAATTGGCCAGAATCAGCGGAAAGTGGAAGAGCGAGGCCGGTGGGAGCGGGAGAGGAGAGGTGTCGAAGATATGCATCCCTGCACATCGTCCCCAGCTGCTCGCGGCGGGGCAAGCGGAGCCGGAGCGACAGGAAGCGGGTCGAGTCGGTGTGGGTGTGGGGCGCAGTCGAGCGTGCCGCGCGCGCTGTGTGACCGGTCCCTTGGCGTTGGTTTCCGATGTAGATCGGGGCGCACGCGAGGCAGCGGGGCAGCTGCGCTCGGAGCGGGCCTGCGCATGAGCGAGTTACGCCACGCCTTGGGAAGCGGGGTGCGCGCGCGCGCTTGGGGTGGGCAGAGGATCAGTCCCGTGTCGGTGTTCCCTGTCGGTAGGGATGCATCGGCGATGGATATACAGTGTGGTGGTCGCCTTCCCTCGTATTGCGGAGCGCCTCACACGATCTGTGTTTGCAACGATCTGTGTTCGCGGGGCCCGGGCCAGGCGTACCTCCCGGTGCAGAGGGAACATTCTTCATTCCCTCATTGATGCCGCCTGCCTGCTTGATTTGTCGCGCCTGCTGCATGTCAAACGTCGGTCATCAGTGGACCAGGACCCCTCCTTTTCCTCCTTACCCTTGGCAGCACCATACAGAGCCTGGACATCTAAGCCTAAGGTATCTTGTATAGTAGAACAACAAATAATTATCCCGCCCCAGACCTGGAACATCTAGAAGATGCGAAGGCAACGCTCAGAATCGAATCTCTCTGACTGATCTCGAGCCATTACAGTCGGTCGTCCTTTCAGCGGAGCCTCGCGTGCTCCACAGGCTGGAGGTGATGATACCCGCGACCGAATACAGCCGCGCAGGATGGACAGCGGTCATCGAGAGTCGGGTATCGCAGCTCGCCGAGTGAGGCATTTTTGCCATTAATTTTGAGTCCCCGCTTTCCTCCCACATCGACTCTAACATCGAGAGGAGAAGCTTTGACCTAATGCTGAATTTTTTTTTTTTTGGAATGTGACCCCGGTCGACCCCGAGCGCAGTTCAAAAACCAGCACAGCGATCGCAGGCAGCTTGCGCACCGTCCCACCAAAGTTTCAACATCCCATCTCAAGCTGTCCCACACTAAGTGACAACGCAATACCATTGAATGCCAGTTGGCCCGCCAGCATGCTGGGACGTCCTTCCGAATGTGAATGTCGAAGGCTCAAAGTTTTGGATTAGACACGACAGTCTGCGGGTTACCCTCTATCGGTCAAGCATCGCGCAGCAGTCTACAATGTGAAGAGGCCCATGAACAACCAACGCTTCTTGAACGTGAGTGATTGCATTATTTCCGGGAGATATATGCAACACAATGTACTTTCACGTCATGCCCAGTCTTAGCTCGCGCTTATACGGTGCACCAGGTGCGACAATATGTCATCCTTCGAGTTGGAATTCGCTGCAGGTCTCCGCTCTCAGAAGTAAAAGGGCTTGAAGACTGGGATGAATGACTTGCTACCGATGGTTCCAGGGAAGCAGATCCATTTTGGCTTTTTCTGATCGTCGCTCTGAACCACCGACCGTACCCTCAGGAATCTGCGAGAGCTCTCTCTAAAATCTCTGGACCTTTCGCCTGTCGTTGTGCTGCGCGTTCTCCTGCCTTGGCGGCTTCCAAGACATCCGATCGACCTTTGCATACCTCCTCCCAGTATCTCGCCAGGCCAGAGCGTTTCTTACGCCGCGATTCCCTTCCAGTGGTCCCAGAGCTCGTCTCAGAGCTCGCAGGTGGGCTGTCCGGTAGTCCTGTTCTCACGGCCATTATACTGACACTGTCAGCATGCACCAATTCGCTTTGATATGGGTGGATTTGCATGTTTTCGGCACATCGAAGCCGCTAAGCGCGCTGGCTTCTTCTTCAAAGGCTGGATCTCAATATTCTGCAAAGTCTTCTGCTTCTGGGGTGTCCTCAAACACCAGTACCAAGAAATCGCGCTTAACTCAAGAAGAGGGTGATCAATTCATTCCGCGCCGAGAACCGTTGCCTCTATTGTCGTGAGATTGGGCATTCGAAACACAATTGTCCATCGCTTCATGAAACCCTTGCTCCCAAGATTCGCAGTGGAGCTGCAACTGCATTAGAAGACCGCTATGCTTACCTTCGAAGTCTTTCCTTGGACGATCTCACTAAGGAAATGTAAGCAGGCGGTCAACTGTAGATATATATTTCCTTCTCTGTTTCTGTTCCTTTCTCTCTTCGTAATTAGTTGTAAATAATTGTAGCCAATCATTGCTTCTTCGGAGGGCGAGTGTAAGGTTCTGGCTTAGTCGGACCGCCGCAGTCCTTCCTCCGTCCCCGTCTACTTACGCCGTAATCCCGTCCTTTACGCCCTAGTTCCGTAGTTCATTCTGTAGTCCGGCTCTGGCTCACCCCGTAGCTATTTAAACACACGTAAAAATAGGCTACTGGACAATACTTCCTCTTGAACAAGGAGCACTTACCTCCGTTCTCTTTGTTCCCATCATCTGAGCTCTTGATTGTTTGTGTGCTTCACTCCGAAAGGACTCGAAGCTTCGCAGTCAGGTGCTTGTGAACTACCAAGGCTTTCGGAACATGAGTGATCAAACTCTTTTCGTGAATATACAAGTTTCACATCATGTCCGGTCTGAACTGGTGCTTCTCCTGTACACCAAGGGTGACAATATTTCCTCCCTCAAGTCCGTACCAACTATGCATGCATCAGTCGGAAGGCTTCGGGAATATCAATGAGTGAGAGTTGGATACCTTTGAAGTCGTGATCCAGCCTATCTTCTGCGAGGCCTTGTTTCTCCAGTAGAAGCCGCACCATGTGTTTCATCTCCCTCATATCGTGTTTTATCCCCCCCATATCGTGTTTCATCCCCCCCATATCATCTTCTAGATGTTCAAGCCGAATGTGTTTTGGTGCGGGCTCCTTGTGAAAAGCGAAGCTGGATGAGGTGCCCATATCCCATCCAGAGTCTGTCACATGTAAGTAAACACCAAATCTCGTGAAAGCAAACCTACCACTCTCACCACAAATTGTTTCCTCCGAATCTGTGTGCGCGGACAATCGTTGTCTGGTCGGGGCTTCAAGGTTTTTACATGAGGCAATAAAATAAATATACTCGGCAGGAGACTGACCAGTACGTCTAGCAAGAGCACCCGCACCAAGGGAGAATATGGTCCATAGCGCTGAGAGCATTGCAAATGTGGAGACGAAGACACTTGTGATGGCTGAGCCCAATGGTTTCAAGTGCGGCACGGGTCGTAGGTAGTCCATGATCGGGACGCGATCACTGTCTTGGTAGAATGCTACCCTCTGCCTCCACTGCGCCATGAGAGTGGAATTAGAAATTGCGACGAGAGACTTGTTCGCACAAGATGAACCGAAGAAGGCCAAAAGCCTGGCTGGAAGATTCACAGGCATAATACTGAGGTTGAACATCTGCGAGGAGTTGTAGATTTGATTATCGAGGATGACTCCGAGGTCCACACGGATGAGATGGTACATCGCTTGGAAAACATTTTGGAAGGCGCTGGTGAAGTCAGGCGTAGAGAAATTTCCAGCCAGACCTGCCAATTGTTCCAGGGCTTCTGTGGACAAGAGAGGAAGTCCCTGGGAGTAAAAATAATCGTAGGACAGACTATCGTCTGGATTTGCGTCTGGATTTCCGACGGAAAACTGTGCTTCGGTGACCATGAATTGAGGAGGTCTCGATGAACAGGGTGGTTTTAAAACAGTTGTCATTTCAGGTGCCCCATCCAGTGTATCGCAAATGCAACACGCATGGGCAGTCACAGTGATATTGACTATCGTCGCATTGTGGTACCCGGTCCTGGCCGTTAGGTTGAGCGAAGATGGAGGAGAGATTGGCACCTCATGGTACCAGTCGAAAAACGTGTCTCTCTCTTTATAAAATTATCCATGTCTGTCTGAAGCCTTTTAAACTCCGCTTTTGGGAGATCAGGCCCGGGACTTTGGAAGCGCTGGGTCCGGACCTTTGAATAAACGGCACTTCCTCGGGGCATTGGCCCCATGATCAACTTCAAGCGCGCGCGCGCCTATAAAAGCGTACACAATGGCAAACTCCGCTTTTGCTCATTGTTAAACTCTTGGCTATCACTAATAAACTTGGGCGACGGCGCCGAGACTAGCGCCTATCTGTCCACAACTCTTCGGCATCTACGGCTTCCCTCCTGAATCAACAGCTGTCTTGCGCGTCTCTCCAACAAGCTCATTACTTCATTGATCTTTCCAATAAGCTCGTGCTTGATCAGCTTCTGTCCGATGCAATGCCAACCAATCCAATCGCTGTCTGCCTTGGCGCCTGCTTACCTCTGCCACGACCTTCGTCCCTCGGTGCAACGCAATGGAGAACGTCTTTTCCGTTGGGTGTGTTAAACATCTTTACATTCTTTATAACCCTACTTCACGAGTCTCAGGCTGAGCGAAGCATCCACCGATCAGATGCTGCCCCATCTTGATACAGAGTACCATAGAAGCATTCGCCGTGAAGCACAACGACAACGACGCGCCAACCAAGATAGTGATAGCCGTGATTTGAGGCGGAAAAATGATAGCGATGCCCGTAGATCTGCTCGGGACTCTTTGCAAGATGAGGATCGAGCACGGATCCGCGTTGCCGACAGCGTCGCGCATTCATCCGCTAGAAACACAGTTACCAATGCCTCCAACGGCGAGCGCTGGTGGATTCGTGTGTCCATGCTCAATTCGAATCAAAATGCGACTCCCCTTGGTCTGAAGTGGAACCGTGTATGTAAACACTGCGGCATCAAGGTAAATCACAATAGCAACCGATTACTGGTGCTTGATTGCAAACACAGATTTTAACGGGAGAAAGCTACAACGACAAATGCTTCGTTTGTGGCCCCAAGGGCAGTCATTATCAGCCGCTGCTCCCGCCGTACCCCGAGGAATGGGATTATTTTATCGCTGATCGCAAAACTGCATCTCTATCACGGAAGCTCAATGGGATCTTCTGCCTTACTGCCCTCGGTGTTTACGATGGTGATTTCATGAAATTTTCGCCAGGGATAGCGGCCGTGACCCTGAACGGAGGCCGCACCTATCATCGTCTCCTCCCTGCGCACGAGGGTGAACATGCGATTCGATGGTTCATCCATGATCCGCTGGCTATGTTTGCCAAAGGACAATCCATGGATATTCCTTCTGCATGGGTTGACACCACACTAGCTGGGCTGGAGCGTGTAAACCCATACATCTCTCAACTCGAGGATCTGAATGTCTACGACGACGAAGATGACATTGCCTTGCACCTCGAATATTCTGATGCCGGGGCTGACTCCGACGTTGCAGCAATCATTTCTCTGGCTCCTGCGGCACTACCCACGCGACGTAAACTGGTAATCCAACGAAAGGGCGCCGATGAGCCTGTATTTCTTGACCTGTTCTCGCCCTTTGTCGAACCACTTCACTATCTCTTGCTATTTCCCTATGGCACTCTAGGCTGGTCACCAAGTCGATTGAATGCAGCGGGTAAAAAATTCAGTCAGGCACGCTGGTATCGCACCAGGTTCTTCATGAATGCTGAGCAAATGTCCGTGTTTTCGCGTTTGACAGGCACGTAAATTTGTCAACATTTATTGGATGATGTGCTAACGCTCCTCAGGCGAGTATCTGGTGGACTCCTGGAGCGCAATCGAGGAAGCGCGGCTCACCTACATACGTCTGAACCAACATTCGGAACAAGACGAAGCTGAATATGTTGGATCTGGAGACGAAGAACCAGTGGACGATGTTAGATTGCCATCCACGTTCATCCATTCCCCTGCCTGGTCTGCGGCGAATATTTCAGACTGTCTTGCCTTGCGCAAAGCTCTTGGGGCGGTCACTCTTTTCATCACCTTCACGACGAATCCTCGCTGGCCCGAGATCGTGTCGCAGCTACGGCCAGGCCAGACTGCAAACGACAGGCCAGATCTCATTGTTCGGGTTTTTCAACAATATCTCTCCTTATTCATGAAGGACATCTATAACCTGATGGGCCCCATACTCTATCATATTCGCGTCACAGAATTCCAAAAGCGAGGGCTTCCACATGAGCATATTGCCCTGGCCTTGCGCCATATCCCGGGAACTCCGGCCGAAATCGATGCATTCCTCAGTGCAGAGCTTCCTCGAACTGCAGGACCCATGCGAGACGCCGTAAAACGCCACATGACACACGTCCATGACCCGACTAAATCTTACCATCGATGTGGGTGGCCCGGCGCATGCCAATACGAGTATCCGAAACCGATGAGACAAGAATCCTCCTTCAATGATCGTGGTTTGTAATTATCCCCATTCCGCATGCGGAGTTGACTATTACTGCAGGATACTTCCAACATCGCCGTCGCGAGCCCGAAGACCAGTTCATTGTTTCGCACATTCCCTGGCTCATTCTCAAGTACGACTGCCACATAAATGTCGAATATTCTATGGGCGTGAATCTGTTCCAGTACCTTTTCAAATACTTTTTCAAAGGCCCCGACGAAACCAACTGGTCGGTGCGCAAAACCGCTAAAGAGGCGCCAGCCTTCGGAGGCTCCACATCCACCCGTAGACCCGTCGATGAAATCAGGGATTACGAACGCGGCCGCTATTTGTCGAGCATTGAAGCAGCCATGCGAATTGCCTCTTTCCATATCACCGAGAAACGACCTGCAGTAAAAACGCCTTCCTATTCACTTGCCTGGTAAACAACGGGGCCAGATGGCGCGGAAGGATGGATCGGAATCCGACGCTACGCTTTTGGTTAGGTACATGGAGCGGCCACGCCACCCTCGCCTGGACAACATGACTTACCTGGAATTCGGTTCCAATTGCAGGTTAGTCAAACATAACCCAACTGACGATATGCATCCGCTCGAGGTACTCGAGAACGAGTATCCCACTAGGCCAAGAATGCGCATACGCTTCTACAAAGACGGTCATATCACCGTCAGCCGCTTACAGATGGTGTATCCGCGCCATGGGGATGTCTTTTATCTCCGTGCACTCCTTCTGCATCGAAGCGCACGGAGCTGGGTCGATATCCGAACCGTGGAGGGGATCGTGTACCCGACACATCAAGAAGCCGCGCGAGCAATGGGCCTATTCGATAACCGTGACGAGGGGGTGATGGCATTTGAAGAACTATTGAACCTTGGGACCGCTCCGGCACAATTGCGCTGGATTTTTACACTCTTGGCGGTAGAGGGTAACCCAGTTATGTCCATATGGGCGGATCACGAGGCCAGCCTATCTTCCGATATTCGGGACAGCATGCTACGAGTAACCTCACAACCCGATCCAAGTTTAATTCGAAACGAACTACTCCGCCGACTTCAGATCCTTCTCCAAGGATTGGGCAGAACATTGACAGATATCGGGCTCCCTGAACCCGAGGTACGACAGTTGGAAGTCGACGCCGAACGTCTCCAGTGGAGTGGAGATCCTGGTAATCTCTGTGGGTTCAAGGACAGCTTGACAGCTGAACAAGTACGCTTTCAATTTCGATTTCATCCTCACAATTGCGGAAACTAACAATAAATTCCAGTGTGCAGTGTACAATCGCATAATGGAAATTACAACGCTGGATAACCCTCCACCTATCCACGTTGACGGTCGTGCAGGCCGTGGCAAGACCTATCTCCTATATCCCGTGATAGGGGCTCTCCGCAAAGTCGGCGAAATTGTGTTGCTCTCTGCGTCTTCTGCATTTGCCGCCAAGAATTACCCTGGTGGCCGCACGACACACTATCTCTACGGAATTCCGGTCGATGAGTACAAGCCATTCCTGGTGTCTTCAGTAGGGCCCAAGAGTGATCGAGCACGCCTGCTGTATGCAACCAAGTGTCATGTTATAGATGAAATTGGCGGTCTGCATTTCAAAGCTTTCGATTGCGCAGATCGTCTCATGCGAGGGTTAACTGGGAACACTGCTCAGGTCTGGGGTGGGCGAATGCTGATCACAGTCGGAGATTTTCGGCAGGTGCGATTCAAATAACAGGCTCAATAAAATACTAATACTCAATCTAGGTGGCGCCCGTAGTTCGCTTTGGTGGTCGCACTGCAATTTGCAAAGCATCTCTACGGACACAGCCGATCTTCAAACATTTCCAGATCCTGCGCTTAAATGTTTCAATGCGACAGAGAAATGACCCCAATTTTGCGTCTTTTCTAGACGCTATTGGAGACAACCACGATCAGGAAACTGTCGACCTGGGGCGCTTGCGCCACACGGAATCGATTCAGACTCTCATCGATTTTGTATTCCCTCCCAGCGTCGCGATGGACCCCATGGTTTGCATTTCAAGAGCAATTCTCAGTCCATTCAATTCTTTCGTCGATGAATTCAATTCCACCATCTTGCGGACCGTTCCAGGACAGACCCACACCTACATCAGCAGCGATTCTATCGAAGGCGATACCGACGGATCCAATAATTCGATCCTCGCTGACCCCGAATTTCTAAACTCTCTGAATGAACCTGGTATCCCTCCGCATGAAGTTATCCTCAAAGTGGGAGCGATATGTCGGCTGACGCGCAATCTCAATGCAGCACAGGGTCTCACTAAAAACACTCGGGTCATCATTCGCCACCTGTTCCGATACACCGTCGAAGTTGAAACCATTTCTACAATATTGGCAGGACGAATTGTTGAACCAGTAAGTATAACCCGTGCGTAAATGTATGCATCAGTTACTGAAATCAGCCTGAGATGCGTATTCATATCCCCCGAATTGCCTTCCACTTCCAGCCGCAGGGCTTCAACTTTGTGGTCCATCGAAAGCAAATGCCATTGAGTCTGTGCTATGCCACGACATTCAATGGGTGCCAAGGTTTAACGGTTGCAAAAACTTGGCCTGGATCTACGTCGACCTGTCTTTTCCCATGGACAGTTGTATTCAGCGATGACGCGGGTGCCTGACTCGGAAAATGTCTTGATCTTGAAATACGATGGGGACACATCGACGTGTACAACCAACATTGTATGGAGCGAACTTCTTCTGTAATAAATTCGAGTTCCACAATTTAAACAAAAGATATTCATTTCAAAAAGGGGATGACGGCCCGCGAAGCGGGCCGTCAACCACTTGTAAGACTACAAATCAACCGAGAGATTGTACATGGGATGAATAAGGACTCACAACGTCCTGGAACATTGAACTCGCTATGGTCTCAAACGATGAAAAGCCATCTACTGGGTTTATGGGTGGAATCCCAGACCATACCAGGTGAAAGAGAGTCGGGACTCTGCAGGTGATCGCAACCTGGGCCTGGTTCGGACCTCGATGGTCGTAATGAAAACAATTCTCACCTGGATCTCAAATTGGCCGAGCCAGTCGGAGCCTTCGCCCACTCTGGTTAGGCCGATGTTGATGGTGACATTTGTCTGAAGGAGGAATCGGAAATTGGAAACCATGAAGTCCTGAGGAAGCCACACGTACCACGTCGCAGCCTTCCGAAAGCGGATTATTGTAGTATGAAAACGATGAAACAGGTTTAGTTTCATCGAGACCATCGAATGCATCGACAATAGTATACTCAAAGAGCGACCCGTTCAGTTTGATGATGTCGCCCACTGTAAGAAGCTGCGGAGTAAAAGTGACCGCTGATTGTTGGAATACCGAGGGGACGAGACTGCTCAGTGCAACAGCGGGAAGCGTGTCGTTGGGACGGTATGTGAATTCTTGCACGATATTGTAGGCAGAGAGCGGAACTGCAGCTGTCATGAGCTGGTGTCGCACTGCAATTCGGCACGCACCATTCAGAGCGGCGAGAAACACTGAAATCAGGAGAAATGCACTCAGCACGATTGGGGTGGTCCACTTCCATGGATACGCTGACCAAAAAATAGGGTAAATGTATGAGAAGAGGACGAAACACAGAAACCTACGGTGCTCCTCTGTGTATCCCAATCGGAAGGATCTCAATTGTCGGAATATGGAATTCATGGTGGAGAAGAGACCAGGGTCCTGTTTCGCTCAGTTCTTTCTTTCGTGGAACGTCGAATAGCGGGGGATGATAGTGGTAAGTGGGATACTTCGTCTGAGTGTTAGCCATTAAATAAGGATCGTCACCCGTCCTTGCAGGATCAACTCTGGATCCGGGAAGCAGAATTTTATGTACTGCCGCCTGATTTCAAGTTATTTCTGTCGTCAGTAATGTATCGTGAGGAAGCGGGCTCGGTACCCATCTTATATCAGCCCGCTCGGTTTCCGATTTAGCTCAGATACTCACAGGTTGTAAGCATTGTCAGCACAGGACGATGGGAACAAGGGACAAGGATGGGAGTCGAATTTGTTTGTCGAAATAAGATCTTGCGAGACGGTGTCCTGATCCCCAGATCGGGTGCTGACGAGGCAGACGGCCAAGTGGGCGGTGGGGATTCTGCTGCGCCCGTCCTTTGAGAATCAAGGGGGCTGCGAACATGTCGAGATGTCCGACGCCGGACGTGAGGCATCGAACTTGATTGATATCGAACTTCGCTGGCGCCTCCCGCTGGTGTCTCCCCCATGTCCACGGCGCCAACTGATGGCCGTTCATTGTACTTCTAATGCACAGTTCAATCAGATTTTCCACCAGATTGTCGTTGCTTGAGGAGGGGCTGACAAAGTTACTCCGTTGGGGGAAGGGAAGGCTACAGCCTCAATCAATCATCTTTTTTTTTGTTCGTTCCTCGGGACAGACACTTAACAACGTGCCTCTATGCAAGGTCTGTTCGGGCGACCAAAGATCATTTTGGGCTCGCTTGTTCTGGCTCGCTTTGAGTGTACGTCGGCGGCGTACGGTACTTCTATATTATAAAAAATTCAAGTATCACCAACTTTCAAGCGCCGAGTGCAACCGGAGTTGAAGCCAAAGCGGTTTGAACTCTCGGAATTTATCGGGACGACGACTCGCTGTACTTTGCTCCAGCCTCGCCCTCACTCCTCTCAATTTCACCCCTCCATTCAACTCCAGCACCCATATCTATCCCACAAGATTTGGTCTCTCCTTCGTATCCCTTCCATTCAACCAGTGGCCCCTATCTGCCAATCGGCAGTATCGCGGCACGTGTAAACCACCAATCAGACACGCGTTGCCTTGGCTGCGTCATTTCACGCTCGCCTTGTCCGTTACTTACACCCATCGCTTTGACCGGCTTATCCATCTGTCTTACTTTGATTCTATCTGAGGCGTTAGACCGGACTTGGACCCACTTGGAAGACTTGTACGCCACTCGGGAGACTTGTGTAACACCTCGGATCCTGCGGTACCCAACTCTCGATACTCGATACTCGATGGCGAGCCCGGCCTGGCACTATGTACTCAAATTCATCATTACCGGCGACGCCGCCGTCGGGAAATCGTCTCTGCTCGTGCGCCTCACCGACCAGCGATTCCTTGCTAATCCCGATCCGACGGTGCGCGTCTCTGTGCTTCTGGATTCCCCTCGATGAGTTTGCTCAGCTTGCGCTGGCATTTACAGCTCGGCGTCGAATTTGGCTCGAAACTCATCACGCTCCCCGGCCCCGAAGCGACAGTTGTGAAGCTGCAGTGCTGGGACACGGCGGGCACGGAGAGCTTCCGCTCCATTACACGGTCGTATTATCGTGGTGCGGCGGGTTAGTATCGTTCGCTCCTTTCTTCCCCCTCCTCCCTACTCCCCTGTCCCGCTTTCTTGCTTTTCAAGTACGCGTATACTGATGCTACGGGCGCAGGCTGCCTCCTTGTCTACGACGTCACCTCCCGCCGCTCCTTCGACTCAGTGCGCACCTGGCTCGCCGACGTCCGTGCGCACGCAGACGCGCACGTCAGCTGTATTCTGGTCGGGAATAAGGTCGATCTGGTGAGTGGAGGAGAGGGGCAAGGTGAGTGTTTTCTCGGTTTTTTGAGTCTTTGCTGTCTTTTGCGAGGAGGAGATGAGATGAGAAGGAGGGGAGAGCGGGGAGACATGTTTTTGGGGCGCGAACGGGTGGGGTGGAGACCGGTGGGGTGGCGACTCGCGGCGGACGTGGTCGAGTCGGTGCTGGCGCGTGGGTCGATCGGCGTGGGTGCAGGATGCGGAGCGGAGGCGGAGTCTGTGCAAGACAATGCGGGGAAAAGGCAGGGACAGAGGTAGGGGAGGGAGGGGATACTGTGGGTCCCGTCGAGCGTGAACTGTGCAGGATGCGGGGCGAAGCTGTGGATCTGATGCCTGAGGTGTGCGGCCGACCGCTCGGTGTCGGTCCCTCGGTGTCGGCGCGCAGTCGAGCGTACAGGCGATGCCCCATGCCCTGCGGGCGATCTGCCATCCGTCCTTCGGTGTCGGTGCCGATGTGGGCTCGGAGTTGGGCTGCGCATGGGCGGGTCAGAGCTGCGGAGTGTATTTCGCCTGCGAGGGCAAGGGCGGAGTGCGGTACATCGCCTCCCGAGGCCTTATTTCGTCCGTGCGCTGGGGATTATCGGCGGATGTGTCTCAGCACGTGTCGGGTCGTACATACCGCTGCATCCGCGCGAGGCGGTGTCTTGTGACGACGCGTGTCGTCGTGGCGCGCGGGTGCGCGGAGGAAGGTGGTGTGGCCTGGACATGGACATGTCGTCGGCGCTGAAGAGCGGCGAGTACGCGCGCGTGCGCCGTAACCGTACGTATGCGACTGGGTGTTTTTCATCGGCGCTGCGCGTAGGGGGCTGTGACCCTACGGCAATGGCTGGCTGTATTCCGACTCTTCTTTTTCGCGCTCTTTTCATGTATCTAAAATGCGACGCGCGATGCTAATGTACCTTGTTCTGTAGAACCCCGAGAACGCGCGGTCCCGACGGAGGTGGCGGAGCAGTTTGCGAAGGAGGAGGTGTGTGTCTCTTCCTTTTGGTGCTACCAAAAGCCGAGCACGGGGCGGACGACGTCTTATGTCGGGGCCATCGAGAGCGAGTGGGACGGGATGGCAGTCCGTGACTGAGGGTAGGGACGATCTCGGACGCTGAGACGACCCTGAAGTCAAGAGCGGGTGCATCCGAGGATGGGCAGAGACACGGGGACGGCGCGTGTGAAATCGCGCGTGCGTACGACCGACGCGAGCCCGAGGGGTGGGGACACTGGGGCGTGTGTGTGTCTGGGCGTGGGGACGGGCATGAATGGGCAGAGCGAGGACTTCACCGTTTCTCCATCCGCCCTCATCCCTACCCTCGTCTCTCCATGCGTTCTCCTTCTCTCCACTGCATGCCCACGACTTGGCTCGCACGGCCGCCCTCCTTTCACTGCCCTTCCCCTCGTTCTCCTCGTTCTTCCCTCCCCGTGATGTTCCCTCCCTCCCACATTCCTCGGCCTTCCCTTCATACTCTCCCTCATCGCCCCCTCTGTTACCACCCCGCGCGCGATCCATTCCCTCCCTCCCCCACACACACACATAAACCCTTGCTCTCCTTCCGCCTTCTCCCTCGCCCGGACTGTCACATAATACCCCATCCGCCCCATCTTGCTCCTTCCTCTTTCCACCCTCTCGCTCCCTCCTCATTCTCTCCGCTCTTCTCCCCTCATTTCCCCTCCTCCCTCTACCCACCACCTTTCTTCTCCGTTCCTATCCCTTACCCCCAGCTCGTCCCCTTCACCGCCGAGCTCGCTCGCTCGCGCTCCCCGTCATCGGCCTTTCCCTCTCTATATCCTTCCGTCGATCTCGCTCGTCCCCGTTCTCGAGCTGCTGCCGTCTCGTCTCGCCCTCCCTCCCCTTCCTCTTTTCCCTATTGCCCTCCCTCCTCCTTTTCCCCTCCAAAATCAATAAATCACGACGAGGCTAACAACTTTACAGGGCCTCCTCTTCACCGAAGCCTCCGCGCGCTCCGGCGAGGGCGTCGAGGACGCGTTCGTGCGCGCCGCGCAGGAGGTGCTGGGCAAAGTCAGGGAGGGACGGTTTGACGATGAGAGGGTGCGTCGACATGTTTCTTCGTCTTTTGTTTTCTCCTCTTTTGGACGGATTTTTGGTGTGTTTTTCGCGAAGAGTTGGTGGGCGGGGGGTTGATGGAGAGCCGCGCGAAGTGTCTTTCCTGTTTGCGAAGAGTGGGTGGACGACGTGGTGCTCCTGCGGACGGGGGAGGGAAGGATGTGGAGCCGAAGGGGGTGGGAGGGAGGCTTGCGGTGTGGGAGGGGAAGTGGGGCGAAGAGATGGAGCGCAACGCCATTGCATTACGAGTGAAGAATGGGGCGCTCTTGTGGGACGTGGTGGGGGGCTGGCAAGCCGCAACACGCGATTAGTGGGGGTTGCATGTCGGCGGGAGACGGGGCGGATGTGCAGAAGTGGTAGTAGCGGTGGGCACACCTGTAGGTGTGGATGCGTTGTGGATTGCGGCGCGCGGGGCCATGGTACTGGCGCGGGACGGGAGCATGCCAGGTGCCGAGGTGCAGTGATCGTGGGCGCGGCGAGGCGGAGAGGAGCAGGAGAAGTGCGCGTGGGAGCTTAGTGTGGTGGAAGGGCGCAGGGTGTCGGGGGTGACGTTTTCTGGAGCATTGGGGAAGTGGAGACAGGGCGTGGCATGGGCTGGACTGGGCTGCGTGCTAGATACGGCACGCGAGGGATGTGGGGCGCGGGGGTCTTCACCGCACAGTGTGGTCCGTGATAGGGTGGGCGCGGGGCGTGTGCGGTACGGGCGGTTGTACTTCCTTCGGCACTCGCGTCATGGCCGTGCGCGCCATTCATCTTCTTCGGCCGGGACGGGCGACGTGACGTGTCGTCCTGGCGAGGCTACCTTCCATCCCCAGCGCTGTGACCGTCTCAATGCCTGCCTCCCAGGCCACCCCGTCCTTTCTTTCCGCGCTCCATTTTCTTCGGTGGCTCGTGCCGAGCTGAATTTTGATGCTACACTATGTGTGGTCGCACATGCGTCCTTCACTGGCTCGCTTCTGCTTCTGCCTTCCATCTACCTGTCTTTTCTCGTTTTTGCGTCCCTTCAGAGGTGTATGACGTCACCCCGATTTCCTTTTTCGTCTTCCCCTGCCCTTCCCTCCCTCCCCTCCCTTCCTCTCTCTCTTTGTAAGACCAATGCACCGACGCTGACACGCTCCATTTCCCTCTAGTCCCCCGGCGTGAAGCTCTCCAAGCCAGGCGCAGTCCCGACGGAGACACCAAAGGCGCCGTGTTGTGCGACATAGGAGCGTCTTTGGTGTTTCCTTTATTTTTTCGTCCCTCGAGCGGGCAGTTGGGCGCGGCTGGATCGGTGAGTTGGGGGCGCGGGCTTGTATACGGGGCGGGATGGGGATGGGGATGGGGATGGAATGTACTGTACGAAGCAGGAGCTGGTGAGCTATGGGGAGGGGGTATATGCAGATGTTGGGCGGGGCGGGGCCATACACGCGACAGCAGATACTTAATTTATGTACTGGTACCTTAGGGTTTACTTTCCTGACTTGTTACTCGTTCCCTTGTTTGTTTTCTAATATGGATGGGATGGTGTATGATATGATCTGCGGGCTCAAGTGAATGGTATAGAGTGAGAGGGGTTGGGGAGCTCAGTCGTAGGGATGGGTAACGCGACGAATATGCGAATGCCCAAGTGAGACGCCCTCGTATAAGATGCATGCCTCAGGGGGGGTAAGGTACTATCAAAGGGGTACCTTTGCAAAATATTTTTGATGGGCATTGTGTGTGAACGCCTCACCTCGGATTTCTGCAAATTTTGGGTTTACGGAGCCATACATATGAATCCCTCACTTGAATATTTTCAGGCATATTGGTGGCCTGTAGAGGAAGCCATGAGGTTGCTCAGTCGAAAACCTCAAAACGCCATCTTTGCAAAAATGATGGCCCACCAATGAGTAATACTGTGATCACTCCGCCAATCACAGAGAAGTGCGAAGAATTACATTTGAACAAGAGGTAAGCAGGAATTCCCGATCGCACACAGACCTCTTTGACAACTCCCCCGGATTAGGAAAGTTGTGCTGATGGGCCACTTTTGCCAGGAAGAATTGAAAACTCATTTTTAGTCAGAACCTTCCAGAATTTTGGCTACCTTCCCATTTCCATATCTTCTCTGTCTGTCTATGTAATCAAACTAATTTATTTCCTTGTTAAAGAGGCCTTAAACGGCAAATGAACTTGAAAACAGATGCCGTAAAATGACAGTTCGGAGTCTCGGACGAGATCGGACCAAGTCGAATCCGGCGATATCGCCGAAAAAAAAAGTTATCTCCGGAAAAAAGACTGAGGTCCATACGGACCGTGATCCGGACCCTCCCTCCCTCCCCTGCACAGCATGTCAAAACTTTTGGAGGTTGATGTCCGAAACTTTGATCCCGCCTACCTCTTGCATTTGAACGGCACAAACATCGTTCTTTGATGTTATGTATGGGGGACCGGCGGTGGGTGCATCTTGGAAGTTGGCAGTCAGTCAGCCTGATCATGAGCGCTCAGTTTGATTGATCCTTCCGTCTCCTGTATACTGCTGAGAAGGTAGCTATAGGAGTAAGATGTTCAGGATCGCAGTCGTTTAATGGCGGATCGTCCCTGTTGGTTTGCAACTCCGTTGATCTATTTTTCCCAAATGGAGCATCTCATCTGGTCACCACCACATTCGCTGAATGATTAGTCCGCTGCTATCATTGTACTTACTGTGGTCCCCCCAACAGGCACAGACATACAGTTTAATTGAGTTGTTTTGTTCACCGAATTGTCTTTGTATAATTAGCCTCCCCGTGGAATCATCCAACAAATTGCTCCCCAAACCGAATCAGCACTATATGTATGTAAAACAAAGTCTATCGTAACAATTGAACATAATTCCGCAGAAGAGGGATTAATTGAACGAGGATCAGTTGAACGTCCGTGTGCGATGTGAACAAAGCCCCCACCGCGCACCAAACGAACTAAGTATGTAGTATGAACGTCCGAACGCGAATGAATCAAGTAAAGATCATGAATCAAGCTCAAGGGAAGTACGGCAAGGGGCCTTCCTCTGCCGAACGGTATCAGCGTGATCCATACGACTGCACACCTCAGACACTTACCGATGTATTCTTGAGGCCAAGTTTGGATCATTCTGCCGCAGGCCATTTTGATGGCGAAATCAAGGCCCTCAGCCACGAGGGTCATGAGAGCCGACTGGGCGAGGGCCCTTGGACCCCACATCTACGACACGTTGAGGCTGAAAGTCGTAAACCTGAGATGGAATCTGCGGAGTGCGGGGGACTGCACATTGTCCCTTCTACTGCGCAGCATCTTGAACGGGGCATCGTCGTAATTGTGGTGGATCGTCACCGGCCTTGCGAGGGAGCAAATGCTGAGGTTGGCCAGGCGAGCCAGAACAGCAGCAGTCGTGGTCGCGGGCAAGGTGAGGCAGCTAAACACGGCAACGAGATTTGGGCATTCGGGTATTTCGAGTACGGAAACCATCGGGAACGTGTGTAGTCATTCGAAAATGGCGATGGTGTCATGTTCCGCTGCATCCGCTTCGTAGTCGCCATGGAACGAAATGGACAGATGGTCGATCGCACAGGCTGAGCGGGAAATGAATTTCTGGATATCTTCTCGTTCGGAGAACCCTGCGAGTTTGAGGGAATGAAGATTGGGGAGCGTCATAAGACGTAGGGCCGAGGTACTGGCACCCGACCCCAGCGATAGAGACAAGAGGTGTGGATATAGTGTGGGAGTCATGGGCTCGGTAATGGAAGGTGATTCCGAGTCGCGGAGGCAGAACTTGAGGCTAGAGGGGATGGGGAAGCTGGTCAACACTTGCAATAACAACTGGGATGAGATTTCGGCGGAAACCTCCAGTTGTGTCAAAGAGGTTACAAGAGGAGGAATCGTGGCATTATGAGATTCCTTGGCCAACAAGCGAAGCTCGCGGAGTGGAGGACAGGACTTGTCACTTCAGAACGTCCCACACCGTGTCATCTGACAAATTCCTCGTGGTGAGATGCTGAAGAACGAGGAAGGAGGCACGCAGCAGGCGAACCTTCCGGAACTGTTCTGGCCAACAGTGGAGATCCAGGCGTTGGATCTGGTTGGCGTAGGATTCAACAAGGTCCAAAAGAGCTAGCGATGCCCTTTTCCTCCGAAAGTTGAGACCCAAGGAAAGAGGGCTTCCTTTTGCGTGCGAAAACCACGTTCGAAGTAGATGTTGAGCACTGTAGCTGTGGTCGAACGTGCCGTCCCCCATTACAGTGCCAAGATCAATACCGCCATCTATATAAAGCGAGTTCCAGAGCCCACAGGTAGACAGTGCCACCTCGCGCCAATGGCGACAGATCTGCGCGAGGATGAGCGGTGCCGAGGTGGGTGATGGGGCAACACGTCCATGAGCAGGGAGGCAGTGGAGGAATATGTGGGATGTGATGTCCACTGGAAGGTCAAGGATGGGGTATTTGACCTTGGATAGACTAGTCTCCAACTTCTTTTCCTCCTCTTCGAGCGTTAGGATGCATTTTTTGTAGAGCATTATCTGTGATTTAGCTGCCGCCAGGGCATCGTGCTGCTCTTGGGGAGAAGCATGGGATGAAATGGATGAGTGTTGAGAATGTGGTCGCTCAAGCTCACTCAAGGCTTGGCCAGAGGCAGACATCATCGTTTTTTGCAGTGGCGTTTTGCTACAAAGACTCGGCGATTGAATAAGCAAGACCGTTCAGCTGCAGCAGTGCAGCGCGTCGTAGCGGAGGAAATGCATTTCGAAGCCCTTTGAGCCTGTCAGCTCCGTTGTTGGATTTCTGCACTGGAACCAGGGTTCATTCACAAGTATAAGATATGGAAGCAAACAAAACGGGCAGGAGAAATACAAATCAGACCCTCACGCGCTTTCAAGTCGATTTCGAAGAAAAAAGCCCCCTGAGCATAGATAAATGTTTTGCGCAATGCAGGAAAGATTCACTTGCCAGGGATGTTCAGCTGCAGCGCGTCGTAGTGGAGGAATACATTTCGAAGCCCTTTGATCCTGTCAGTTCCGTCGCTGGGTTTCTGCATCGGAGCCGGGGTTCATTCACGAATATGAGACGCAGAAGCAAAAAAAAAAAAAAGGGCAGGAGAAGTCTCACGATAACTATCATGCCTCACAGTTCGTCAGAACCAACTTGACATAATCTGCCATAATCCGATGCGTCTCCTTCGAGGGATGTCTGCAAGACATTAAATTAGTGCCCTGCATTCCCCTCAGCCCGATTCATCACTTACCCAGGAAGCCAATAAAACAAATTCAACGGTGTCGCACACTCGCCTGACAAATCCGTCTGAGACAAATTAGGAATACACGCGCCACTCGTCTTGTACCCAAACACTGTGAAGCCTGGCGTCGTTCCCAGCACGGCGTCCCACAGTGGCACAAAGTCTACGAACGCAACATTGAGTCCCTGCGCGCAAAGCGGGGTGAGCCCGGCGAAGACGGCCTGCTTCCACGTGTCACCGGTGGCGGAGTGCCCGCCGCGACCGTAATTGTCGAGGACGACGATGTTTTTCACGAGGGTGGGCGTGGCGGCAAGTTGTTTGATCTGTGTGAGGAGCTCAGCGGCGGCTTGGGAGAGGTGGTTTCCGTCAGCTGCAGAGGCACTGTTAGAGGAGAATCAGGGTTTGTACGATGCATAATGCACTGGAAGAAGCGCCAAAGTCACTGAAGATCGACCAAATGGGTCAGCATCTTCAGCCGAAATAGAATGGTGGTCGCGCACTTGATTCCAAAGAACACGGTGTAGAGTGTTGTGGCCGGATCCAAGACATTCTTTTGGCTGAGGAAGAGAGCGGCTGTGAAATCCTTGTCAGCAGATGACCTCGGTGTGGCGGAGATATAACACTGACCTTCATGCAGGAAATCTGTTTGGCCCGCTTCGCTCGGCCACAGGGTTACATTCACAACTGTGCCGGAGACCTGGAAGAGGGTTATCTCAATGCTTTTGTCTTGTATGCAAGAAGGAACCTACGGCGTAGTCCTTGATAGTTGAACCGAGGGTCACTTGCAACATCTTCAGCCCAGACGGGGCCATCTGTACCACGACCGCCAGCGCAGGGGCTCGTGCCATTGAGAACGGCAGGTGGGAGCGTGCCGCTGTTGCTGCGCCCACCAGAAGTGTAGGAGTCCTACGAGAAATCGGAGGTGAATCAATTCAATGAGCGCGGATCTTATAGAAAGACAAACATACACCGAAGGCAACGAGCATCTTGATTCCGGTAGTCGGAACCCCCGCATTGGCATTGGCGAAAGTACCCCCAAGTTTTCCACACACAGGGGTGATGGCCAGATGGACACCATCGTTTGTCTGGCGCTCCACGGGCAGATGCCACCGCCGCAGCAATGGACACAAGCGTGACGATCGATGTCCAAGTTCGCGATACCATTGTGGTTTTGGAACCCTTGAGTGTTTGTCGTACTTACGGGCAAGGAGGAGGTTTATCGGAACAGACGCACTCCTTAAGTACTTCCAACTGCTCCCGCAAAGCTAGCAAATATGCCGACACAACCCTTGTGATCGCGGCGGTCTGCACATGGTCCGGTGCAGCGGGTCTGGTGAGCGCAGTCAAGTGAGTCAAAGAGAAGCGAAGTGAGGACTCGGGGCCGGCGGCCGACACATAAGACCGTAGTTGATGCGCCAGGTGGGTGTTGGAGCACCGCAGTCGACACAATCGTGGGTCGGCAGCACGGTTGTGCTGGTTCGTGAAGAGAAGGGAAGCGAGGTTGATGTCATGATCTCAACTCTGATCCAATCATCTGGCAGTGGGCCAATGTCCATGCTCGTCCTTGGCTGATCGGCGATCGCGCATTCGAAGCCTTTCAATACCCGCCGTACGGCGGCCTAGGGAACACTGATACGTGTGGCCCGTCTGCCCCCACCAGTTATTCAGATACACGGAAGATACAGCCTGTAAATGTTAGGTAAATAGAGTGCAAGCTACTCCCGCGATACCTTCCCCGCCGAAAGGTCCCACTTCATCCGCCCTCATGTACGTCCCACTCTCCTGAGCTCGGTCCGTCGGCTGATGGCGCTGCAAGATATGCCATGCTTAATGCCGCTGCTACACACGAATCGAAGACACTGTCATGGCCCATTTGGCTGTAAGGTAGCGGACAGACAAATGCGGTTGCCCCACGTGATGCATTAGCCTTATTGGGAAAATTGTTAAAGATTCACTGTAATCGACCTGTTCTCAGATTAAATTCAAAATTCTGGCTCAACAGTTCTGTGTGAATGTATAAGAAGACTGCTCCTAAATATTTTGAGAAATTTCGGTTGAGAAATGGAGGACGAGTTCCCAAATGATCAGACATTGATGGTATTCTCCGCCCACATTGATGGCACTTCCCAGCCACATCAATTTAGGAACTCGTCCCCCATTTCTTAACCAAAATTCCTCAAAATATTTAGGAGCAGTCTTCTTATACATTCACACAGAACCGTTGAGCCAGAATTTTTAATTAAATCTGAGAACAGGTCGATTACAGTGAATCTTTAACGATCTTCCCAATAAGGCTAATGCATCACGTGGGGCAACCGTACTTGTCTGTCCGCTACCTTACTTTTCGACATCTACCTCTCGCTACTCCCGTGATCTGTTTGAGTAGGTTTGCATCCTATTCAATCGCAGCTACATTGCATAGATAAATGATCCACCGGCATCAAGCTGTCATGCGGTACATACTACAGCTCTTCTCCGAAACACGGAGTCTTCACGGATTCAAGGACCCTTCATACATTTTTTTTGGGTGTCGGACTGAATTTTTTCGCGTTTTTAGGCCTATTTGGGTCCAAAATTGCGCCGTCACCTGTCACCGAGACCAAAATTGTTCATTCACAGGCCCGTATCACCCGTCACCTGAACCTTGGTCGAAACGCTACAGTATACGAACCAAGCTCTTTACCTCGCTGTATAGAGTCTGTTGACCGCGGGGGTCGGATTGTAGTGCAGCCTTATTAGGTAATCT
This sequence comes from Mycena olivaceomarginata, assembly GCA_029378375.1. Classification (NCBI taxonomy): domain Eukaryota; kingdom Fungi; phylum Basidiomycota; class Agaricomycetes; order Agaricales; family Mycenaceae; genus Mycena; species Mycena olivaceomarginata. The sequence continues at coordinate 57,388 of JARKIC010000878.1, forward strand.
GATATGCGTGCGGGTTCGATTCCTGGCCTTCACAACCTTTTTTTTCTCTTATAAACAGCGTGTTTTGTGCAGCAAGAACCTTCCAACCCACTTTCTAATACTGCTTTTCCTATCTTGATTTTTCCCTTGAATAATCTTTCAAGATTTCATTGGTTTGTACTCCACCGAAATCTTGTCTTGGTAGTCACATGATTGAACCGGGTGTTCAGCAGAACATGTTCTACACCTTTTTGAAAATTTATAACGAGATACAGTCACCTCTGTCTTAACCCATACCCCTCAGTGGAGCCTCAAAGGTATGGGTTATTGCAGAGTACTGTACCGGCGTGTATGGTAGCAACGTAACGCATAACACATCCTCAAAATCGTTGCTTAATTTTGGCAAAATAATGTGTAACGCTGGGCTCGTTGCTAACTTGTAGACTATTCAAGAAATCGATTTTTTTTGGTGTAAATTGACTGAAAATATGTTTTTTTTCTCGCCCACACTACGTTCTACATCTGCGAAGCTTCTCCAACTAAATCTTCGGCCTTGAGGGATGCCAACTGGCAGGCTTGGCCCCTGTAGCTTTTGTTGAGGTGGCATGTTGCAGTGAGAGTAAGTAGAGAAATTAATTTTGTTCTTGTAATGATCATTAATATTACGAGTGCAGCTAGTTAGAACAATGGGCTCATCAGCGCTTTACGCCAAGGTTGCCTAAATTTGGCAACGTAACACATAACAAGGACTGCGTTGCTAACTTGTAGGCTGGGGGTCGGTGTAACACACCATTTTGTGTTGCCTCCATACACGCCGGTACAGTATGGGTTCCAGCAAAGATCACATTAAATATATCTAAAAATAAAATAAAGATATTGATGACCTTGAAATAAACTAAGCATGAAGGTGCCCAAAATGTGAAAATCCCATGATTCTACGTCTATTAGCCAAAAACCGATCCAAATAGTCACCACAGGGAGAAACTGCACATCAATTGGATGACATCAATGCCATATATGAGCCAAAATCAGCCCAAATTGTGCATGCTAGGCATTTGGGAGCAAAGTTGGGATCTTAAAAGGTGTAATTGATGCACTATTGCACATATCACTCAAATTTATGACTCAAATGGGTCAAAAACAGAGGAAAAAATCGGGTAAATTATGGGTTTTGACACCTGGAAAAGGTATGGGTTATGGAGTAACAGAGAGTTATGGGATTTTGAGTGGGAACCACCTTGGTGGAAGCGAAATTTTATGGGGTTGAGCAGAGTATGGGTTATGACAGATATGGGTTAGGACAGAGGCGACTGTAGATAGATGGTAATAAATGCTATCGGCTGCAAAACTTCATTGAATTTGAATGCCTTGGTGTCGAGGGAAGAGAATCGGAGAAAGCGGACATAAGATTACATAATAAGGCTGCACTACGATTCAACCCCTGTAAACACAAGACTAGGTGGAAAACACAGAAACGGCACATGGCACCTTGAAAGCTGAAGCTTAAAGTGGGACATGCATCCAGGGAGGCGCTGTGTGGGGCAGCCACGGGATAAGTTGAAACTCAAGGCAGGACACACGCCAATACAATATTGTTCGGAAGCACTGTGGCCTCTGTCCCGGAATGACATGGTGCGGGGAATGCAGAGTGGGCAATGTGATGCAGAAACCTGACACAGGCCATGGGTAGGGCATGCAACTGTCCATTTTACACCCATGGGCATAAAATTATACCGTATTTTTGATATGCCCCGACTCTACCTGTACATAGTGGCTCAAAGTACAAGGTCTGACGGAATGGGTCCCGTACGTACTGTACATTTACCCTGTATTTACAGTCTTCACAAGCCAACATCAACTTGACCATGACTTGAAGCTCAATGCACCTTATTTGGGGCTTGAGAAGGAAGAAAAAGGTGCCATAGTTGTCGGATGAGGGACACAATCCCAAATCCTGTCAAAACTTGGCCAAAAATCCAACCACATATGGGTCAACCGGCCCAATTTCGAGATCACTGATAAAACCCCGGCAAAGAGGTTGCCCCGCCGTGGAGGTGCGGCCAGCACATTGTAATGTTTTAGGGAGAGTTCTGCCAGTGTTGGCACCTCTCGGCATTACCGACATGTTGATTTTGCTACTGGTTTTGAGCACCCGTCTTTTATGCGTGAACAGCCGGTCATGAGGACCTGTATACGGGTTCAACCGTACCGGTGCGGTATCATTTGAGGCTGAAGCAACTTTGCTGACAGTACGGGGGCATAACCGTTTTATGGACCATCATCCCGTAATTTTACGGGACGGTTGGATGCCCTAGCCATGGGGCATGGAGCCGCAATGGGAAATGGAATCAGGTGGTGTGGGGCAGGAATGGCCAGAGGGCGGATGCTGAAACTCAGGCCACAGTGGCAGAGGGAGTGGGACGAGGACCCCTGGTGCTGCTTCACAGCACTGGGTGGTGAGCTTCTCGTCGGATACGCCCTTGGTGGTGCAATTGCACAGCCACTCTTCCTCCTGCGCCTTTCACAACGGATAAAACAGCGAGGATAGTGAAGAGGGAGAGGGTCCGCATGTACATCTTGAGCTTCTCGAACATACTTCGATGAGGACTGTAGTAATATTGAGTTCTGGTTGGGATGTTGCTTTATATCTTTCCGTAGCCATGGGCACGTCACACCAATCATTTAGTTTTCGTGTAGTGATCCAGACAAATTAAATGGAAATGGTTTAAGAACAGTTTAAAACAGTTTAAAACAGTTTACAAACAGTAATTTTCGGGTACACCTGAGGGGGTGAACTATCAGATGCCGGTCATGTGTGGTATCCTTTATATTGTCCCTTGGAGTTTCACACTTCTACGGCAAACACAAGGGGATCATATTGACTTGTAAATTTAGCAATTTAACTCATACAGTACTCACACTGGATAGAAACAGAGTCCGGCAACGGGTGTTTAACAGTTCAAGCCTCGAAGTTCATTGACAAGCACCAAAAAACTAGCTGGTTATATGTTACACAAAATGGGAACATTTACTCTGGTCAGTTGATTTTTTACAGGCATTCCAGCAACATTCACGTCCAAGAGCAGACAATCGCGCGCCGCGGCGGTGGGTGATTGCGCATCAAACTGATGACGTTGAACCACCAATTACCATAACCGGAATGTGCTCCGCCGTTGAGCGCGACAGTTGTGGATATATCAATGGTTTTCCTTCAAGGGGGTTGAAATACACCTCAGGAAACATCTTGACACCTAAGATGCACTCAGATCTTCGTCTGTCCAACCCCTCGAGGTGGTTCAACTTCGGTAACCGTTTAACCGTTTTAAAAACGGTTTCCAAACCGTTTGATCCCTTGGCCAAATTAAATGGAAACAAAAACGGTTAAAACCGTGTATAAACGTTTATAAATGGAAATGGTTGGAGCCTTAGGCACATGCCCTCGTACCTCCATTCTATCCGGGACAGGCACAATCTTGAACTTCGGATGCCAAGTCGTGCACGAGACCACGAATTGACATCCAACTTGCTGCCCAGCTAGATGCCTAACTTAATGTTCCAATTGCAACTTTGCCTATTTTGTCATGGGCCTGTATTACGTCGCTTGTGATACGCGATGTCCAACTTGCCAAGGTGTGCGTCCGTTTGCTCGCCTAGGTGACACCGTGTTCCACGGATAGAGCCTTCAATTTGAGCCCCAACTTTACAAATTGAAAACCAAGTTGGAGGTCAAGGTGGGCCTCAAGTTGGGCTCAAAGTTTCAATTATAAAACATCTTGAGAAGACCCCATTGCAATGGTTTTACGGCATATTCCGTCCATTTCTCTTTACGTTTCTCGATCCGTGCTCAGCCTTTTAAACCCACTACCTGCGCTCTGGCACCACTTGCCGGGACCTGAACTAAGGTCCTCGGGCCTTGGCGCTCATTTATTGCATTCGAAACATTTTCGCCAAGTGCGCGGGTGCTCTTGTAAAAAGTAGGCATATCTAAGGTACGATGGAGTCAAGGAAGGGAGTTAGGGTGGAGTACTCGCGACCGACTCACTGCTCCGGAAGGCACCTTGGTCCCCGTGCGCAACCAGCACGCAGCTACGGTTCATTGCGTTGATTGTATATTCCTGCAGCCGCAAGTACGAAATATGTGCCTGATTATAGTGCGTAGCATAGAGAATGACAGGAAGCACGACAGATGTATGTCGCCGCCGGGGAAACAAGCCTCGCAGAAGATAGGGCCGGGAATCATCTCAAGACAGTATTTGGGCGACACCGGACACCCGTGTTGGGATTCCGAGACCGTCGCTTGCTATCCGAGGCCGCTGACTGGAATGGTAGGCAATACATTTTTTGCTGCCATTGAGTTCCTGAATTTATTATGTTGTGTGAGGTGTTTTCTTTCCTTGTACCTTACTTACTCTCCACATCAGCAACATGTTCACAGTGGAAGTCCACGACAAGACAGCGGTGGTCAATTTGTTCCTTTGATGAGTGCAGACAGAGAGCTTCGGGTATATTGCAACACTGGGCGCGGCTTGTAACTATACCGGAGGTCATAGAGACGGCAGCGCTCCCGTTGTGAATGTCTAGTTGGATGTCCAGGTGGTGGAACCTCAAACGTAGAGGACATCGGTGGAGTTAAAGTCTGCGGCTGTTTGACAAAAAAAAATACTGTATGTCAGAGAAAGTAACGCTGTCAATCCTAAGTGCCAGCGGCGTGGGAATTGACCGAGGGCACGAGGCCGAAATGTGAGGCACGGAGGTGTGTTAACCAGTGGGTAGAAATCGTGAAGTGAACTTGAGTAATCGGCTTGGGTTGAAGCAAAATGATTTGAATAGATCGAGGATGTGTTTAAATGGGAGAGAGAATGGGACTCGGGCTGAGCGACCGGCCAGTGGGCCGCGGGGTGGGCATCAGCGAGGAGGAGGAGAAAACCAATGTTGCTGAAGCTTTGAAAGCTCCAAAGCCATATGTGGCTCATCGATTCGCGAGGGTGCCAAAGTATTGGCTCGAGATGCTCCCCTGGAAGTCCCGCGTTGAATGGAAAAAATGTCTCTAGGGACCGGAGGGAAGGCGCATACCTGTTTCGTATGTCACGTCAGTCAGCAGTCGTTGTCAGTGACAGACATTGTTTCCGTTCAACGCGGAACTTCAATCGCTGGAAGTTCCACGTTGAATGGAAAAGAGGATAAAAGCGAGACACCCACTCTTTCAAAACATCGGCACATCCCAACCTGTGTATATCTGCTGTCAGCCTCTTCAACATGCAGTTCAAATTTGTTTGGTTGTCTCTCGTGATTCTGGTAGACGTCTCCAGCATATACGGCTCAGCCCCCGGCACAGTCCAGGCTCGTAATCTTGCCGTCGCTCGCGATTTGACGAGCCGCGAGGTTCAGTGTAACTGGCTTGGTTTGTGCTCATACACTTCGCCCGTGGGTCCCGGCCTCATCCTTTAAATCAGACTGCCTCACGGCATTGGCAGCCGAGGGCGTTGCATGTGCTGCTGCGGCGCTCGAAGGTGGAAGCAGTGAGTCCCCGCTCCTTATGACTACTGTATGTTCAATGAAGATGGCCACCAGATCCTATCGCAGACATTTCCTGCGCCCTTGATTCCTTCGCTTTGGCGCAACAAGTCGTAAGTCTCCATACCTTGACTCACCGAAGCGGTTTAACCTGATCAATACAAACAGCCGGTTTGCCTTGTTTGTCTTGGGTAATATATATTGCTGATTATCATGCCGTTAAGACTGACCATTGTCTTAGTTTCCCCCCGCCTCCGCCTCTGCCACCGGTGAAGCCCCCTGGGTCACCTCCCCCCCCGGTGACGTCCCCGACGTCGCCTCAGTGCTGCAGCAGTGTCGTTGAGGCGGACAGTAACGACGCCTCCGCCGTCGCCTCGCTCTTGGGTCTCGACCTCACCGGGATGATCGGTGTGCCCATCGGGCTAAGCTGCTCGCCCATCACTGTTGTAGGCGACAACTGGTAGGTGATCCCAACCCTCACCAAAATTTGACCCGAAACTCAGATCATTCTCAGCGACAGCACCACCGTCACCTGTGATGCGCCCGAAGAGGAGTGGGGTGCGTAGATCATTGGTTACACTCTACATTGTATGCTGATTTTCCTTTCCAAGGTGGTCTCATCGCCATCAACTGCATCCCCATTACCCTCTGAGCGCGATTGAGCGAAAGATAATATGGTCCAGAAATTCTGTATCGATGTGTCGTGGCATTCTTTCTTACTTAAGGCTCTCTCTCTGCTTGTCGCGAAAGGATCCAACGGTGTTCTCCCGTTTATCATTCGCACGACTTCGGCTCAATCCGTACACGAATAATGGTGCCAAACATTACCTGTATACAGTATTATCCCTCCGCACCTCTGACACTAGCATTTAGCCTCACCTGTTAATACCAGATATCACCACCAACTAGAGGGGCAATATGCATGGTGTTGCCCTCTCTAAGTGGAGATGCTTCGAGTGATTCCCCTATGCTGCATATATGCTGCAGATATGCTGCAGCATATGCCCTAAACGGACTTGTAGATTTTGTTTGCAGTGAGGATTAAGTAATTCCCATCATCCCGACACCCGACGTCGGGGCGGGAGGCCCGACCTTCCCAAAAAGGAAACACCTCACAAAAAGACACAAAAAATGCGCAAAAAGACCAGTAAAAATACGATAAAAAACAGGCCTCTATAAGAGCTTCCAGCCCGTGGCCGGGCGCCACCTGGGAGGCCCCTTGCGGCCCTTCACTCCACGGACCATATTCGTTTTTGTCCCCCTCCCATGCCCGAATCCGTCACGGTGGGCGTCTCAGTGGAAACTGGTGTGTCACCGTGGCATGAGGATGACATCGCCCCTTTCCACGCCGGCGTCAGTTTGGGCCTGGACTGCACCGGCCCCGGGGCCTTTTCTTCGACCCTCTGCTTCTTCCACCTCCTCCTGCCCTCCTCGTCGTCATCCGGCACGCGCCTTTTCGCCCCACCGACCTTCTCGGCGCCGTGCTTTGTCTTCTTCTTCTTCCTTCCTCCCTCCTTCCCCTCATCACCTCCACTGCCCTCCTTCCGCTTTACCGGCCTCTCCTTCCCACTTCACACTGCCTTGGTTGTCTGCCCCCCCCCTCTGTGTCCCTCGTCTCACGCCTCTTCTCCGTCGCCCATGCCAGCCTCAGCAACCACTCGTGCTTTCTCTGCCACCGACATCTGCGTGATCGGCTTGGGGGCCTGGTGTCTTCATCCTCCAAGTCCCCTTGTCCTCACCACTGTCGCCCTTTCCACCCGCCTCCATCCTGCCCTGTGGCCTCGAACCCGAGCCCCGAGCCCGCACCACCTGCTTCTTGCGCGGCTCTCCTGCACGTGCGGCTCATCTTCCTCCTCCTCACTCTCGCTACCCTCAGTGTGTTCTCCCCTCTTTGACGCCGTCCTCTTTGGCCTCGAATTGTGCTTCTTCTCCTGCATGTCCCCTGCTGCCACCATTGCATTGTGATTCTCCATGAGCTGCTTCTTCTCCACAGCGCTCAGCACCTTCCACCTCGTTGTCCCGCACTTCAATGAGTCATAGAGGATGCGCCGCGGGCCCGATTGCTGACTGCAAGGACATCCGTTTGAAGTTGACCCCCTGCAGCCAGTTCATGAGGCCGATGTTCTTCCCCAACACGAGCGACTTGATGTAGTTCTCGTAGTTCATGGCGACCTTTGTACGGCCGAGGATACTCTCTGTGCAAGATGGTCAGCAAGCCACTTTACTCCCTACACACATCCCGAATGCCTTACGGAGACCAGCCTTGAAGAGGGCAGTACACTCCTTCTGGATTGCCACCAAGGTGTCTGTACCTGTATCTCCTGCATCGCACGCCTCAGTCTCTGTACCGATTGTTGGATTTTTCCGAACCTGCCCGAACATGTCTGAACCTGTGTAGACCTCAATTTTCTTTGCTTCAAATAACAATATTCGCCAAAAATAAATTGCGTATGCAAACCTTCTTGGTGTCAACAGAAGTGTTGTGACTGTGTTAGAGCCAAAAGGGGAGATCAAGTGAATCATGATGGCGGCAACACATGTGTTCCTTGACTTCTGGCACAATGTCCACCGCACCAGCTCGTCCCAGGCCTCACTTAATCTTCTTTGTGTTAAACCAGAAAATAAACTTGTGTCTTCCAACTTGCTTCAAACAGGGATTTCAATTCGAAAACAGCGACAAAATTCAAGACACAAAATTGCCACATTCTCCACATCAGCCTGGAGCTAGCACACTGCCAGCACATCACCTTGGACCATCGGGTGTATACTTATACTCACATCTTACTATGGCTTCCTCCCAATGGACATTTCCTTGTCTTCTGCCAGCTCGAGCCCCTCCGGTACCTCTCTTTTTTTCAGGCCGGGTTTCTGAGCTGCTAACTGCTCTACTGGGTATGTACGTCTTGTCTTCGAATTCATCAGCATATCCCCATTATCTAATCTTCCCCCTTGAAGAGAGAATGTTGGCCTATGGCAGCAGACGGTGAGTGCAACATGTGTGTATAATTGCATTCATGGATCCGTGCCAAAGTCCAAGGTCACAAGAACAAGGATTTTGCGGCCATGAATCCACGCGATGAGCTCAAGGCCTACCTCAAGGCTGCGTTGCAAATATCGGTGACATTGGATATTTGAGGCTCTTCAGCTGTTGAAAAGTGCGTACCAGAACGGGCATGTCAGCACTGCTGAGGATGCGACAAAGCATGTTGTCAATGCCTTGGATGCTCTTGACAAATAGTTTACATCCTGTACTGTACTTACATCCAAATCAAGCGAGAAAATTTTGCGGTTCGTTGAGGTCCGAACCTGTTCTGAACCTGAACTGAACCCTTGGTGGACCGGACCAATGTTCGGTTCGGGGTTCGCCCATTTTGCCTGAACCGAACCCCAGGTCAGGCTTGGGGTTTGGAAATTTTTGCAAAGAACCGGACCGAACTGGACATCGGCAACACTAGAATTCAGAGTATGAAGGGTGTTATGTGTAAGGCCAAGGTAAATTCAGAGTTGTTCAACAGTCCCATTCAAGTCCAATCTACTGTCTCAATATGTAGGGGAGCAATGGTCACGGGTAACAGACTGCCCGCTGCATTGCCTTCGTCACGGCAACAGTCAAAATGGTTGCCCAAAAAATTCATGACATTGAAAAAAATGAAAAAAAAGGGTTGAGGGCGGCCGGAATCGAACGGGAGGCTGTTGGGTCGGAGGCTGAGTACAAGCAAAAGACCAATCCAGCTGAGCCAAAGAGTGACCCTGAATTTCTGGTTGCGTCCAAATGCAACAGTCACAGTCATCCTAGGCTCTGTTGCCTGAAAAAAAGGCAATGGGTTTGTCATGGTCCCTGGGCCGTTGCTCCCCTATATATCAAGACAGTAATCCCAAAACCCAAATCCAGCCAATAGTATGTTTAACCCAAAGTCCCCTTCTGTCATGAATCACCTGGGTTCTACTTTTTTGCGCGACATGTCTGTATGGATACAGACATGTCTTAGCGGCACGGGACTCTCATGATTCTACCACGTGATCTTCTCACAGTTGAAACCCGGCCACAGATTCTAAAGCTGCAGACTTGGGGGGTAGTCTGTGCCATGGGATACAGAAGATGTTAGGGACTAGGAACCCGTACAGACAGATCCTAGTCCCTGGACATGCTACAGCTGACACAGAAGTGTACACGAAGTACATGACTGGTTGCAAACCAATTGGGGTTTGAACCACTGGAGACAATGACATTAAGGATTAGGAAACCCGAACATCGGGTCTCCTAAGTCCTCTGACATCACGGAAACGGAGACAGAGGAGTCCAGGAGTATCAGCATTAACACTCCTTAATGCTGCGGTACAGGAGCTGATCGCGATTGACCATGATTGCTTTAATTTATTTGAAGCCTATATAAGCTCGGTAGAATCTCCATGTACAGTAGATATCCTGGTTGGGGTTCTCACCGGGTTACTCGCTGTTTAGCTGACCCAGAGGCTGTTGCTGACACTTTCAAACCAATGTATTCTGTTTTGTTGCAACCACAAATCCAGAGAGTGAGAGAGACCAAATCACAGGTGAGTACGTTGGTGTATATATTCCCTTTTCTACTACATCTTGTCTGTTCCGGCTTTTATATACCTATTCACAAATACATATCTATGACTACAAATCTTGTGATGAGGTGTCTGTACAGCCTGTAATCCAGTGCATCATCCACAATATTGGGACTGCTATTTCATTTCTGAGGGCCCCACTCGAGTCCCAGCCAATCATGTCCCTGATTTTCCGACCTCATGGGACCCTTTACAGTGGTACCAGACCCCATACAGTAGTACCAACTGCCTCAAGACTCTTGGCTGTGCTCGCCATGCACAGCAATGCATCTTTCATGCAGTCCTCAGTGTATTTCACGAAGTGGTATCCTTTTGCAAATGACGATACAGATCAATCGCTTCTCGCTGTGCGTGCGAGGCAGTGTCATAGCGGTGCAGCTTTTGGAGATATATGCTGAAGTTATGGAGAGTATCGGCAAAATCCCGGGTATCAGTTGGGTCTGTCTCCGCCAACCGTCAATGGACCTTGACAGATTCCAGTTCGGCACACAAAGCCTCTTCATGTTGGCCCAGGTTGTGGAGATCCAAACCAAGGTTATGAAGAGAATTTGCAAGATCCTTGGTGGTGAAGGAGTCTGTCTCGGTTAATTGCTGACGGAGCTCCATGGTTTCTTGGTCAGCTTTCGAGGCATCTGTGTGGCAGCCCAGTGCACGGAAGTTTCTACCCAGGTGATGGAGGGAATTTGCAAGATCCTTAGTGACCGCATGGTCCTTCTCCGCTAACTGTCGATAGAGGTCGACGGCTTCTTGTTCCACGTCTGAGGCATCTTTATTGCGGCCCAGTTCGCTGTAGGCTACACCAAGGTTATAGAGGGAAGTTGCAAGGCAAGATCCCAGGTGAATCTGGGGTCTGGCTCAACCAACTTTCGATGGCCCTTAACAGCTTCTCGGACAGCCTGTACGGCATCTTCGTAGTGACCCAGACTGTGGAGATCTGAAGCAAACACCGAGAGAGAATAGGTAAGATCCTTGGTGAGGATGGGGTCTGTCTCCGCCAACTGCCGATAGAGCGTGACGGCTTGTCGGTCAGCATCCAAGGCATCTTCGTGGCGGCCTAGGTTGTGGAGATCTACTCCAAGGTTATGGAGAGACGTTGCGAGACTCTTGGTAAAGGTGAAGTCTATCACTGCCAACTTTCGATAGAACTCAACGGCTTCTCGGTCGGCGTTCGAGGCATCTTTGTTGTAGCCCAGTGCACGGAAGTCTATAGCAAGGTTATGGAAGGAAGCCGCAAGCTCCTTGGTGAATATGGGGTCTGTCTGCGCTCACTGTCGATAGGCTTCGGTCGCTTTTCCATTGGTGCGCGCCGCGTCTCCATGAGCACCCTGTGCACGGAGATCTTCACCAAGGTTATGTAGGGAATTGGCAAAATCCCTGGTGACTGGTGACGGTGCCGTTGGTCTCAGCCGACTGTTGAGGGACCTCGACGGCTTTGCTATCATCCAGTGAAAACGAAACCGAAGGGAATTCCTGAGATGTGTGGTTTCCCGAGGTGAAGAGCCACCAAGTTGGAGGCGCAACCTTCTTCAAGGCGCCTCCGAGCTGCACCAGCATATCACAGAGGGTGCTGGCTGTTGGACACTCAACCGGGTTCTTCGCCCATGCCTTCACCGTGACAGCCCAGAGGTTCAGTGACATCACAGGTTTGTCGTCAATGCCCAATATATCTGGCCGGAGGTCTTCGCCTACCGTGAGAGACCTAAGATCTTGGGGAAGAATATGGCCCAACGGTACTTCCTTCGAGAAAAGCTGTTGATACGAAGAATATGAGATGAAGTTAATCCAGCTATGCAAGCCGCCATACCTCGTAGATGGTCATTCCAAGCGCGTAGATATCACTGGACTTCCACGGCAAAGCACTGCGTAAGAGCTCAGGGCTCATCCAGTTTCGGCTTCCCGGGCCGAGAGTAACAATCTCATGTTGCGGGGTGCGGCTGGTCATGTCAGCCTTAATACGCGAGAGGCCAAAGTCGCACAGAACAGCGGTGCCAGTGTTGTCAATCAGGATGTTAGCCTGTGCAAAATTGAAGTGTGGAAAAGAATTTGGTTCAAGCGTGCTTACTGCTTTGAGATCCCCGTGCACGATGTCCTTCGAATGCAGATAGAGCAGCCCACGGGCTGCATCTGTTGCCTGTTCGAAATGGAGGGTTAGACTCTCGCTGTGACCTCGACAACCCGCCCTGCTTTGAGCAACCAATCCCCGCTCTCTGCGTAGCTAGGCTCCGAAGCTAGCAAGGCAGAGCAGACCAATCCCGGCTCTGCTTCGCAGTAGGGCGTGACTAGACAAATACAATGGGCAGAGGGCTTTGCTCGGGTATTTTTGCAAGAATTCACTGGTGTTTCCGTGGGCCAGGTATGGCATAATAATGAAAGGTTCGTTATCCAGATGGTTAGCACCAAGGAAAGCTAATATTGACTATTTCAGTACACATCGCACCACGGGCGTTGAGATTTGATACATACACAAAATGTTGGGATGTCGCAATGTCAACCACAACTGAACGAGGATCAGCGAGAAAATTCGTATGAGGAGGACGTGGACAACTTTTTATTTCACGAAGAACAGCCTTCAGACGACTGTCAGAACAAAGCCGAGGAGTAGTTAGGGTATGGATATACCTGCGAAGTCGGAGTTATACCACCTCCTGTACGAACAATTTTCAGTGCTACTTCTGTCTTGTGCCAAGTTCCCCGATATACGTCGCTGCTGCACGGAGATCTTAAAGGGAGCGTATTTGTAGAAACAAGGACGTACAATCCGCCCGAGCCGATCTTTTCTTGACGGTCCACCTCGTATACGGTGACCATCCAGTCTTCCAGGTCGAGGCATTGACCGCTGACTATTGACAGTCACTTAAGGGACTGTGAATAAAATTTGTATTCCAGGCTGTCCTGGGAGGAGGAAGTATTCAACTGCCGCATGAGGAAGACCATATTGCGGCGATATTCTCTTGGTTGACACCTGGACCCAACAGTCAGCGTGAATCAGAATGTGCGAATGCTTGATCTACGGAGGGTCTCTATCAATCTCGCGTCATTTCGTGGGAGCGCGTCAAGCATCGCTGTGAGCTGATGGTGGTCTTCTTTGCGGGCAGCGTCTTGTCTAGCTTGCCAATCCTGCTCCCGCAGTGCAGACAATATCTGCGGAAACTTTCAGACCTCAATCTCCCGTCCAGATGCAATCTATGAACCTCGAACGCTTGGACGAGTCCCCTGATGCGCTGATAGAACCCATCTATCTTTTGGATCGTGTCTTGCCTCATGACCACAGTCTTGATAAAGTGTTGGCTCAGTATTTTGCCCACGAAACGATTGATTTCATCAAGCAGACTGCCCGACACGGGATTAGACCTTACGGTCCACGCAATGAACTCAATGCGCACCTCTCAAGGTCTCCGAGTAGCGTACTCGGCTCGCTGTGCGCGCATTTACCTGCCAGGTACCACCCATTCAGCGCCTCAAGGAACCCGGCCGCTACATGAATGAGGATTAAAAGCTGCTTCTTGGTGGTCCGCACTTCTTGGACGGAGCGATAGATGTATCCCAGCAGTTCGAATGCCGCAGAAAGATATGGCACAGGGACTTTCGATACAACGAGTTGCACGAAGTCCATGGAGAGGAAGGTCAGGGTAGATACTAGGGGGCCGACAGAGAGCGCACTGATTGGTCCCCATCAGCTCTGAAGCGCCTCAAACTCCGCAGAACAACCAACTGTCAGGATATGTTAGGATACACATCGTGAATTCAGTTGGGCCAATCAAGGACAAAGATCAGAATGCAGGGCAATGCGACACTGATGTACGACATCCACCCAGTACGAGGAAGCTTGCCGTCCTGCTTGGTGTTGAGTCGCATTGCGGAGTATATCAATGAACACCACGTTACAAACTCGTTTTTAGGGTTTTCGTAGGTGTCTCAATTCTGAGGAAACCCTTGAAAGATAAAAAATATGGACGAGATCAAATTAGAAGGCAGATCGGCAGATGACTAGTACTGTGCGTGGTCTTGAGTACCGTCAAAGATATCAACAGTCTCTTGATTTCATACCGCTGTTCTGATTTTATTGAATCGCTTTATGACCCACTGACCACCAGCAGACTAGGTCAGAAACTTCCCCGCAAGAGACAACGCAGAAATCCAGATAAAGAGGTTGAACTTGGGTTGAACACGGATCAGCAGGCTACATAGAAGGCCGTAGATGAATATATAGCGTGGACGGCCGTTTTCGTAAACCTGACGGCGTCTTCTTCGACATTACGATCAGGCCGCGGATGTGGCGCGAGAGAGTCAATTGAAAATTTGATCGAGGATGTTGTCCTCAACAATCAATAATGCCATATATCAAACTATATGACTTGGTGGGAGGCCGATGCTGGCGCACGGCATAACTCGTACTTTACTTTTTGTCTACTTATTCTTATGTTTTTTGTTGCTAATTTGTACATTTGGTATTTGCCTTCCAGCTATCCACAATACCCCAGCCGCTTCTCAACGGTGTTAAGAATCATTTATGTATTTCCAAGTCAATGAATCCGCCATCCGGCTTGAAAAGAAGGTTAATTGTTCCAATGGAATCATCAGTTATTCCCGCTTGCATCGCTCATTGACATCACCGAGCCTTTTTTTGCTGTTGTGACAGGTCAGTTGTTTGTTTTGCAGTGAAAATCCCTGTCATCAAGTTTATTTGACTTGGTTCGTAATTTATTTTGTGTAACATCAAGTTGATTTCAATATATTGATGTCCGATTCCAATCTTCCGCGCTTGCGGCGCTTCAGGAGGCTGCCGAAGACGCGCATTTTTTATTTATTTTTTGAACCAAGCAATTCAATGCAAATAACAGCTGATTCAGTATATTGTTTCCGTGTTCGAAGACACCATGCGAGTGGCTCAACACACGCACCGTGAAACTATATTTGTGCCACCTATCCGAAGAATCGCGTGAATAACACTATTATTACCCAGTCAACCTAGAGACATGGCGCTGGTGCTCCGTGTTCACAGCGACAGTTCTTGAATGCACGCAAAACCCACGTGTCCGGATTTTGTACTGGACTCTATCCTCCTGAATGCTGATTTATATTTGTAGCTCACCTAAACTCAGGCTAGAAAAAAACTCTATCTATAAACATCAACAGCTCGCTATAACCATTCACTGCTCAAACATTATCGACTAGTATCTATCCATCACAGTAGTTATTCTGTATCGCAACCAAAAATACACAGCTATTCACCCTTACATAAATTAACGGTACATCAGCGGTCCTTACAACGAATGTACAAGGTAGGCCACGTGGAAAGTGAGTATTCACCCTATGCCTAGATGGGCATGGACAATTGACGTAGCATGCATATATTGTACGGCTTCCAATGAAGCGCATGCAGTGGCTGTGCACATGACATCACTTCGGGAATTGCCGAAAACTGATCGCTCATCATTTATACGAACACCATGTAAGCCGAACATCAAATCCTCGGTATTTTCCGAAGTCCAGCATACGCAAGACATTGGATACTACCGAGGATCTACCGTTTAACGAAAATGACCCCGTAGTTCCAGATCTTAAAGCTGTGGCATGAAACCCAGATTACCAATAGGGTCTTTGAGCAAGAGAAACAGGCCCAGTGAAACCACGGCTTTCGGACCTTGACGCTGCGGCACATCGATACATGGACGCCCTCAGTCATACCTTGCGAAAAGCCTGCTTTTTTTGCAGAGGGCGTACAAACATCAAGGGATGTAAGTGACGGATGTATTGTAAGAGCTTTGCGTTGTCAACATGCTTTGCTGTTTAGCGACAAGTTATACAGTGAAAGGTGAGCGGCCGACTGAACAAACACTCCTTTATAAACTACAAGAGCATAAAGGAGGCAGCACATATCACCGGAGTTTGGGCCAAATTGATGGCAGCCAATATGTGGCCAATATATGTTGTATTGGCAGGATATTGGCCGAATGTGGGTGAAGTAGTCGTTGATTAATATTCGGCCAGTATACGTTGTATTGGCTGGATATTGGTAGGATATTGGGCCGGATATTGGCCGAATATTGGCAAACCACTTTTTTCCTAAGCTGCACGGCCGCGCGGCATGCTTTGATTAAATTGATATTGCTTTTGCTTTCGATACCGCGCTCGCGCGTGCACACTCGAATTAGATATACATAATCCAATATATTCATTTGTGACTGCTACGATATCAACAGTGAGCGACCTGCTTCCCCTCGTCCCACAGGACGGTCCGCCTCTGCCTGCGCCTGCGCCGCATCCACCGCGACCGTGCGCGGTGAAAGGCTTTGCCTCGGTCTGTCTACAGCTGGAGTACTACTGATAACATGGACCAACGAGTGGAATGCAGCAGTACAAGCCACAACCACTAACCGAATCCACATCCTTGTTCCCCCTGGTTGCACAAGCTTAGACGTGCCGACGAGTATTCATGCATTTAGACTTCTTCACAAGATTGTGAAGGAGTAGAAAAGGGACACAGATACTTCAGTTCAACTGGTTGAAGCCCTTAATCAAGCACTCCGAACAAGAGCACTTGACTAAGGACATGCAAGACTGTTGTGGTGGGATTAAGACCCTCTCTTGGCATAGCCAACCGAGTGCATCAATCCAACACCAATTCAAAACCAATCCCAAATATAAGCCTTCCAAGGCTGCTGATTGTTTAAGGTCCCTTTCGACCGTATCCCATAATCCCAAGTAATAAGCCCTCCAAGGCTGCTGTAGTGGTGCCGTGTTCTCAATCCAAATCCCAAATCCCTTCACACATCTTAATCACGATCCCGAATTATGTGTTTTACTTCCACCGAAGGCAAGACATATTAATCACATTGTGCAAACGAAGCAAAGCTCTTAATAGAACCAGTCCAGGATCACAAGCGCGGACTACCTGTTGTAACACAAGCCCTAGATCCAAGTCTCTTAATTGAGACCAGGACCTAGCTCCTGTGCCACCCCAATGTTAGTGCCACAAACACTAGATCCAAGTCTCTTTATGAGACTAGGATCTAGCACCTGCGCCACCACCACTGCAGTAGTGCGTCCATGCTAGAACTGCCCTCCTTATATACTGTACATTTACGCTTACACTACTCTAATTACACTACCTGAGTAAGCTAAAGATCTGCCATTTAACTCCTTGTTTCCGATCGGTTGTCTGACTCGATTGAACTTCCAAGCCAAATAGTGTTGTCCTGCCCTTCGGGCCATTGGATTCAGAAAGCGCTGAGTCTCCCATTTCTGTAGACACCCAGAACTCCCTAATCCGCCAAGTGGTTCCCAAGATATAACCTCGTCAATTCCTGATCAAGCCAAGAACCCAATTTGGGACGGTAACGGAGCTGAACCAGTTTAATGGTTAAAGTCCCTTGATTAACACTTTCAGATTCAAGGAGCGTTGGGTATCAGCTTTCTGTAGATACCCTAATCTCCCCGAACCGCCCAGTAGTTGTTGAGATATACACCAATGAAGCCTTGCCTGAGTCAAGAACCCATATTGGGATAGCAACATTGATCGGTGATTAATCATGTGTCCAGACACGTCCCCAGAATAGGCCAAATAAACCACAACAAGGTGTGTCAAACCCACAGTTCTATCTCTGCCGATAGACACTGGTTATTCAGAGTGGATATTTAAGTTCCCTGATATTTGTTGGCCCCACAGAGCCTTAATCAAGTGATTATAAGGACTCTATTATTAAACCCGTTGAATTGAACCTTAATCAGTATGGGAGGTTCTGATTAATGTGCTCTTGGGCGGGCTGATTAAGCCCTCATGCAGGATGTGCCTGATTAACCATTCGGGACTCATGTTAATCCTGGAGATGAACATCCAACTTGGTAATGCACAGGAATCCCAACATTAGCGAGATTCCAGGCAAGGCCAGATAGCCTGCTTATCAGCGGGTCAGGCGGTGGGAGAACAGCGTGCTGTACCCGACGGCACTCGTGGCGGGTGTATGACCTTTTTTATCATTAAATATTATGTGGTGCAGCACCCACAGTTAAGGTGTGTGGTCCATGCCAAATAAGTGATTCCAGATCTGAGACGCACTCCATGCACACTGAGACGCAGCACACCAGATATGAGATGCAGAGTCCTATATTTGAGGTTTTGTATGATTTCTAGGGCTGTGGTTCATTATATCACATCTGGTACAGTAAGCACTTTTCAAAAGTTCATGAGAGTTAGTGTTATGGGACTTTACAAAGCACCAAGATAACTTGTATATATCCCCAAATGGGCTGCCCTGCCCTTATCTTTCTCTGTCATCTGGAGGGCATCATCCGGCTTTTCTTGGCTTGGTCTGGCACCTCTTTGATATTCCGGGCAAGACTTATCCGTACTGAAAGTAGCCATATTTCACTTAAAATGCTTAAACTGATGCCTGCCTGTATTGGGGTGGGATTGATGGGCCCTGGCCATTGCCTTAACATTGATGGGTGTTTGTATTTCATTTTACAGCTGCTCTACCATTGAGGGCTGCCCATATTGGGGTTACAATTGATGGAATGCTGCACAAAAGCACCAGGTCTCGGAAAGTATTTCACATTTTGTGGGCCAATGGGCTGCTGATTGGAAAATGGTATAGGTGACTCTTGTAACCCTTGATGAGCTCTATGATCTGGGCATAACTTTCCATTTTTGGACACTAACACATTTTGCCCAAAAAGTAATTTTTCTACATCAGCCCTTCCCTGATAGTTCAACTGTTTTGGATGATCTAACCATATAGAGATGTTATTCTAAGTTTTTTGCTTCCAGCCTTACTGTGGATTCCAAGTCATTGTCCAGTGAGCTATACTCTATATTGTTGTCTTTGTTCTGACCTTTACGTTTGAGGTAGGCCCGAGATATGACTGCTGGGGAGTTGCAAATTGATGGCTTTATTAGATCATCATTTTAATTTTGATGGTGGAAATTAGAATCCCATTGTGTTTTCCTGCTACATTTGGAAGGGGACTTCATCATGCAACTTCAGATAACCTTGATCACATCCAAGGGGTGGGCATGATGGGAAATGTCAATACAATGTCCTGTGAGAGTGAAAAGTTGATTGCATCTCAGAATTACTGTATATGGTTTGACATGCACCATATATAGGCAATGATGCAATCATTATTATGGAGGGGGGTGTCTGGAGGCTCAGAAAAAAATCAAAAGTTATGCAGAAAGGCTCAATTCATTCAGAAAAATTGGGGATCTTGATCTTTCCTTTTGGAAATTTTGGCTCCCATGGATACCCACTGTTGGAAGTTCCCATCATTCCCACCTCTAGATCGCATCACTGTGTCTCAAAGTGAAACCTGGAACCTCAGATGACAGATTGGCTAACCTGCGTCTCAGTCCTGCGTCTCGGTGTAGCATCTTGCTGAAAACCACAGTCCTGGGACTTCAACCACTTGTTTTTCATGCAACCTCAGTGCTACACCATAAACCACATAATTTCCATTGAAAAAAACATTTATACGGGTGCGGAGGCCGCTGCACGTGCTGTGTGTTGATGCCCACGACGTTGCCCTTGGAGGCGACAATCACTCGGACAGCCGGCAGGAGCGCAGAGCACCAGGCGCAGGGAGCGCACCCCTGCGAGCGCTTGGGTCGCGCGAGTGCGGCATAGGCGACAGTAGACTGGGGCACCTTCGAATTTGTGCACCAGGACGGTGCGCACAAGCCCTTGGTGCAGGTGAGCCGAAGATGAGAGCCATATGCCATTCAGCGTACCTGAGTCTTGCCTACAGCAACGTCGTTGCCGACCGCGAGAAGCTTGACGTTTCGGTGTTTTCGTCATGCTCCACAGCCTGTTGCTCCGGTGCAAGATGAAGGTCCTGTGGCCTTAGTTTCAGTAGGAGAAAGTGGGAAGGATGTAAGGACGCACCGCTTGTTGTGGTACACGAGGCAGTAGCACGTGCAGAGTGGGGGAAAAGTGTGTTAGCGAGCGAAGAGCGGGCGGACAGTGAAGAGCGAAGGCGTGCCCCGCAGAAGGAGAAGGAAGAGGGAGAGGTAGACACAGGACGGGGGGCGGGGAAGGCGGAAGAGAAGACAGAATGAAGGAGAAAAAACCGCGCACTAACCGTCAGCCTCGGTATGAGATAGCCAAACACCGTATACGGCACGTAGATCTCCTCGCCCTTCGGCAGGTCGTGCAGCGGGTCGTGCGGGAGCGTGCCCAGCCGCGCAAGTGCCGCCTCGTCCTTGTCCGCGCGTTGGATGAGGTGCGTGGGCGGGGTGATGTAGGGTAGGTCAGCATTACACCACGTCGAGAAGGAAAAGGGGAGGGAAAAAGAGATGAGACGAGAGGCAGGGAAGGAACAAAGGGGAAAAGGAAAAGGGAGAACAGAAGGTGTGCCACTCACCTTCTGATACGCCCGCCACACACCTCCCCCGCCCCGCGCTGCTCCCGCTCCACCGCTGCCAACATTGTCTCTGCCCCCGCTGGAGGGCCGCAAGAAAGGCCGCGGGCTGTGGGGCGCTGATGCCGGAGGCGGAGCCTAGCTGAACCCGACTTCTTGGCGGCGGTTGCACCTCGTTCGTCCCGTCGTTCTTGAACGGGAGCCATCGCGTCATTCCAGTGCGTCCAAATCCCCGTGCCATTCTCCCTATAGATCGCGAGCTGCTGGTCCGAGAGCTGGTCAAACTTGAGGGCGGCCCAGGTCTTGGTGTCGACTGCATTTAAAAAAAATTGTAGTAAGGCTGAGACTACAAGGAATGTGGCGACCCGACCGTCCCGCAAATGCACACAGTTCGTTGTCAAATCCAAGGAGCAGGCATATTCAAAAGTTAGCACACCGTTCTTGTAAAGCCCCTCATACCTACACATTTCTGCTCCATTCCTGACGAGCCTTGAGGTGTGAAGAGTCGGCGAGTAGATAGACGACTGACAGAAGTCTGGAGGCGCCAGTGGGCAGACCTATGGAGGTTTTGAGGCCGTGTCATGGGAGAGGAGAAGGCAAGACACCGTCACGTGTCCTACGCGTCTCTCTCTTGTCGCCTCGCCTCTCGACCAATTCCGCCCATATGCCATCTCGACTCTTCCCAATGGATCCCCAAGGGTCCCAGAAAGCTTTGAAACGCCCCACTTCGCTAGATGCTACTCAGAACAGACAGAATAATGGTATGCGGAGACGCTCTTCGACGAACGGAGTCTGGATTCTTAGAAACTTACCCGATACTGGATAGAATCTCGCACGTTGAAGAAAGCCAGGCTGAACGGCCCTAGTACCTTTATCAACCCATATGCCTCGAAATCCAACGCCAAGCACAAGCCTTCTTCTGCTTCTGGCCCGGCTTCCATCCCTCCAAATCACACACCCCTGCATCGTTTAGAGCCGAATGAATCCAGCCAAGTTGACGTCTCACCCACTGCCGATTACCATGCAATTTCCCATCCACCATCCACCATAGAAAAATCTACTACACAGCTATCATTGTTTTCTCCAACCCCGCTTCAGCCGGCGGAGTTCTCCCCCGTCCTTTCAACGTCTGCGTCGATGCAAATCCAGGCCTCTTCCTCAAAAATTGACCTGTTTCTCATTTCTGCTTCTACCCACATTTCTCCGAAGAACTCGAATCAATCTCTACGATTTGCATCAGCACCCAATCCACTATCTTCTTCCTGGATGGCACCCTCTGCTGCTCGTCATTCCCATGCCACACCAACTCCTTCCAATCACGTCGCGGTGCCCAAGGCATTTACAGACAAATTACTCCAGCAGCAGGCCCGTATCTCCGCCCTTGAAGGAATAGTCTATGACCTCAGGGACCAATTTCGTGACTATAAAGCCGACGTCGAGACCCAGATGGACGAGCTCGATAACGAGAACCGGCAGCTCTGGGACCGTGTCAACGAGCTTGAAGAACAGCAGGAGCGCAGCCGGGACACGGTCCAGCGGGTGGTCGACTTCATTGACAACAGCGATATTGAACGTACAAACAAGCCGATTGAATCTAAACCAAAACCGCAAAAGAGCAAAGCAACACGTGATAACATTTTCAATGTACGTCAATCATCCTTCGCGTGGCCATTAGTATTAACTTAGTGCCAGGCAGCGATGCGCAAAATTTTCAAGATCGCAATGGGCCACCCTGCAAACCGTGGCTTTGGATGCTTTGGCACTCGAAGTGCCCGTGAAGGCAGGCGGCTCGTATATTGCTGATCCTAACAGCCGAGGGAACATTCTGCGCCCGGATTGGAAGGTCGGCTTCTCGGAAAACTCGCGCTGGCATCCACAAATACTCGCATTCACCCGTGAAAAGGCATCCATATTCCACCCCGCTATGAACCTAGAGATGCTGAAGGCGAAGTCGGATGACGATATCATGGAGCGGGTGGAAGGACTGTTCAAAAACATCGCTGACAAGTTTCGCAGCGCACAGCGAGCAAAGAAAACTGAGACCAGCGGAGAGGGAGATGATGATGCAGGAGAGACGAAGAATCCGCGCCAGATTAACCATCGTGGGACGCGCAAAGTCCGCGTACGTATGCATGAGAAATGTCTGTTGATTGGCTGATACAAATTCAGAAATGCGATGAACACCTGGAAGCATTTCTCGCGGCACACAAGTCCGTCCCTGATGAGTGCAAATGGTTCTTTCAGCCGGTGTATCAGTCCACCAACGAGTCAAACAATTCCGCGGTTCTCGACCCCGACACTGAATTGGAATCCGACAACGAAATCCATGTCTCGGCAACGAACAAACCTTGGCTGTCCCGGGCGCCGATGTATCGTGTTGAGGAGGTAAGAACTATGCCCCTTGCGCTATCAAACTTACTCTCCTCTAGATTCAGGAATGGGTCTTGTCCGTCGACGATTTGGTGATGGCTGCGCGGCAGCAATCCAAGAAGCTCAAACGAAATAGGACCGAACCACATGCTCGGAACCGTGGCGAATGGAAGGACAAAGGACTACCTATGCCTGGGGCGGAAAATCCAAAAATCACATGTACGGCAATCCAGCCCGAATGGCTTGAGGCGAACCCGGAGTTTGATGTGCCCTCGTGCATTCAGGAAGAGGGGTACGAGGCTGATAACGAGTAAATTCTCATTCCACTCCTACTCTAAATCATTTTGTACATCCTCCTCCGTCGCCTGCTGTAATCTGTTTTCAGAGAAATGCGATGGGATTCAGAGTGAGCTACTCACATGGTCGTAAGCGATTGTGACCCACAGCACGTGCTTGCGAATGGTAATTGGAGCTAGGACAAACTGTCCGGATAACCTCTCAAGCGAGACAACCGCCCATGCACCAGTTCTATTTGCCTGGCATGCTCTGACCCCAAGATCTGTCGCCCTGGATGATAGAACTAATGAGGCGCTGGAAGGAAATTAAAAATCTGAATTACCAAAGGTCCCAAGGGAAGTTTGTCACCGTAAAGCTGGGGCGGAAGCGGGACACCACTGCACATTCAGCAGTCAAGATCTGCTCACTGGCCAGCTTCTGCTCAATGCGGAAGATATAATGGATGCGGACGGGAATGCGGGCGTCGATATAAGCATATTGCGCCTTTTAACCTCTTTGCTGGGTTGCAGCACCGTACCGGCGTCTGTGAATCCAGACATGGGAGAATGACTGTACATCACCCACAAATGTTACCGCCCTTTCATCTTGAGACATTTCAATGTCGACGATAAGCAGAACCTTTGACGCCCATAGTTCTTGTAGAAAATCAAATACCAGTTGGTATAGCCCCGGCTCGAGCCCACGAAGACTTCGGGTCTTTGGAAAGCGTGCGTATTCAATTTTACCTGGCGGAAAAGTAAGCACACATAGGTAAAGCTAGCAAGTATTACTTGGATTTTTGTCTCCCTGGGCGCGAGCAATATAGTTTTGCAGTGTACCATGCCGTTCGCTTTTGTCGGCTTTCAGATACGACTTGAGGATATTCAATGAATCGATGTCCTGCGAGGCTGGATCGGACATTTCCTCCAGGCGAGCTATCTGTGCATTGTGTCAGCCGGTTCCATGAACAGAGAGGGACTTGAGAGACCAGATCCTGAATTAAAGTGGCTTTCCACCAGCCGCGCATCATGGTTCCCTCGAGCTCGCCACCCCGAATGGCCGTTAGTATTGAAACGACCCAGGAAACCGTTGTTCCGTTCGTATGCATACGTCCACCACCCCGGTCCAGGCCCGTGTTTCAAGAACTGCGGCTCAAGGTGGACAGCAGCGTAATGAAAATATGGAACCAGATGGCAGTGCATTTCTGCCCAGGATTGAATCGAGCGCTGGACGGCACCACATCCGCGTTTGACCTCGTTGGGACTGATGGTATCGGATGTGATGATATGAATGCCGGCGGTGAATTGAACCAGATTCTCGTAGTGTAAGCGAAGTGAGCGGTCCATTTGTATGGTCTTGATGCGTTCGAGCTCTTCCTCCGAGGGGTTTGCAGTCTTGGCTAGATAGTTTTCCCGCATGTGAGCGCGGACGAGTTTCTCCTGTCGCGCTTGAGCCGTAGCATTTTGGGTGTTAGAAGGAGATGGCTCTGCATCGATGTCTGGAATTTCGCCATCAACCTCCCATGCAACGAACAGCCCCACAAATAAGACTGTTATCAGCGACCGCCATTGGTCAGCTTTGATTGAACCAGTCCCGCGTGCAATCTGAATCAGTGAGATGTGTTAGGGTTCAAAGTGGGCAAACAGCGCAAACAAACCGAGGGAGGCATTCGACCGACAGATACAGGCCAGACCAGGTTCTCAAGAAATTCCTCCAACTTCTTTACAGCTTCAGTATTGATCATACCGGTCTTCTGGAGAATCTCGCGGACAAGGTGTTTGATAATTCCTGGAGAGCGGGATTATTCGTGATCATCAAATGCGGAAAATAATTTACCAAGGAACAGTGCATGCATTAAATCAAAGAGATTTGTTACTCCAGGTAGCCAGTTGACGAGGTTGTCCATAGCAGACCATCGAACTCCTCGTCTTCGACTGATTTCTTCTGCGATTTCAGGTGTCACATCGCGGCTCCGGAAGGCGTACTTGAGATATCGCCACGGATCTCTCTCGTTCAGTTCTATAACACTTTCAGTAAGATAAATTGAGCTGAAGAAAAAATCTTACTGGAGGAATCATAAGCGTCACGGTCTACTAGCGCATAGAAAGGTTCATCACAGTGGTCGCACATAAAACTATTTGGAGGTGACGGCAAGAAGCCCGCACGTCTTTCGGCTTGCAATGAGATCGGATACGTCGGATCCAAGTTGAACATGGAAGAGTTCACGTTCCGCTTTGCCATGGACTTTGAAGTGAACACCTAGAGTACAATGAGGATGGCCACAATGTTTAGAAAAATACTAACCATTGTATAGTTTGTTGAGGTGCTTCACACAAATATCCATCACATTATTCCACTGCTCCTGTGTTGGCTCACGAGGACCAGGGAACATGACGAGCAGCATGGTCTCTTCGCGAAGATATTGAATGCCGCGGGGGTTATTACAGATCGTTGCGTACATCGCACCAGTCGAATGGGTCCCGCCCTTGACAGATTGAAACCTATAGACTACAAGGGACTGGTTGGCCGCTTTGCAGCCTCCCGTTCCCTTATTTGAATTTAATAAACTCGCGGACTGAATATTCAAAACATGATGCCACTGGGTTGAATTCAATGGAGTTGGCGATTTACATCGGTGCTAAGATAAATTCTCTATAATAGTAAGACAGAAGCATAACATTTGATTCCCCTTCATTCCACCTATCTCAGTCTTTTGTTTTATTCTCCCATTGCATAAAATTAGGCCGTCCGTGCCGGGCATTGAGCAAAGATGCTGCAGCAATTCATATTATTACCTCAGAGATAAGATCGAATGGTGTTGAAGGCTTAATTTTCAAGTATTTTTGTTCGTTTTCAACCCTCGCGAGGTTTGCTCCCCAACTGAGACCCCCCCAAGTGACTCCGCGAGCTGCCAACAATGCCGACATTGGTCGCGGCAGCCTTTGTTTCTTTGCGGTGGGAGCCATCTGTCAATGTTAGCGCCGAGGCAGTGTCTGCCAAAGTTTGTTGGACCGGTGACGTGATGCCGGCCAAGGCGAATGTCGATTGACTGTAGGCCGGCAGACTCGGGAGCCTGACAATCACCGACAGCGAGCTGCCGGGCAGGGCGGCATCAGCGGAGATGAGCGGAGCTTAAAAAGCTTCAGACGGACGGACAGGCTTAATTTTATAAATAGGGAGATTAACTGCGTCTGAGTATGATACACAAAAATGAACTTACCAGTCGATGTTCATTTGCAGAATCAGGCCGTTAGGCATCGCAACAAATTGCTGGTTGATCTCGTGGACGTCCACATCTTGGATCTCCCATTTTCCGTTCCGCCGCCGTTGTAATCCAGCTTGGATGGCTCTCCATCCCCATCCATCCGTAATATTTGTCATGGGTTTGTTGAGGTCAGGGAACGCGTCATACCCCTTCAACGCGCTGGGTTCCCGAGGTCCAGGAGCATCGTCCGGGCTGCGCCACTCCTGCCATTGATCGACCTTCCCAGGCTGAAGACACATTCGCTGCAGGGCTTTCTCTGGTGCCACGAACGGAAGCATGAGAGTCGGTGTTCGTTTATCACCGTCTACAAGCCGCTTGATGGTGTAAAGCTTCCCAGAGCACTCGGGCTCGGTACAATCTGGTGAGTCCAACTGCGAGAGCTCTCGCAGGCTGTGCGGCTTCCAGCAGCCATTGCATAGACAGTAGGTGATGAGTTCGGCGGTACAGACACCAAGCCGCTTTT
The DNA here is from genome assembly GCA_029378375.1 of Mycena olivaceomarginata. Taxonomy (NCBI): domain Eukaryota; kingdom Fungi; phylum Basidiomycota; class Agaricomycetes; order Agaricales; family Mycenaceae; genus Mycena; species Mycena olivaceomarginata. Next base: position 84,207 of record JARKIC010000878.1, read on the forward strand.
TGACAGTGGGTAAAGTTAGAGCAAAATTCGAGAGCCCCTCCATGGCTACATCAGAGGTATCGAATGCGATTTTGTAGCCGTTGAGCATGAGCTTAACAGTTTCGCGGGTCATGCCGCCAAATGCGGTGCCAAGGAATACTCGGATGTATGCATTCCGAATAGCGGGATGGTCGTCAAAGGCGGAGGGTATGGGTTCTTCTTCTTCATCTGCGATCTGTGCATGCTGTGCCTCATCAAGTAGAGATGCTCGCGAGCGGAAGAGGGGATCAGAAGCGATGTCGTCGACATCAACATCCAAGTTCTTGTCCGGCGGAGGGTCGTCGTCCGAAGCATCGCTTCGGCCATCATACGGAGCGAGATCTGAATCCTCTTCGTCAGATGAGAACTGAAATGTATCATAATGTGGTCCAGAATCCTCAGCCAGCCAGGCGAAGTCCGAATCCAAGTCCGCTGATAGCCGAGAAAGGGTCTCAAACAGAGGCAAGTCATTGTCTGAGTCGTTGTCGGGCAGCGGGGGAGCAGGAGAGAAAGGCCCAGATGCAGTAATATCAGTAGCGACTGCACCGGGCTGCGCGAGAGGAATGGGATTGGGGGTCAATCCGGAGTTTAGGGAAATACGGGCATCGTTAGCTTTGTGCCTCCGTATTGTGCCTTTCCGCTGCTGAGTCCCATCGGGATGGACGCGGAGACACTGCGAACAGGTGCACCAGTCGTATTGAGAATCTGAACGGCTCATTGGAGTAGTTGGGGTGGAAGGCAAAGCACCGATGGCGACACGTAGTGCGACATCGAACCCGAGGGAATTACATACATAGTGTACGTAGGCGGATGGAGCGATCGCGATAGCTTGAGAGGCGTCCGGGCGGTTTAAACCAGCCGAAACTTGGGCAAGCTCGAAGGACTCAGTGCGGATCCGGAATATTAAGATAATCAAATTTATTGTGGAATACCGGACATACGTGAGACATTGCTCTGCAGAAAAGCGTACTAATAGCACAATTAGTCTTCTGGAGACGACGGCGCGACGCGAGGGTCGTAATGCAGCAACTCCGCGACTTGCGAGGGTCAAGCGCTCAAAATGATCACTTGATAGCGACGCGTTGATTCAAAGTCGCCGCGAACTTGAAAGACAGTCAGGTTTTGAAATGAGATCAAGCTATAGCTAGTCGAGGCAAATGAAGGTCTGGGTGTGGTCCGCCTGCAGAGTTCAAACAGGCCCGGGAAGGATGAGTGCGAGAGCAAGTGGGAAAGAGCAGAGGAAGTCGTGAGAGCCTGATATCGATCATGATCTAAGTCAGAAAGACGGATTTTTGATGAAGGCCGTGGCCGAATAATCCCCTGCCGATATTCAATCAATACAGGTGTATTGGGCAAAAATTGGGCAGCCAATATTTGCGATCACTATTCTGCCAATATTCTACCGATACAGGGTGTATTGGCCAAATATGAGCTGCCATCTATTTGGCCCAAACTCCGGTGTATCCAAATCTGTTACAGAATAAACTAATACACTGAATCGACAACAAATGGGGTATAAATAGAAGAGTGATAACCACTTTAGTGGGAGTGGGACTGGTGCAAATTAGTGGGACTCAAAGTTTATTCCGAGTGGGACTGATCGCATTCCGAGTGGGACTGATGGCAAATGGGATCGGCAGTGGGACTGATGGGAAATCAATATCTGTTCGGAGCTCATGCCTGGAGCGTGCCGCATGTTGGCCGCATGTGCTATGTCCAATGTGCCAATTGTGGCATCGCACTGCTGTGCGCCCTTTCAAATATCCCTGCGAGGCCACCATGCTGCGTTACTAATTAATTAATCTCCAGCATAAATCGCATCCGCAGTTCAGTGTATCCTAGTTGCATGTTGATTATCATATCCTTGCCCTGCAGTGTTATAACAGCGCCATTTCTCATGTTCTTGCAATCTATATGGGTCACACTATCTTCGATATTATGAAAATGTGCTGGGTACTGCATGTTCAATACGTGTCATTTCCTTCTCGGAAAGCGGACCGTCCTGTCCAGGATGCAGTATAAATATCTGTGTTTACAGCCGCTGGTGCTCACGACTATCTCGTCTTTTGTACTCTGCACTCTGTTCCCTGTCCTTCCCATAATTTCAACCAGCCCAGTATCTGCAATCTCATCGGTGTGACCGTTCCATTTGTTGATTCTCTTCATCGACTCACTTCCCATCGCAGAATCAATTGTCGATCTCAATTTCCATCCAGGTATAATTTTATCTTTGTTATTTCTCTTTCTTAACTTGTTTCCCAGCCATCGTTTTTCGTCATGTTTGAGGCGGCTGAGACCATTCCTAGCGGAGAAATCAAGGCATATAGACGCTTTGTCAGTGTTTCTTTCTCGACGGGATACACTGCAGTTAATCAATCTGTCAGGCTTTTCCACCCGCTCTCGGGGATCCTAGTCACAATCCCTTTTTCTCGGTGGAAAACGCCAGTGCTTGGATCACATCTCACGGATACCAGCTCTATCTTCAGCACAATGACTCTGAATCGAGCTTGTGGGACCCCGACAAAGCCACTGTGAATCAAATTCGGGCGTATCGGAATTATGTGTGTTGAACTCTTCGTTCGGGTTCTCCGATGCTCATACTACAGCGAAGATGCCCGGCGACCATTTTCCCGGTCACCCGCTCTTCGATCTTGACAACACCGAGGCTTGGATCAACCTCGTCGCATTCCAGGCCTATATGAACACGGTTCATGGCTCTTTAAACGAGTGCCGCACCCAAAACTCCACTTCGTTCAGCTCTTGTCCTCCCTCTCGCGCTGAATCTCCTGTAAGCTCTCGTGGCCCGTCCAGAGGCGACTCTGTGCTCTCTACTGCCGGATCGCGTCCCAGTAGCCGTGCTTCATTCGTCCCCGCATCCCGTGCCCCATCTTCGGAGGCTCCGAGTCCATTTGTTAGCAGCGTGATTGTTCTTTCTGATTCGGACTTCGACAAGTTTCCTGCCGCCGTTTCTACTGCTTCCCTTGTCCCAAAAATCGAATCAGGTCCAGCTCCACCCCTTTCGACTTATCCAACGGTCCCTTCACATCGAAATGGGCGCAAAGGCAAAGAGAAAGCAGCTACCAGTAGACTCCAGGTCACCCGCCAGGAAGCAGTTGACGAAATCATCCAAATATCGTCAATTCCTTCAACATGGACTGTACCCTGTATCCCCGCTGTATATCTGGTCGATTTGTCCAATGCTTTGGACTCACTAAAGTCGGAAATCGAACATTGACAATTGATCGGTTTATCCGAACAGAGGTGAATTGTATGCGTATGCTCATTGGTTCGCACCCTGACTATTACCCTCAATACAGGACCAGGATTCGTGGGGGGGCTCGAGTGGCCATTCGGTCGGCGATTCAGAGGTTGTTGGCTTCCTGCCCGATCTGACCACGGCCATCAAGTGTCGTCGGGCTCATTTGAAGTGCAAGGGAGTCTACACCTGTGAATTCATCGATCCGAGTCACTTTGAGGGTTGCGAGCGTTACGAACCAGATCCCGCAGCCACACAGGCGCTTTGGAAGGCTGAACTCGATGCAAATGAACGTGAAGCAGCCTCGGCCGCCGGGATAGTATCACGGTGAGCCGAACTCATGCCTTCATTTTTTCATTTGATCTAGTTGGACCGTAAGCTTACTCCCTGCTCAAGCTTCTAAAATCAGATCATGACGTCTAAGTGAAAATTCCAGTGCGACGGGGTCCCAGTATTCAAACGCCTGTCAGGGGTACGAGTTCCCCCTCCATTCAACTTCATTTGTTGATCAAACTCATGCAGGGAGCCTCATACGGAAAGCAGTTCTTTATCGGTTGTTCCAAATGGACTGGCGCTCGAAAATTTGAGCATCGCTATCTCCCCATTCCCAACAACGTGGATGAAGACACTTTGAGAATTGCCATGGAGAACGGTGGCCGGTTGCCGACTGCACCAACAGTTAATGAAATGTGTGCTCTCACAGTTCACCCGCGAATCGGAAAACACCTGAAAACGTGCCGTGTGTGGATTGATTATCGGTTATAATCAAACATGAGACCTGTAAATTCACAGCCTACACGCATATTATGGATGGTCAAATAAAGTCCGGTCGACTGGTTCAGCGTAAATGCGAAGCCATGATGATCATCTTTACTCCAGTTAACCCACCTCTCGCTGCCCGTCACAAAGCACTCGTAATTGTGCGAGGGCCACACAATCATCCAGCTCACCCGAAAACAAAACCTAGCCATTGATGAGGCTGGTAGCCTTGGATTGACAGTCAACAAATTGTTGAATGGTGGGTTCATCTACCGTTTTCACTGTATGGTGCTGAGAATCTATTTAGCCCCTTCAACAACTCTCATCTACGGTGGAGAGCGTGTATCTACCAGCAGTCCTGCGTATATGAACACCCGGAAAGTTATGGACTTCATCAACAAAAACAAAAAAAGAAGACAGATCATCCTCAGGGAATGGGTTGGGCCGGTATTTCGGTCTCCATCCTGATTTCCTGTCTAGACACTAACCGTCTACAGGTGTAGTTCACCACTTCACGAAAGAAGCCTCACTTCTTCCGGTGGATCGATATCTCCACACAACTATGGCCAAAAATGGCTTCCGGCTCGCCGTCACAATGCACCCTCAAATTGTGTTGTTCATCCACCAAGTTCTCTCAATCAATATCGATTTTACCTTCAAGCGTGTCGAGGTAATATGGACGAGTGGGAGGTAGCCTCAATGTCCGACAGCTTTAAACAGCGTTCGTCTGAGGATCTTGACTTTGTATCCCTGCCAAGGTTGATTGAACTTACCAGGACTTACTTTTGCGAGTTTGTTCTGCGACGCGAAAACAACCGAAGCATTCACTCAACTCTTTACTGAGCTATTTGACACCATCGCTCGAGCCACCGGCAAGCCGCTGAAGCTTGCCCCGTTTTTTCCTAGATGCAAAGTGCCGCATTGTTATGCTGGATGGGGAAGTTCCGCAGGCGTTAGGATTGGGAAATTTCCTAGTGGGATACAATGACCCGGAGGTCAGCGGTATCAATTCACGGAATCCCATCCAGCTGCTGGGATACTGCCTGAAAACTTGTTCCATTCATTTCGAACGGTATTTGGACAATAAGCTTCACTCTCCCTGGTGAGCTCCAAGTTCCGATGATAGTCATTTGAAGCTCAAACCAAGCCATCAGCCAATTACGATTCAACTCTTACATTCCCACCTTACCTCTTGGCCAGTACCGGATCCCTTGGTTTGATTTATTCATTTCGGAGTAGACTCGGCCTCTGAATCACAAACAGATGACTCAAATCTCTCCAGATCAACCTATCCAACGTACAACACTCGCATTTTTGACACCTCACTCCATGCGCCCGAGTTCCCTGGTGATTCCAACATACTATTAGATAGATTCGGCCCGGGAGCAGATGATGATGACTTTGGCAACTTACCCCGCACTGCCAATGCCTTCTTCTTCGTTCCGCCATGAGTCACCCACAATTTCCGCAGAAATCCGGGTCCCGAAGAAGAAGCGGCCGAGGGCACCCGAAGTCAATGAAGCCCTGATCATTGAGGGTTCTCAGCCACGAACCAGATCACGCCGAGCTCTGGGGGACTAATAGACAATATATATGTCAAGACAATAATTTAATATTAGTGCTGTTTCACGGTGACTCTCCCTCTCAAGTATTGGACGTGACCGTGTCAAGGATGCGTGTTGATTATTGCCGAGTGACCTAGCTGACAGTTCGGCATGTGTTACGATCAAACGGCCAGTTGCACTTCGTTAAAATGACTCCCACACAGCACACACAAATTAGTGGGACTGAACAGTGATGAGTGGGACTGGATGAGTCTCACTCCCACTAAAGTGGTATATACTCTGAATAGAATAAAGGGAGCCGCGATTTGAGAAACCCGAAGGTCGCCCAAATAGATCGACACAACGGATTCGAACCACGACCTGCTCGATGGTTTATATAATCACTAATTTCATTAGATTAGCCTGCTAAAAAGACTTCAAAAAGCTAATGAGGACAGCCACTATTTTCATTATACTATTCAAACGCACTGATAAATGTTCTGCCATATTGAAAATCTGGTTCCCGATTGATGAAAAGAATGAGTACATAAAGTACTCGTAACTACATAGTCTCATAAGTCACTAACACACTTGTTTTCAGAGCATAAAACCACTATATAAATTTTGGCTTACAACTTTTTTTTCGAGCCTGGGTGGGGACCCCTCCTCCCCCCAAATAAGGAAATTTCTTATCTTTGGTGCCCCTTGGCGTTTGCCTTACCTTCAAACGGGCCGATAGTTCCGCAGTACGTATCCGAATCATATCCTTGATACATAGATGTTTCGGATTCCCCCTCCTCACTCATCCTCCGCTGGACTGTTTTGTATTCGCTCAAAATGGACTGAATTCACTGCATTTTCGGTGAGCGCGGATCAACGTGGCTTCGCTTAGACTTCCCGTCAGCTTCTAAAGTTCTAAAGGCCCTATATCCCCTTTCTTCGGAATTCTTTGCACTGGCAGCCGACGGCAAGTGGGCGCCAAACGTTAGTTAGGGTCATCACCCGCCGTAATGCAGCTCCGCGGGACTATATAAAAGCCCACGTTCTGCCTTCAAAGAGCACCACCCTCACCATGTTCTCCTCCCCCGTTGCGGGGGTGTTGTGGCTAACATTCGTCAGCGTGGCCCTCGGCGCTGAACTGCCCGTTAACTCGTTCAATGTCTCGACCTGTCCCGGATACTCGCTCCACTCCTTGTCGGAAACCGATGATGGTCTTACTGCACGGCTCAATCTCGCGGGCCCAGCATGCAATGCATTTGGAGTTGACGTGGAGGACCTGACGATCGAGGTGAAGTACGAGACTGAAACGAGGTGTGTCTCAAAGCATCGATCGCCTATGTATGTCATCACTCACGCGCAAGCAGACTCCATGTCAACATATTTGACACTGTCAATTCTCAATTCACCATCCCTGAGACCGTCGTTGCTCGGCCTCAAGCATCCGGCTCGAATACCGCGGCGAAGTCGGACCTTGTATTCAATTACGACCCAAGCCCATTCGCTTTCTGGATAACGCGCCGTTCCGCTCCACACAGCACACCGCTTTTCGATACCCGTCCATCTTCCCTGCCGCCCACTCCTATTCCTTCAGTCATGGCTGGAGACTCATCAGCGGAGCTAGACGGCTTCCCGTTGGTGTTCGAGAATCAATATATCCAGGTCCGTCTTGATATCTTTTTGCGGAGCGTAATTTCGAGCGTTCGCCAGTTGGCATCAGCTCTTCCTTTGGGAGCCAACGTGTATGGCCTCGGGGAGGTCATCGCGAGCAGCGGAATCCGACGCGACGTGGGCACCGATGGTGGCATGGGTACAATCCAAACCAACTGGGGTACGTGTTCTGTGTACCATTCTTCAGTCAGCGCTCACCTATGCGATCAGCTCGAGATATCCAAGACCCGATTAACGAAAACATGCAAGTGCCGTTCTTTCTCCTTGATATTAATAATTCTCCGCTAATCCCACCCAGGTATGGAGTCCACCCGATTTACATGGACCACAGGTTCAATTCAACGACCGACACCTCCCAATCCCACGGCGTGTTCCTCCTCAAGTTTGTTTTGTTTTGGCTCTACCGCCACCACCTCCATCTCACTGCTCTTTGTTGCAATTGTGATCAAGTGCGAACGGCGCTGACATCCTGCTCCTTACGCCCCCCTCGTCCAACGTCTCCCTCATCGAGTACCGCCTCCTTGGCGGCACACTCGACCTCTACTTCCTCTCCGGCCCCACACCCCTCGCCGTCATGCAGCAGTACGCCGAGGTTGTCGGCACGCCCACCTGGCAGCCGTACGTGTCCGCTCAATCATAGTGAAACTTTGAGTTGTTTTCCCAAACTAAAACAACTCGCCTCGTTTAGGTATTGGGGCTTCGGTTTCCATCTCTGCCGCTGGGGATACACGAGCCTGAACGAGACGAGGGACGTCGTCGCGCGGATGCGCGCGGCCGAGATCCCGCTCGAGGTGATGTGGAATGATATTGATTTGTATCACGCCTTCCGCGATTTACGACGGACCCGGAGAAGTTCCCTGCGGATGAGATGAGGGATTTCATCACGGAGCTCGTGCGCTTGGAATTATTGTCAGTTGATCATCGCGAGAGCTAATATGGTTTGTATATACAGCGGAAGAATAATCAACACTGTGAGTGTTCTGCCCTGGATGCAACTGGAGAATGACTGCTCACTGTAAACTCATAGTCATCCCCATCGTCGACGCGGCCATCGGCAAGACGACTAACAACACCGACTTTGTATGTGGCTTTCTAATTCAACATCGATTCACTTATAAAAATGGCCAGTATGATCCTTACCTCAAAGGCGCTCAGCTGTACGCAGCCCTCTCCCCCCCCCTCCCCCCCCCGTTGAAATCACGGACGTTATTTTCAGTGATGTCTTCATCAAGAACCCGGATGGAACAGAGTACATTGGGCAGGTGTGGCCTGGATATACGGCACGTCTCCATCCACTCTCGTTCTCGAATTTCAATTGTAAAGCTTCAGCGACAGGTCTTCCCCGATTGGTTCGCACCCCAGACTCTCGGCTGGTGGACCGAGGCACTGAAGAATTGGAGTGCATCGGGCATTGAATTCAGCGGTGCGTCGTAAACGAAGGTCGCAAGATCCAGACATAGCGCTCAAGTATGCATAGGCATTTGGCTCGACATGAATGAAGCGAGTTCATTCTGCGACGGCTCATGGTTCGTCCTCTGTCCCACGTTTCCTGTCCCTACTGACTGAGCGCTCCAGCGGGACTGGCATTGATATCAGCAATACTTCTAGTCCGTATACTGACAACTCACACAGTGACCTTTTAACACTGACGATTTTCTTTACAAGTGCCGTTCCTTCTTCCCGGCGACCCCGGAAATCCCATCACCGATTACCCAGAGGGATACAACTCCACAATCTCAGGACCAAGCGGCAATATCACCGTCAACGGCACGCTGACGTACGGCGCAACTGCGCCCTCGATATCGAGGCTCTCTCGGCGCGGCGTTGGGGCAGGCAATCAGACTGGCGTCGACCTCAACATGCCACCGTATGCCATCCACAACGGTTCGTTGTTTGCGGTTACCGTATAGATTAATGCTGTGTCTTAATGATGTCTGGCTCGATGTTAACGCAGGTTTCGGTCGTCTCTCGAACCACACACTGGCACCGAATGCGTCGCACGCAGGGGGCTACGCGGAACTGGACGTGCATAATCTATGGGGTTTGATGGAGGCGGCCACCACCCACAAAGCGCTCAAGGCTGTCCTTCCTGGTCAACGGCCGTTCATCATTAGTCGTTCCGCCTTCGCATCTTCCGGAAGGTGGGCCGGACACTGGGTGCGTCCTCATGTTGAGTAATTCGCTCAAGCCCATACTTATAGAATGGTTGGCTAGCTGGGCGACAACTACAGCAAGTGGGAATACATGTACCTCTCGATCCAGGGCATCCTCCAGCACCAAATGTTCCAGATTCCGTTCGTGGGCACGGATACCTGCGGCTTCCAAGGAAATACGGACGAGGAGCTATGTAATCGGTGGATGCAGCTGTCGGCTTTCGCGCCGTTCTATCGCAATCACAATCAGAGAGGCGCAATGTCGCAAGAGCCGTACGTGTGGGACAGCGTCGCCAAAGCTTCGCGCACTGCGATTGCGGTCCGCTACTCGATGCTGCCGTATTGGGTATGTGTTTGCGCGACTTAGCCATGGTATGTATCTCACAGTTCATATAGTACTCGCTGTTTGCCAACGCTTCGATTCACGGAACTCCACCTGTACGCGCGCTGTTCTGGGAGTTCCCGGACGAGCCCGAGCTATTCTCTATCGACCACCAGTTCATGATTGGGAGAGATATCTTGGTCACGCCCGTCCTGACACCGAACGTGTCGAGCGTGGATGGTGGGTCCTTTCCACGCATGTGACGAATACCGAAGACTAATGCCATTTCTTCAGGCATCTTCCCTGGGCGCCGGAAGACCGTATGGCGCGACTGGTACACTCACGACGTATTGAACGCGACTGCGCGCGCGAATACTACGTTAGCTGCCCCGCTTGGTCATATCAATGTACACGTCCGCGACGGCGCCGCAATTCTGCTGCATCAGACGCCAGCGTACACGGTAGAAGAAACGCGCCAAGGCCCATTCTCCCTCCTTGTAACACAATCTATGGATGGGCACGCCTTTGGCACCACATATCTGGACGACGGCGTGTCCGATCCACCGGGCCCCAGCACCACCGTCACCGTCCGTTCCAGCAAAAGCACCGTGATGATATCGGCTGAGGGTGCATTCCATATCACACAGAAACTCGCCGAGGTCACGATTCTTGGTGTCGTGCACAAGCCGAACGAGGTATTTGTGGGCGACAAGAGGAAGGCTTTCAATTATGCTGGTCCCCAGCAGAAACTGGTGATCTCCAAACTTGCATTGGATTTGAATGGGCACACCACGATTGAGTGGAAATGATGCAATGGGTGTATCTTCTGGAATCAATACAAACTGTTGAACATCTCCTTCTGTGCATTTGTTCAGTTCCGAGTCTGCGTCACACTGATGAAGCTGAATGTCCGAAAACGATACAAGAGAACCTGTTTTCGCTACTATGATTCCTCTGAATAAACCAATCTCAATGTTCTCCTTGATACCCTGATTTTTTCTGGCGCAAAACTGTTCTCGATCCAGAGATCGAGACCACGCTGGTTTATGGTATGAGGGTAACCTGTGATCGAAAAGTGGCCGATGATGGCCTTTGTTGCAATGTGTGCAGACCATCCTCATTAGGCTCGCGCCCACCTGTACAGCCCAACAGCTGCCGCTAGTTAGCGAGGGAGCTATATATGTTTCCACCGCTAACTAGCGGGGTTTTATGGCAACAGGGATTGGACAGCTTCGGTTTTCCGCCACGGCAGTCCGGCAGGTGATTGGCGGGAGGATTTGACCCTTTTGGGCGGTAGGACCCCAGAGACATGTCGCTTATGTCAGCGGGTATCTTCTGGTTCTGTTTCCGCCCGGAGTTAATAGCTATATGTTTTTCGGGTTCCAGTTTGCTGTCGAAGTTCTTATCGATAAGAACTTCGACAGCATCCTAGTTATTTCTCTCCGATGCGTTAGCATCAACACAAGCTGGCTTATCACTTATCAGGCTTCAGGTTTCCCCAGACAGTTAGAACATCGCTCACAGTACTTTCTCTTGAGTTCTGCTAAACACTCTTTGAAGAAACTATAGTTTATCCAAATTTGAGGACTTGAAGTGTTCGGTGTTGTGTTAAATCTTCACTGTTATGGTCTATATGTATAGCTATGTTTCTAAGTTTAACACTAGAACAATACACCATAAGTTCTTTGCCAGAGCGGGGAAATCTGCAATTCAGACAGAAAGGCCCTGTTATCTTATTTCAAAGATTCCATCTTGAGAAACTTGAATCTTCGACTGTCCCTGTTCAAAACACTCGGCCGATCAGTAACAGTAGAATTAACTCCCATAGTGTGTCATGAATCGCCCGGGTTCTACTTTTTTTTGCGCGACGCGTCTGTATGGATACAGATGCGTCTTAGCGGCACGGGACTCTCATGATGCCACCACGTGACCTTCTCACGGTTGAAACCCGGCCTCAGATTCTAAAACCGCAGACTCGGGGAGTCTGCGCCACGGGATACAGAAGACGTTAGGGACTAGGAACCCATACAGACGGACTCTAGTCCCCGGACGCACCAAGGGCTGACATAGAAGAGTACATGAAGTACAGGAGAGGTTGCAAACCCGATCGGGGTTTGAACCACTGGATACGATGACACTTAGGACTAGGAAACCCGAACATCGGGTCTCCTAGGTCCACCGACGCCATGGAAACCAACACAGAGGAGTCCAGGAGCATCAGCATTAATGCTCCTTAATGCTACGGTACAGGAACTGATCGCGATGGACCGCGATCGCTTTAATTTATTAGAAGCCTATACATATAAGCACGGTAGAATCTCCATGTACAGTAGATTCTACCTTGTCTAATCTCAGGCTTCTACCTTGGCTTGACATAGGCATTGTCTCCACCCTGCCCCGCTTCCCTCGCACCGTACTACGGGTTATATCCACGCCCCGGGTTGTATACCTGAGTGGATATCACACCCTCTTCGACTCGTTCCGGGTTCCGCCTCGCATCCCGATCTACGACATACGGCCTCCTAGGGAGGATGCCGTACGACTGGTCCTACTGCTCGGGGAACACACGAGCTACTAGCGTCTATCGGGTTTATCCTGGTTGGGGTTCTCGTCGGGTTACTTGCTGTTTAGCCGACCCAGAGGCCGTTGCTGACATAGTGTAAGGGCAACCTTAAGCTCAGCGCAGGGCGCGGAGACTAGTGGGGGAATCTGAAGTATAAATATGGGTACTATAATACAGGAGCGGGAATACTACGCACCTAGCGGGGGAATCCGAAGAGAAGAAAGGATGAGGATTCCCATGCTAGGCGAAATCTTATATACTAATTAGTAACTACCCAGTAGCACGTGTCCGGAGGTATCTACATTGATCCCAGGCCTGATCACATAGCACGTGCCAGCGAGAACAGGCAGGCAGAAGGTTGGGGGCGATAGCCGGAGGGAAAGCCGGAACGGAAACCGGAGCAGAGGCTGAAGCGGAAGCCGGAGGAATAGCCGGAAAGGCACCCGGAGCGGGGGTTCCCCTGACACATAGAACGATTCGGAATTTGGGGCATGGATAATATTTGAGAAATTTTGAAGGAGACTGAGTTCGTCGAACTTCCATTGATCACCTGTCAAGAAGGGTCAGTAATAGAGCAAGCCGTGGTCATTGTAGCTCCAGATCCAGGGGCCAATTATTTTCTAGAAACTGATCCAGGTTCGTGCGAAAATACTTTGCAGGTGAAGAAAAGTCAGCATTACAGTTTTGCAGGCCCTGTCATCTTCGAATCTGCTTATTTGAAATATGGTGTTTTTCACTCCACAGGAAGGTTTCCCAAAGGTTTTCAAGAAGACGAGCTGGTTTACGGTTCACAGATAATAGTTTACTACACGTTGGTTGAGCGAAGATCAATTGTCGTTGTAATAGCATTTTCAGGCCATCTTCAGATTATGAGGGCTTGGTCGCGCAAGTATTGGTTGTATTTTCAATAAACTGTTCAAGAAGGCCAACCTGAATACCCTGTGGTGCGAGCGGTCGAAACATAAAGTTGGTTGGGAACCAGAGCACCGTAAACCAAGTGTTCTACCTGTATTTGGACTCCAATACTTCACTCATATTTGTCCGCTCGGAATCTGTGAGTTGGTCTCGATGGTCGAGGGCCTGGGAAACCATTTTCGGTTTGGTACTAAGTTGTCTGTAGGATTCCTCCGCGACGGTGTGATTGGGATTCTGGAACGAAAAAAGTAGGTGCCATCGTCATTTTATGGAGCAGTAGCTCAACGAGAGCTGGGAGCAAAAAAATGTGTAGGCTATTTAGGTTTTTTGGGGGGCAATTGTGCCTCTCTAGTGGGCCTAACTTCCAGAAGTAAAATGACAGAAAGTCATTGAGGTGAGTATGCACTCCGTTCGTTAGGGTCAAGATTGGGGATCTCAAAAATGTGAGAGTAAGGAATGATGGATAGAAGCTGTATGCAGGATCCATCCTTTAAACACTACCAGCTGAAATGTCCAGCTGAGTTCCCTATCCGAGGGTAGATGAATAAGAAATAGCCCTCTGATCAAACCTAAGGTAAACTACGGATGGTACATACCTTCCTGTATTAGCATTTGAGACTTCAAAATACTCTGGAAAGAATCCCAGGTTGACAAGGGTGGATTTTCTTCCCGTCAGACATAGAATTCAGAGTCAAGGTTGAATATCACAAGGATGAGATACCGGAATATTTCCCTCTGTGGACAGAAATGAAGTAAAAACAAAACCCTGAAAGGACCAGGAAATATATTCCTCAAAGATAGGCTTGGTCCTCGAGGAGCTGCTGAAATACGTGATAATCACAGGAGCCACGCCTGCAAGATAATCTGGTTGACAGCGATTGTGCCTTGCAAGTCTTTGTTGGAGTAATAGTGTCCATAACTGGGAGAACAAGGGCCTGGAAGGCTTAGTCGCAGCAAGAGCTTGAAGATCTAAGTACACGAGCGTCGTGAGGTTTAATCAAAGGGGTTCGGTCATCTCGGGTAAGTTGATGTAGGGTTGATTGCTGATTTCTGTGACGGAATTCACCAGCACATATGAAGTTCTCCGCGGAATTCAAATGATATAAAGTCCGGATCCGTAACGCTAAACAGAGAGCACTCCGCCCTCAGGATAGGGATGTCGCCAGTGACCGTTGGAACGGTTCGATGGCACCCTGTCAAACAGCTGCCGTTTCTTGTTGGTTAAAAACGGCCATCACGGCCGTGTCGTCAACCGTGCCGTCCCGTTGGAGAGCTGAAATCTAGTCGACAGGCTGTCGAGCCAGATTCAGCGGCCATTCGACCGCCCGTTGAATCAACGGCCGTGCCCGTGACAGCAGTCTTACCTCAAGATGAAGAACAATTGCAATTGGGAATGCCCAAGCCAGGGTGAAAGAACGCAAGGATATGGATCAGAGCAATTGAGTCACAATGTAATAAGTTAGGAGGACTGAGGAATTTCCCAGACGCTGAATCAGTGATGGACAACAATCTGAGATGTGCTTGATCACTTAGTGGTCTGTGACGAGAAAGAAACAACGAAAGTAGGGATGCGAATATGGAATCAGAGCTAATGCTATGCTTACCCGGTACCAGTATTCCACCAGCCAACTAAGAAAACCTTACGAGCATTAGAGGGCCATTGTCCATAATTAAACTCAAACTGCGAAAGTGAAATGAGAGTGTGGAAGTGCGAAATCATTCGAAAGGATCATAAATCAAAAGTGTACGGCGACCAAGCCAAATAGATAATTGGGAAGCTACGATTTGGAACCAGTGGAATCGGAATAATGTGACCGACAATTGGAATAACAACAATTGTACAACCAACTGGAGAAGAAAGGAAAAACAATACCACCGCACAATAACGCACAACACTGGCGACATTAGAACATATTTGCGAGTGGGGAAAAGTATTCAGGGAGTTTCTACAGCAGAAACAGGAAAGGCTAGGACGGTGGGACGGAAATGGGGAGTCAACCTTGGAAGAAATGCGAGGGATAGAGATTGGGCTCACAGGCTTGGAGTTGGGAAGACTGAGACGCTGTCAAAGTTCAGCAAATTGGGGCTCAAAGTTGTCAGACCAATTAGTTGGCTATGAGCCAGGGCCTGGGCGACCTAAGAGAGTCTCTGTATGGGTTTTTGGCAGGATAAGTTGTGTTAACCAGTGATTTCGTGTCCTTGAACGTACCTTCCTCGTGGTCGAATGAAAATTCAACCACCTTCCTAAAACGGAAGTGGTGTGGCGATCCTATTCATGCTTGTTCAGGGACCTTTCGGGCGTCCTGAGCACGCGGGTTTGAGTATCTTACCGACAGAAAACTGGAACCCGAAAACATATAGCTATTAATTCCGGCTGGAAACAGAGCCAGAAGATACCCACTGACATAAACCACCCCAAAGGGTCAAATCCTCCCGCCAATCACACCTGCCGGACTGCCGCGGCGGAAAACCGAAGCTGTCCAGTCCCTGTTGCCATAATGGAACACTGTGCATGCAAAGCTCTGTCTTGAATGCTCAGTTCAACACTCGAAGCTCAGAATTTATTTTGATGTGAATTACAGGCTCCTTTGCTCAATTCTCAACTGGACATTGACATTCAACTGGGTTGAATCTGCATCGTAACCGAAGGAAGGGGATGCGAGGCCGCGCAGCGGCCGAGCAGCTGCTTGTCACTTCACTCTCTTTATAAAATTAAGCCTGTCCGTCTGAAGCCTTTTTAAACTCCGCCATCAGTACTAACCTTTTTCGTCGAGCTCTCTGTTTCCATTCATGCCGTGCCTGCCGCGGCCGCGTAAAATCCCACCCTCACTTGACATGTACAGCCTCGCTCTTCAAGCACGTTGCGCTTCCGGCTGTCTGGACGTGGACAGCCTCTTCTTGCCGCTTCACTCTCCATGAAATTACGTGTGTCGGCTTTTAATCTATCATTCTGGCAGGTCTTTGCCGGGTCTCGGCTCGCCTCGGAGCTTCGGAAGGGGATGCGAGGCCGCGAAGCGGCCGAGCAGCCGCTTGTAACCCTTATTATTAAGATCGTTGAGGAGTTCGCTAAGGCTTAAAATTAAGGGATTAATAAGGCCTCCCCATAATTAAACCTTAAACCTTAACTGCACCACTGAAATAAGTATGGGTGGGTTTCCATGTGATGTTTCCCGTTATACTCCGCTAGAGGTGTTCATCAACCAGTGAGCATCATTTTACCGATTCATCAGTTGGAGATGCCGACCGCTCCGGGGTTCGAGTGTTGATCTCGCTGGGCGAACGACAGACGAGCTTCAAAAGCTCGGAGCCACAGCGATCTTGCAGTATAACAATCGAGTTTACAACTTCTCAATATCGAAGGCCAACATCCACAAGAACTGCTCGCCGATCCTTGTGGGAGAACTCCTAAAAAAAGGAGGAGACCAAGATCTGGAACTCATCGTACGCCGCCGAAAGACGCCCCTTCTCTTCCCGCAGACCTTATTCAGCCCGACGTCAGGTGGTGCCATCGTGGCTGTTGCAGTAAGTTGAAATCTCAGCCGTCGATCACTTTTTGTTGCCAAGGATTTTCCAAACATCGATTCGCAAGGACAGTACAACAACAAATTCTCTTCAAGCCTCTCCATAAAACCCTGGGCACGAAAATTCGGGACTTTTTTTGCACGCCTGTTACAGCATTTCCCTGCGGACTTGTCAACGAGGATAACCTTTGAATTTTGAAGGCAAAAGCACACCTCTTGCCGCCAGACTGCGTCCCATTGACCGGGACACAGCAGAAGCCTCCTCCTAATTTGGTACAGCAGTCAACGAAGTTTTGCGCCGGGCCCACGAGAGGACTGCCAACGAGGCCACACTGAGGCTGTACATTTACAATTAACATCCGTCAGCAAAGGCGATTCCAGTGGGGGCAAGATGAGCATTGAGACAAGAGAGTGATCACGTACCGGGGGCGGAGGGAGTGAGACGAGGACCCCTGGTGCTGCTTCACAGCACTGGGTGGTGAGCTTCTCGTCGGATACGCCCTTGGTGGTGCAATTGCACAACCACTCTTCCTTCTGCCCTTTCACGACGGATAAAACGGCGAGGATAGTGAAGAGGGAGAGGGTCCGCATGTACATCTTGAGCTTCTCGAATGTACTTCGATGAGGGCTGTAGTAATGTGAGTTCTGGTTGGGATGTTGCTTTTATATCTTTCCGTAGCCATGGGCACGTGCCCTCGTACCTCCATTCTACTCGGGGCAGGCACAATCTACCGGTATGAACTTCGGATGCCAAGTCGTGCACGAGACCACGAATTGACATCCAACTTGCTGCCCAGCTAGATGCCTAACTTGACGTTCCAACTTCGCTTATTTTATCTTGGGCCTGTATTACCTCGCTTGGGATACGCGATGTCCAACTTGCCAAGGTGTGCGTCCGTTTGCTCGCCTAGGTGACACCGTGTTCCACGGATAGAGCCTTCAACTTGAGTCCCCAACTTTACAAATTGAAAACCAAGTTGGAGGTCAAGCTGGGCCTCAAGTTGGGCTCAAAGTTTCAATTATAAAACATCTTGAAAATACCCTATTGCAATGGCTTTACGGCAAATTCCATCCATTTCTCTTTACGTTTCTCGATCCGTGCGAAGCCTTTTAAACCCCACTACCTGCGCTCTGGCGCCACTTGCCGGGACCTGAACTAAGGTCCTCGGGCCTTGGCGCTCATTTATTATATTCGAAACATTTTCGCCAAGTGTCCGGGCGCTCTTGTAAAAAATAGGCTCAAGTGAAGCGCGTAGAAACCTTCACGTTTCCAATTTCCGATTCTCATATCTAAGGTACGATGGAGTCAATGAAGGGAGTTAGGGTGGAGTACTCGCGACCGACTCACTGCTCCGGAAGGCACCTTCATTGCGTTGATCGTATATTCAAGTACGAAACATGTGCCTGATAATAGTGCGTAGCATAGAGAATGACAGGAAGCACGACAGATGTATGTCGCCGCCGGGGAAATAAGCCTCGCAGAAGATAGGGCCGGGAATCATCTCAAGACAGTATTTGGGCGACACCAGACAACCGTGTTGGAATTCCGAGACCGTCGCTTGCTATCCGACGCTGTTGACTGGAATGGTAGGCAATACATTTTTTGCTGCCGTTGAGCTCCTGAATTTATCATGTTGTGCGTGGTGCTTTCTCTCCTTGTACCTTACTTACTCTCCACATCAGCAACATGTTCACAGCGGAAGTCCACGACAAGACAACGGTGGTCAATTTGTTCCTTGGATGAGTGCAGACAGAGAGATTTAGTTATATTGCAACACTGGGCGCGGCTTGTAACTACACCGGAAGTCATAGAGACGGCAGCGTTCCCGTTGTGAATGTCCAGTTGGATTTCCAGGTGGTGGAACCTCAAACACATAGGACATCGGTGGAATTAAAGTCTGCGGCTGTTGGACAAAAAAAATACTATATGTCAGAGAAAGTAGCGCTGTCAATCCTATGAGTGCCAGAGGCGTGGGAATTAACCGAGAGCACGAGGCCGAAATGTGAGGCACGGAGGTGTGTTAATCAGCGGGTAGAAATCGTGAAGTGAACTTGAGTAATCGGCTTGGGTTGAAGCAAAATGATTTGAATAGATCGAGGATGTGTTTAAATGAGAAAGAGAATGGTACTCGGGCTGAGCGACCGGCCAGTGGGCCGCGGGGTGGGCATCAGCGAGGAGGAGGAGAAAAGCAACGTCGCTGAAGCTTTGAAAGCTCCAAAGCCTTATGCGGCTCACCGATTCTCGAGGTGCCAAAGTATTCAAGTTGGCTCGAGATGCTCCCCTGGAAGTCCCGTGTTGAATGGAAAGCGCTACGCCCTCGCAATTCCTAAACTCATTTTGGATCGCGTCCGAGTATCCACGGGCTACTTGGTGCACGAGAAAGGAGTTGTGGGCTGCGAATCCGAGGAAGGCGAATGTGACGCAGAACGCCTCTGTTGGCTGGCCCTCGACTTGGCCGATACGCCGGCGGTCCATTGGCTGCTGTCATTCCATGGGAGTACTTCCAAGTCTGCTCTGTTTGTTTTGAACTTGCGAAGGAGGCGTATACGAATGCCCGCAAAGAGCTCTGGAACAACTTGCCCGTTGTGTCCAACCTCGGAAGCTGGGAAGAGTTGATAGACTAAGTAGGTGAGTAGGCCTCGCTCAAAATTTGTTCTCCAAGAACTGACTCGTACAAGATTTCTTCGATTCTACACCTCGCCGATATCCCCGCCCGCGTTCTCCAGAGGTTCTCTTTCGCGAATAAGTACCTCACTTGTCATCTGAAGGATGAGAAAACTTCGAATGCTATTCATCCTCCGACTTGCACAAAGTTCTGGCTCTCTATTCCCCATGGTGCGTATCGGACACAAACGAACCGGCCGCGGGAAACGGCTGTTCGTGTCTATCTTTCCTATCGAGCTCCTCAGACTCGGTCGTGCTTTCCCTCAACCCCAACATTCAGACCTTCCTGTTTAGATCTATGGATTCCGCACACTTAACTCGCAGCCCAATCTTTGGATTACCCCTCTTCCCAACTTGTTACAGCCACCCTCGTCTTCTTTCTCTTCGTTCCTTTGGATCGAGCCTCCTTTCCTCAGGCACAGGAGCAACGAACGTCGCATTAGGTCTTTGAACTTGCGCGACGTGTCCACCAATTCCCGCCGTTATATTCAGCATCGTATAATATATATCCAAGCACACCGTCCAAAAATCAGATACTCCCCTGGTTGATACTCTCGAGCTCCGTAATATCCTCCTGGTCCTGAATCTTCGCTTCCATTTGTCGATAGCGAGCTTAGCTCTGAGTCCCGCGAGCGCGCCCAGCTGCTCTGGTCTGAGCCCCAAGTTCGCGTTGGGGATCGGGTCATTTGGGCCGGGGGTCTGCGCGGCAGCGGCAGCAGCCGCGGAAGACGACGCAGCGGGCGATGGATGCGGAGATGTTGACGGTCGACCCCCGGGGCGGCCTCAGCAGCGGCTGCCTTGGTCGCTTTGTCAGCTTCGTCGGCCTCTTGGGCAGCAGCCGCGGCTTGCTGGTTCGCAATTGCATCGAGGTTGTTGAAGGCGTTGGTGCCGTTTGAGCTGTGGGCCGCATTTGCGGTGCCAATGGCATGTGCAGTCTCAGCTGCCTGGGTTTGGAGTGAGATTGAAAGAACAGACGCTAGGTTTGAAACGCACTAGTTCGCTGAAGATGTCACCGAGAGCGATGGGGCGTGCGGCGACAAAGGCGGCGGCCAGGAAATCGACAAAAATGCTGGATGTCTTGACCATGGTTGTGAATGTGAATGAGGAGTCGGGTAAAGTGGAAGTGGTGTCAAGCTGAGTGAAATGTAAGATGGATTCGGTAAACGAGAACATAGGTCAATATGGGGAATGGGGTGAGAGCCCTTGTCAATTTATGCACCCTAGCTCTCGGCACAGGCAATAAAAAATGTTTGTTCGTTCTCTGGAACGGCGGCTCATATTGCACCGTGTGGCGGGTCGCGGGAAAGTATCAGCCTTCTGTATCAATCAACTCAACAAAGCATTGAACACAACGAACCTCAGATGTTCTAATGGATCAGGGACACCCGCAGCATTATCGGGCGTATGCAGTGTGAACACCCAAAAAAACGTATGAAGGGTCGTCGAATCCGTGAAGACTCCGTGTTTCAGAGAAGAGCTGTAGTATGTACCGCATGACAGCTTGATGCCGGTGAATCATTTATTTATGCAGATGTAGCTGCGATTGAATAGGATGCAAACCTACTCAAACAGATCACGGGAGTAGCGAGAGGTGGATGTCGAAAAGTACAGCCAAATGGGCCATGGCAGCGTCTTCGATTCGTGTGTAGCAGCGGCATTAAGCATGGCATATCTTGCAGCGCCATCAGCCGACGGACCGAGCTCAGGAGAGTGGGACGTACATGAGGGCGGATGAAGTGGGACCTTTCGGTGGGGAAAGCATCGCGGGAGTAGCTTGCGCTCCATTTACCCGGGCCGGCTATATTATATCTTCCGTGTATCTGAATAACTGGTGGGGGGGGACGGGCCACAATCAGTGCTCCCTGGGCCGCCGCTACGGCGGGTATTGGAAGGCTTCGAACACGCGATCAGCCAAGGACGAGTGGACGTTGGTCCCCAGATGATTGGATCATAGTTGAGATCATGGCATCAACCTCGCTTCCCTTCTTTTCACGTACCACCACAACCGTGCCGCCGACCGACGACTGTGTTGACTGCGGTGCTTTAACACCCCACTTGGCGCATCAACTACGGTCTTATGTATCGGCCGCCGCCTCCGAGTCCTCACCTCGCTACCCTTTGACTCACTTGATTGGCTCACCAGACCCGCTCAACCGGCCCATGTACGGACCGCTGCGATCACAAGGGTTGCGTCGGCGTATTTGCTCGCTTTGCGGGAGCAGTTGGAAGTACTTAAGGAGCGCGTTCGCTCCGAAAAAGCCTCGTCCTCCCCCCTAAGTACGACAAACTCTCAAGGATTCCAAAACCACGATGGTATCGCGAACTTGGACATCGATCGTCACGCTTGTCTCCGTTGCTGCGGCGGTGCATCTGCCCGTGGAGCGCCAGACAAACGATGGCGTCCACCTGGCCATCACCCCTGTGTGCGGAAAGCTTGGGGGTACTTTCGCCAACGCCAACGCGGGGGTTCCGACTACCGGAATCAAGACGCTTGTTGCCTTCGGTGTATGTTCGTCTTTCTATAAGATTTGCGCTCATTGAAATGATTCACCTCCGATTTCTCGTAGGACTCCTACACTTCTGGTGGGCGCAGCGACGGCGGCACGCTCCCAGCTGCCGTTCTCAATGGCACGAGCCCCCGCGCTGGCGGTCGTGTTACAGATGGCCCCGTCTGGGCTGAAGGTGTTGCAAGTGACCTCGGCGCAACCATCAAGGACTACGCCGTAGGTTCCTTCTTTGCATACAAGACAAACACATTGAGATAACCCCCTTCCAGGTCTCCGGTGCAGTTGTGAATGTAACCCTGTGGCCAAGCAAAGCGGGCCAAACAGATTTCCTGCATGAGGGTCTGCGTTTTGTCTCCCCCACACCGAGGTCATCTGCTGACAAGGATTTCACAGCCGCTCTCTTCCTCAGCCAAAATAATGTCTTGGATCCGGCCACAACGCTCTACACCGTGTTCTTTGGAATCAAGTGCGCGACCGCTATTCTCTTTCGGCTGAAGATGTTGACCCAATTCGTTGATCTTCAGTGACTTCAGTGCTTCTTCCAGTGCGTTATGCATCGTACAAACCCTGATTCTCCTCTAACGGTGCCTCCGCAGCTGACGGAAACCACCTCCCCCAAGCCGCCGCTGAGCTCCTCACACAGATCAAACAACTTGCCGCCGCGCCCACCCTCGCGAAAAACATCGTCGTTCTCGACGATTACGGCCGCGGCGGGCACTCCGCCACCGGCGACGCCTGGAAACAGGCCGTTTTCGCCGGCCTAACCCCGCTCCGCGCACAGGGGCTCAACGTCGCATTCGTAGACTTTGCGCCGCTGTGGGACGCCGTGCTGGGGACAACCCCGGGCTTCGCGGCGTTTGGGTACAAGACGAGTGGCGCGTGTATTCCGAATTTGTCGCAGACGGATTTGTCGGGGGAGTGCGCGACGCCGTTGAATTCGTTTTATTGGCTTCCTGGGTGAGTGGTTGATGAAACTAACGGAATACAGAGTACTAATTTAATGTGATGCAGACATCCTTCGAAGGAGACGCATCGGATTATGGCGGATTATGTCAAGTTGGTTCTGGCGAACTGCAAGGCATGACAGCTCTTGTGAAGACTTGTATTTCTCCTGCCTATTTTGGTTGCTTCTGCATCGCGTACTCGTGAACGAACCCTGGCTCCGATATAGAAATCCAACGACGACACTGACAGGCTCAAAGGGCGCTTCGAAATGCATTTCCTCCGCTACGACGCGCTGCAGTGGAACATCCTTGGCGAGCGAATATTTCCTGCGTTGCACGAAACATTCATCTATGCTCAAGGATGCTTTTTTTCTTTTCTTTGGAGTTGAAATCGACTTGAAAGCGCGCGAGGGTCTGATTCATCTCAATCTATATACATAGTTTGCGTTGAACTGATCAGTGATTTGCAATCGATATTGGCGGCATCGAAGTTTGGCTTAGTTTAGTGTTGCTTATTCGTCTTTTGTAGCGAAACGCCACTGGAAAAACGACGATGTCTGCCTCTGGCCAAGCCTCGAGCGAGCTTGAGCGACGACATCTTCATTAGTTTAGTGTTGCTTATTCGTTTTTTTGTAGCAAAACGCCACTGGAAAAACGACGATGTCTGCCTCTGGCCAAGCCTCGAGCAAGCTTGAGCGACCACATCTTCAACACTCCTCCATTTCATCCCATGCTTCTCCCCAAGCGCAACGCGATACCGTGGTAGCAGTTAAATCGCAGATAATGCTCTACAAAAAATGCATCGTAACGCTCGAAGGGGAAGAAAAGAAGATAGAGACCTAGTCTTTCCGAGGTCAAATACCCCATCCTTGACCTTCCAGTGGACGTCAAGTCCCGCGTATTTTTCCACTGGCCTCCCTGCTCACGGACGCACTGCCACGTCACCCACCTCGGCACCATCCGTTGCGGCGGTGGACGTTCGATAACCGGACGATTTGGAGGCGGCCCTCTGTACAGCCTGCTTGGCTCAGGAATCATTGATAAGCATGATTCCGGACTGACTGGGCAACAAACAAGTGGTAAGAGCTCCTCATTATAAGTACGCTCTGTCACCTGTGCATGTAGCATTCATAGTACTTCTTCGGTCGAAGCAAATTGATTGACTGAGCAAGTCGTGAAAATCGTGGAAATTGTATGTGCATACTCCTAGGTAGTTTCAGGATGGGTAGTGGGATGTCAGCAACGTAGTTTTAACATATTCAACACCCACATACAGCCAACTAACAACCAACCATTCTATCAACTTCGAAATGCCATTTGAAAGGCAGCAGCCTGCGATGATTATTGATTATTGCAACTATGGTTCGGGTTTTTGAACCGGCATTAACTGCCGAGCCACCATTTTGAGGGCTCGAGAACCGCCGGAACCCATCCGATGGAGTTTCTGCCCCTGCCTTTCGATGGAATCCAGTGTCGGCGATTAAATTTCACTGGCACACCAGTGCCTCGGCGGATGCCGCATCGGCCAATGCCGGTCACTGCCGTGTACTACTGGCAGCTACTGGCCATTCGGCCGGGTGCAATGGCGTGAGTCACCGCCCGATCCAACATGCCTCAGGCGTCGCGGCAGATCAGTTTATCCTGTTCAGCGCCGACGAGACGTCGCGATTTTGTGGCATACGAATGAAGTGCTGTGCTAGCGATTGTGAGATATACTTAAAATGATAGAGAGCGGATTAGGCAATGACAACCCGCAGATGGCAGTTCCATGCCGAGTAGATGACTACCTGCCCCTCGGCCGCCATGCTCTGCCGAGTAGATCCAAATGGGGCCACGTGGGTCTTATATTATCGAAGCGGCGCGTCGTCAAGTAACACCCAGACCCATTGTGCCATTGTGCCAAGTTTGGACTGCTCTTGTTTTTCCCTGGCGCAGGGAGATAGCTTTATAGTCTAGGACGAGCCATACAGATCAAATGCCCTATTTGCCCTATCGCTCGGTCGCTGCTAGCCTACTAGTTACAAAGCTCCATTAGCCGTGGAGCCATGTCTAAGCCTAGTCCAAAGTCTCCCCTCTGATCTCTGCCCCCCGCCACAAAGCCCGTACCGCAAGCGAAATCCCGAACTCCGACGGAAGTAGTCGATCTGTGACCTTGGGCCGGCAGTAATCATTGCCTGCGAGATGTTAGAGGCCGCTATATACCAGACATTAAAAGGTGCGCATACGGCTCTCTTGAATAAGACGGCAGCTAATGAGGCTGGACGGTGGTAGGGGACAAAAATGTGGCCCTGGATATGGAACCGCAACACCACACTGGGAGTCGAAAGCATCGCATGTACCGAACAGCTACCGGTCGACCCTCCCCCCAGATGCGACTCGGTGATCAATCTGATCTCTATTCCATCGTCGCGCTCTTCGCGCGCTTCTGTGGGGGTTGCCAGCAGCAGCGTTTCTCGCGCGCGTTTATCGAGTGACCAATGCCCTCCAAGATTAAATCCTTGCGGATCACCACGAGCCGCTGGTACGGGTCGTCGTAGATCATCGACGGCACCTCGAGAAGCCTAGAATCACAATTCCTGCAACACCTGCGCGTTAGCGAGGGGAGGATTGGCAAGCGCTGACTACCGAATTTAATCGACCACAGTCGCGACCCAGTAGTCGGTTCGGCCGTGATCTGCGAAGGCAATTTGGCAGCGGCGCGGCGAACGGGGTAAAGTCCGGATAAAGTTCGAGCGTCTTTCTGACACGCCTCTGGTCACAGGGAAGTTCTCTTGGAAGAACTTGGGGTCGAAGGGATAATGCTCAGGAAAGAGGGTCCTGCTGCATCAAGCTGGCGCGGGTTTCTTCAAGCCATCGAACGGTGGCTCGACACAGCGTCGGGATTATGGGGTCCGTCGGAGGCCCTTGAATAATGTCCATGGCTGATGCGCTTGAAGAGAGCCGAGCGATTCATTTAATTGTTTGGCGCAACTTGCTTGGACCTTGGTGCACAGGGCCAAATCGGGATGCGGTGGACTTGCCGTTACCGGAAACGTCAGATTCGCGCCGCACCAATGCAAATCGTGTCAACGCTTTGGACGAAGCACATCCTCTCCCGCCTCCGTGATCAAAGGCGAACCTTCTTCCACGGTCATCGTCGTGCGTTTATTCTTGACTTGGCGATAGATATTCCGTTAGAAATTAGACCAGAGACTTTGAATCAAATGCGTCGGGCCATTATGATGAATTCTTGAGCCCGGTTTTCCCGTTGTCTGTCTGTTGGTGGCCAGTGGCCACTGCATCACATGTGACATCGTACGGAGACATGCTGTAAAACCCCGATTTGTACGCACCTCGCCTCATGGCCAAACAAAATGATACAACGTACCGCCCTGAAACAATCCGCTCGAGCTCGCAGATAACAGATTGCTGGTGGTCCTGCTACGGTTCGAAAGCATGTACCAGCAACGGTAGTCGATCTGTCTCGAACGTCGGGGTGATGTCTAGACAGTCTAAGCTCGACAACCAACTTCAGTCGACCTTGTTCCACAATAGGAAGAATGGCAGCATAGGCCTGTGCTCCTGCAGTGACTGTCGGCAGGCACCGCCCACCGCGTCCGACGTGATTTCAGAAGGAATGGTAAACAACCAACAAACAACTCAACTGCCGTTTGCCGCGGAAATCAGAAATTCTGCGCCGTGACCGTCCGGCTTGGAGCCCCGGAAGATATCCGAAGTGAGACATTTAGAGGAACGGGGAAATGCGACACAGGAATGGCGTAGAAGGTTGTTGGTGCATGCCGTCCCAATCAGCGCCGGACAGGGCTGCGTACGGCGTAGACCTAGTTCCGCTGACAGCACTATCTCAGCAACGTGAAGAAGTCGGAGGATAGACATGCGGATCACTTTGTTCCGGAAGCTGGAGAGAGCCGGGTAGAGACTACCTGCGGATGACTCAGAAGAAACCGCCGCCAGATTCTGGTCGTCTCAGGTACCTATGAGAGCGTCGAGATGTGGTACGGATGTTCAACACATTTGAAGATGAAGACACTATTTGCAGGCCAGTCGCAGAACAGAAAGAAACATCGGCCTGTCTTGAAATCGCGTATGTACATCAAGATCGTAGGTTCTCGAACGTAGTCCGGAGTTCGCCCCGACGATATTACCATGTAGTCTCCAAGGACAGATCTATCTGCCGAACATGAAATCTTCAACGCAGAGTAGAAGTAAGTAAAATAGAGCACACACCACGACAATCCCGCCTTCCGCCGTTCCAGCAGAATCTTCCACTCCACAATTCGCTGGAAGCTCGGACCATATGTCTTCTCGGACTGTATCGTACTTCGCTCGTGACTCGGCTGAGCAGTTTGCGCAGAGAGCGGCATCGAAATCTTCGCAGCGATGGAACCAGATCATCATTTCGGTTTCTGAGATCACTCAGATATTTTCCAGGAAGGACGACTTCACTGCTGAGATTTTTTT
The DNA here is from genome assembly GCA_029378375.1 of Mycena olivaceomarginata. NCBI lineage: Eukaryota > Fungi > Basidiomycota > Agaricomycetes > Agaricales > Mycenaceae > Mycena > Mycena olivaceomarginata. The sequence goes on from JARKIC010000878.1 coordinate 111,503, forward strand.
TCTAAGGCCATGGATAGTAAATATTGACTGGAGTGCGTACATTCAATTCATAATTCATGTCGGTAAGATGGCGGAACGTCCTCCGCACTTGCCTTCCTTTTCTACATCGTTGAGACGACAACCTCAGCCCCTTTTTGCCCAGTGGGATAATATTGCGCTTCAAGCTTGTAATTCTTCGGAACAGTGCTGAAAGAATCTCAGCGTCCGTGGGAGAGAAGATCGGACATTCATTGAAGAGGAGACCGAACCTGCCACGAATAGCTCACCGAAAGATCATCATTCGGAAAGGAAAGAAACAAGGAAATTTTCACATCAATGGATTGGATTTGGCGCGCGCTGAGTCAGTGCTGGCGCCAGAAAGATCCATCGTCACCCGGATCTTTGAAAGCCGTTGCGGAGGACCTGCAAACCGCCGCATGAGTAGGATAACTAACACTAACATTGCTCTCAGCGGCGTTATTAACGAGTAGCGGTACAATCAAAGTCCGCTATCCTATAGCATGTGAACCAACCATTGTTTTTCGCAAAATCTGAGGCCAGATCAGATTCAGCTCGTCGAAAGGAGCGTCCAAAACATTCTCCGAAGTTTTTTCCCACTAGCGGTTATTTTTCTCCATATTTTCTGCGGTTAAAACAAAATTCTGTTACCCTCTTTGAGGCCCTCCGGGAGGGAAAAAAATATAATACATATGGTGCGGACCAACTACTTTCTGACCACACCAGGCCTCTAACCTTCTAGGGAAGTGCGTTCAATCAAGAGGCGAACGACATAAGTAATCCACATCAATGGCCTGGCATGGGTCAAGGTTCGATCTATGATGCAATCTCAAAGCTTCGCTTACCTGTAGTCTCTCATCATAGCAACCATATATCCGCTGGCCCCCGATGCGACAGAGGAGAGCAAGGAGAAACGGCATAATCCTTCATTACAGCTCAGTTTTGGTTCGTCGGGTTTTGATCAACTCACAAGAGCCCGGATTTGGTCGCTGAGGCGCCGAGGATCTGGAAGTATAGTGGTAGATAGAACACAGCTGAACCAACGATAATACCGAGACATCCAAGAAACAAATAGCGCACCGGCGAAGTACGCCAAAGCGTGGAAGAAAACAGTGAAGAATATTAGTCCCGTCGTGCGTGTCTGTTTTTATGATTGAGCACATATGAGCTGTGGACTGGGAGAGACAGGACACCTTGAATAGTCGTGGCGGAATAATGGGAGATCTCTCGGTCCAGTTTTCGAAGAAGACTCCGAACACTAAAGCCACGCCACCAGACCAGCAACTCAATTGTTGCAGGTTTGTCCCCTAACTCAAACCTCAGACACTGCGTACTTCGTTCAAAAACCAAAGTGCTCGCATCCATTCTGGCTCTGATTGAACCCAAGCAGCAGACATACAACTCCACCAACGAAGAGAAAGAGCCCGATGAAGTCAAACTCATGAGCATATTCTCTGAGTGTCTTGCCGCGGTGCGGGTTGAGGTTGAGGGAGAAGAAAACGAGGAGGCCAGCGATTGTCCCTGTTGGCCTGGACTTTCTCAGATGGCGAATCCGGGTTGGAGATGAAAAGAACACACAGATTTATCGAAAAGCACCTTGAGGTTTAATTCGTTTCAGATGCGAGGGGGATGGATAGGCAGGAAGACAAAGTATGACCAAGATATATCCTCGGATGCGACCACCCAAATGTGCCCGCACTCGACTACAGGGTCGTCCTAGGGTCCGAGATCGTGCCACCGCCCGCAGGCACGCGCACGACGCGCCTTTCCATCCCGTCTCCGCTCGCTCTCGACGGTACTCGCTCTCGATGGCATCGACGCAAGACGTCGTCCGCCCCATGCTCGGCTTTTGGTAGTACCAAAAGGAAGAGACACCACACCTCCTTCGCAAACTGCTCCGCCACCTCTGTCGAGACCACACGCTCTCGAGGTTCTGCGGAATAAGATGCGTTGGCATCGCACATCGCATTTTTGAAGCAAAGCAAGAGAGATGAGAGATAAATGTCAAGGGGAAACAAATGAGTAAGACTAGAAGAGGGACAGTAAGGCCTCGCCAGCGTCGACAGCGACGATATACGCGACACACCCGCCCACGGCCACGTCATCACGCTCGGCGGCGGGGACCACCTTCTCTGGGAATATGAAGAACGTCGCGTCGCACACGTATGGCCCCAACCACTGCGCACGCACTCGCCGCTGCTAACCGCACCCGCCTTTCAGCGCTGACAGCACGACCTCCGGCGACCATCCACTCCCGCGCCCGCCTACGACAAGACGACGACACGCGTCTTCACGAAGGGGCCGCCCCGCACAGACGCGGCGCGAAGCAGACGCCAAGACATTGGACTCGCGTGCGCCCCCGCCCCCACCGGCATACACTCTACGCGCTCCGCAAGTGCTGGACCGCAGCCCAGCGCCGGCTCATCCGTGCATGTAAAACGCGCCTCACAACGCGACTAGCCCCACCCACACCAATCGCCGCGCCGGACACGGTCCAGACCGCCCCGCGCACACGCCGTCGGGGAGGGGCAGCTACGTCCCCGCGCCGCATCACACATCCATCGTTGCCTCGCATGCGCCCCCGATCGACACCGACAACGATATCGAAGGATCGGTCGCACATCTCGGTGCACCGGTACCCTGCACGTTCGACCCGATCCGACTACTCCCCACACCCTCGTCCTGCACCCCCACCGACTCGACCCATATCCCGAACTGACCCCGACTCCGCCCCGCGTCGTCCTGCAGAGACTCCGATTGCGCCCACACCCCGCATCCAGCACCGACACCGAATCAACCCACATCCTGCTCGACTCGACGGCACCAGTCGTCGCAAACAGACGCATATCTCCGACACGTCTCCTCTCCAGCCTCACCGGCCTCGCTCCGCGGCCCTCCCACCCCTCCCCTGTTTACACCCCGCCCGTCTCTCCCCCCTCTCGCGTACGACACACGTTCGAGGAGAACGCCAACAATGAAAGACAGCCAATGCCCGAAAAACTCACCCTCCCCCTCAGCCCCTACCAACCAAATCGACCTTGTTCCCCACAAGTATGCAGCTGACGTGCGCGTCCGCGTGCGCACGGACGTCGGCGAGCCAGGGGCGCACGGAGTCGAAGGAGCGGCGGGAGGTGACGTCGTAGGCGAGGAGGCAGCCTGCGCTCGCTGCATCAGTATACGCGTACTTCAAAAGAAAGAAAGGGGACAGCAAAGATAGTGGGGAGGGAGGGAGAAGAGAACGACACGCACCCGCCACGCCGCGATAATATGACCGTGAGCGGAGCTTCACCACAGTCGCTTCGGGGCCGGGGAGGGTGATGAGTTTCGAGCCGAATTCGAGGCCGAGCTGTAAATGCCACCACAAATATTAACATAACTAGCTCATCGAGAAGAATCGAAAATCGGGGGGAAGAAGACGCGCACGCACCGTCGGATCGGGATTAGCAAGGACTCGCTGGTCGGTGAGGTGCACGAGAGGGACGATTTGCCGACAGCGGCATCGCCGGTGATGATGAATTCGAGGACGTAGTGCCAGGGCGGGCTCGCCATCGAATATCGAGTATCGAGTGTTGGTATCGCAGGATCTAAAGTGTTATACAAGTCTCCCCAAGTGGCGTACAAAGTCCTTCCAAGTGGCGGCCAAGTGGGTCCAAGTGTACAAGCCGCGTACAAGGCCGGTCTAACGCCTCAGATAGAATCAAAGTTGAGTAAAGTAAGACAGATGGAGGATAGGCCGGTCAAAAGCGACGGGTGTAATGGCCAAGAGCACGAAACCGAAATGACGCAGCCAAGGCAACGCGTGTGATTTGCACGTGCTGCGATACTGCCGATTGGCAGATAGGGGCCGCTGGTTGAATGGAAGTGATACGAAGGAGAGGCGAAATCGTGTGAGAGATGTTGAAAGAAGGCTCGTCACAATCATTTCATGTTGATTCTACATTGTTACAGCTTTCCCCTTCCTTTGCGCTCTGATTTCTACAGCCCGATAAAGCTGTTCTACAGCTTCAGTTTCATCTTCTGCCGCCCTATATACATGCTTTACAGCTTTGCCTTCCCTATAAATACCGGTCTTATTATTTGTATTCTTTATCTTGAACGTGGCTGTTCGCCCCAAACCTTGTTGTGATCGTCACTATCCAACAAGAGCGATATGGGTGGTGAAGGTATATGGTGGGATGACACCAAGAGGAAGGAAGGAGAGGCTGGAGCAAAGTACATGACAGTATATACGTAGTCGTCGTCCCGATAAATTCCGGGAGTTCAACCGCTTTGGCTTCAACTTCCGCCGGGTTGGGACGATTGATTGAGGCTGTAACCTTCCCTGCCCCCAACGGAGTAATGTTGTCAGCCCCTCCTCAAGCAACGACAATCTGGTGGAAAATCTGATCGAACCACTCCCATCATTTGTTTCGTCTTTACCTTCCCACTCTCACCTCAAACTTAGAGAGTCTGACTCTCTGGCCCTCATCGAGCAATGGCTCTACGCCTTTCCGCTCCCCCCGTGCCCCCGCAGCTCCTGTCACTCCCATCTGCATCGAAGAATTCATAACACTTGGCGCCGTCGCCGCGCCGCAATTGTACATGTGGGAGACGCCGGTATTGGATATCACAATCAAGTTAGGTGTCTTGCATCTTTCTACTCAGATATCTCTGCATCTCTACATCCTCACAGCTTTCCTGATTCTCATACGACGGGCGCAGCCCAGGAATTAGAATACCCTGAACCCACTGCCCAGAAGCCGGTCTGCCTCGTCAAGACCCATCTGGCACTCAGACTACCATTCCCAAATCATCCGCATTTCGACAACGGAAATCTGATCCCCATCCGAGCACCTTGTTCCCATCGTCCTGTGCTGGCAACGTTCCCCCACTGAGAGCCTCTGAGCTAAATTGGACGGCCCCGTGGGCAGATATCTCTCCCTGCATTGGACGGATGAAAGATGAGTGCAGCGGAATCAGCTTCCTCGTGATACATCTAAGCTGACCCTTGTTGGTTCTGCGGACAGAAATAAGCCAACGCGGCTGTACATCAACTCGATCTGCTTCTCATCCTGTGAAGATCTGAGAAGTAAGGCCGGTGATCCCCATTTAATAACTAGTACTCTCAGACGGAGTATCCCAGTTACTACTACTATCATCCCCCGCTATTCAACGTTCCACGTAAGAAAAGGAAATAATCGACACAAGACTCTGGCCTCTTCCCCGCCATGGAGTTCATATTTCTACAATTGAGATCATTCCGATTGGGATACACAGAGGAGCACCGTAGGTTGCCGTGTTTCTTCTGTTCTCATACATTTAATTCCATTTTTTGGTCAGCATATCCATGGAAGTGGACCACCCCCATCGTGCTGAGTGCATTTCTCCTAATTTCAGCATTTCTCACTGCTCTGAATGGTGCGTGCCGGATTGTCGTGCGACACTAGCTCATGACAGCTGCAGTTCCGCTCTCTGCCTACAATATCGTGCAAGAATTCACCTACCGTCCCAACGACACCCTTCCCACTGTTGCACTGAACAGTCTCGTCCTTTAGGTGTTCCAACAATCTGCGAATAGCTTTACCCCACAGCTCCTCACGGTGGGTGATGTCATCAAACTGAATGGGTCACTCTTTGGGTATACCATTGTTGATGCATTCAATGGTCTCAATGAGGATGAACCGGTTTCCTCCTTTTTGTATTCCAACAATCCGTTTTCGGATGGTTGCGACGTGGTACGCATGGCTTCCTTAGAACTTCGCAGTTTCCGGTCTCTGATTTTTCCTTCAGACAAATGTCACCATCAACCTCGCCCTAAGCCCAGCCAGCTTCCTAAGCTTGTCTATGCCTCAGATGATGCAGGTGAGAATTGTTTTTATTATGACCGTTTGAAGTCACCAGACCCAGGTTGCGATCACCTGCAGAGTGCCGACTCTCTTTCACCTGGTCTGGTCTGGGAATCCACCATTTTCAGCAGCTGGTCCTTCATCGCTTGAGAACATAGCAAATTTAATGCTCAACGACTTCGTTAGTCATTATTCATCCCGTGTACAATCTCTCGGCTGATTTGTAGGATTCCATGTTTGACTCGGAAAACTGGTACGACATGCACGTGCGCGCCAATCTCTCTTCTATTTCAGATAACCAAACGGCCAGGACCCAATATCTCAACAAAACAGCGGTCAATATTACCGTGACTGCCCATGCGTGTTGCATTTGCGATACAGCTGGGGCACCTGAAACAACAACCCTTCTAGAACCACCGTGTTTCATCAATGCCTCCTCGACTCATGGTCACCAGAGCATATTTTAAGTTCGAGGGGCCATTGACCGGCGGTGAAGACGTCTCCGACATATATCCTCTCATGTCCACAGAAGCATAGTCTGTTGTTAAGCGCGGAGCCCCGATCAGGGTAAGCGCTTGTTATATAATCAGCACAGCCATACTGTTCTTTGAAAGGCGACCGCGAAACTGGCATCAATATTTTCGAGAAATTCCAGCATACAGAATGTTTGACTCACCATTGCCAAAGCTCCTCCAATTTATTTGAACTTTCAGAGTGCTGTTTGAGGCTCGAGGTGCAACACAAGTGATGGTCACATGTCATGCTTCGGCACTTCATCCACCTGGATTCTGAGCTCTAGATAAAAAATCTGAGCAGGCAGGAACATTCAGTGTACTAATATAGATTCATCTGCAGCAAAACTAGTTTAAGTATCTATCCTGTAAGCACAAAACATCGAAATCCGGCGGCGTGGCTGTGCAGATTATGTAACAAGGTTTTACCCTGATCGGACCCCTGCGCTTACTAACAGACTTCAATCTATCGAGGTACGAGATCAGGTAAGATTGAAGTGTCTGGCTGCAAGAGACTAACAGAAGCACTGGAAAAATTAGCAGGTCAGCTTGGAGGTGTCTCTAAACCTGACTTCACCAGTGCCGTCCAAAATGTATTCCAAGCAATCTACCATCTCATCCGTGTGGACCTCGGAATCATCCTCGACAATCAAATCTACAACTCCCCGCAGATGTTCAATCTCAGTATTATGCCTGTGAATCTTCTGGCTGGCTTCGGTTCATCTTTCGCGAATGCGTCACGTGCCACGACTTCCAATTCTACCCTCTTGGCGCAGTGGAGGCAGAGGGTAACTTCTTTCCAAACCAGTGATCGGGTCCCGGTTATGGACTACCTGCGACCCATGCCGCGCTTGAAACCATTGGGCTCAGCCATCACAAGTGTCTTCGTCTCCACATTTGCAATGCTCTCAGGACTGTGGACAATATTCTCCCTGGGTGCGGGTGCTCTTGCTAGACGTACTGGTCAGTCTCCTGCTGAGTATATTTATTTTATTGCCTCACATAAAACCTTGAAGCCCCGCCTGCGCAGCGATTGTCTGCGCACAACGGTTTCGGGGGAAATAATTTCTGGCGAGAGTGGAAGGTTTCCTTTTCAAGAGATTCGACGTCCACTTACATGCACGCAAAAGACTCTGGATGGGATATGGGCACCTCATCCCGCTTTGCTTTTCCCAAGGAGCCCGCACCAACACACATTCGGCTCGAGCATCTCGAAGACGATGTGGGGGGGGATGAAACTTGATATGGGGGGTGTGAAACACAATATAAGGGAGATGAAATACATGATTCAGCTTCTACTGGAGAAACAAGGCCTCGTGGATGATAGGCTGCATCACGACCTTAAAGGTAGTCCCCTCACACATTCATGTTTGTCATGAACCGTCTTTTCATTTCACTTCCAGAACCCGAACAATCCGAACAACCCGATCATTGATCAGATCAACTATCTGATCAATTGAACCAGGATACCGTTTTAGGATCTCAAACGGTTTCGATCGGTTCCCCCGACCTTCGGGTTCCCGATTGCCCCTCTACATTCATATACCCCTTCATTTACTTTGCATTAATCTTGTCCGTTGCTGTTGGACACTGTACCTTAATTTACAACCCCTAGGGACTTCAGTATATAAGCTGTAGTTAATTCCCTGTACTTTACACTATTCTAGTCTAAACTACAGGCTTATTCGTTTGGAACTCTTCGTGCTTCAGTCGCCCTCGTCACCTCAGAACCTGGAATCTGCTCTGTGCTGACAATGTTCTCGAAGCCTTCCGACTAATGCATCCGCAGCAACACTGTGGTCACAGAACCCCCTGACTTTCAGGGTAGAGTGGCCTGGATTTCACCATTCACTGCCTTTCATAGTGATTTATTTTTCAGGTATTTACAATTTCACGTACCCTCAGAAAGCACATTTTCAAGTGCATGAATTTCACGATCATTTAGAATGAGTTTTTCAACACAGAAGTACATGGATTTCACGGCCTAGATATAGCAAGTGCAACCAAACCGAATTTCAGAATTGGTCAATCTTGAGCCTAGCATGTCCGAAATCTTTGAAAAATTCAAAATAATGGGCTCAAGGAGCTAAGATTTGGAAAAATCAGGGACCCGGTGGCCTGCACAAGGTACATAACTCAAGTGGCGACCTTATACTGTGAAAACTTCAGGTAACTTTGATTTTCAACTCGCAAATATGTGAGCATCAATCATTTAGTAGTTTATAATCTTGTGACTGCTCAATACCTTCAATTCAACTTACACTTACCCTTCCTAGCTAGGTATATAAGATAAACACTTACAGTCAATAGTTAGTTAGTAGCTTGATATTAGTACCCTTGAGGTTGCTTTAAGGAAGTGTTCAGTGTACTTTTTTGCCTTATCATTTGATGAAAATGCTGTGAACCGCCGCCCACTGAGGGCTCAAACTCCCTAGTTTGATGTTGAAAATCACTGAGAACATAGTGAATAAAGGTAGTGAAAGACCCATTTCAAGGGGGGATATCCAGGTACTTTCAACACAGTGAAAATCACGATGCCTCCCTGAAAACTCACACAAAAGGCCGTGGATTCAATTTCAAATCACCGTGAAAAACTTGCCTGAAAGTCAGGGGGGAGTATGACCACAGTGCAAATCCGAGCGTGAAGTATGGAATATTGTCGCCCCTGGTGCACAGGAGAAGCAGCAGTTCAGACCGGGCATGATGTGAAAGTATATCGACAACCACCTATAAAAATTGATTCACAGCTCGCTCCGATTCAGAATGGAATATTGAGGTCCGATCTAAAAATTGGATGCTTCCGATCTCAAAAGGTTCAGTTGGAAGGTGAATACCGGCCGTTCAGTGCGCACACACTTACTGTCTGTCAATCTCGAGCATAAAAAGTCCCGTTTGCAAAGTATGTATAAGCTACTAACTGTAAGAACAGGCAGGGGCTGAAGACGCCGCACAGCTGGGCACAACACACGCTCGTCCGTTTTCGTCCGGTGCAAGGGATGTGTAGCAAACAAAAAGGGCAAGATATATATAGCACCCGCGTGCACCGCAGATACTTCTTCTCGTTCGCACCTCGCGTGCAGGCATATATATAGCCTGCACAAATGTGGGTCCCCGCAAATAATAATGTGATGCCAGGGCCATCCTTCGTGTCTCACCACTCGCCGCACGACGACACGCATCCCCACGCACCCCGCTCTACCTCAGTGCTGTAGAAAGTTGTAGGTGCGTTTGCACAGGGGGATGCAATAAAATAGATAATTTATTCAAGATAGTACAGCGACTTTTATACTTTGAGAACAATGGTACAAATACGCTGTAAACAGATTGTGTAGAACAATGAGCTTCAAGTTGGAAACCGTTTCAGACCAGCTGAAACCATGCAACACGATGCTACGTGTTTCGTCGCGCTGTGCGTCTCCATGCAAAGCGTAGTGGCGTATATGCCTCGCGGTGGTGTGTACGCCTCGTGTCCGCGGACCGGCTTGTGGTATTCCAACAAGTGCGCGCCTGCACCGCACCGAACGCCTACTAGAGTACGACGCCGCTCAGCGCTAGATGCCTCCGCACGCTCCCGCTCCGCATTACCGCCCCGCCGCCGATATGAACTAGCATGTCCGCAGTGCACGCATAGCACAAAGAGGACGCTCTCGCACCCGAGATCCACCACGCTGTGCCGCGGCGCATGTGGTGAAAGACCCCGAATCGAGATTAATACACCCGCCCTCCGACGTGTACACCTCCAGCTCCCGCACACGTATCACATACGACTGGGCATAGGCACGCACCTCGTATCCCGCTATCCCACGGCTTTCCACCGCATTGGCACGCGCCCGTGCACACTGCACGACACCTTCCCAGCCCTGAGATCAGCCACCGGCCACCAGCCCCCTCAGCACCCGGGCACGAGGCGCACACATACACTCCAGACGTACACCTGCGTCTCCGACGCGTTACTCTTGCGAAGAGAAGAATGGGCGTGCACGGCAGCCCCGCATTCCCGGACCACTACCACCAGCAGGCACCGACGCCAACAGCGAAACGACTGTCCTGCACTTCGAGGCAGTCTCATCTCATCTCGTCTCGACCCCACCCTGCCCCAGCCTCTCCTCCCCATCTCTCATCCTCTCCCCACGTTCCCCTCTCGCCACCACCGGCCTCGCTCGGCAACACACCATCTCTCCACGTCATCTCTCCGCTCCCCTTCTCTCTGCTCTCAAACCAAAAGAACTCGAAAATGAAGAAACAGAAAGGACATTCACCTTGCCCCTCTCCTCCACTCACCAGATCGACCTTATTCCCGACCAGAATACAGCTGACGTGCGCGTCGGCGTGCGCGCGGACGTCGGCAGGCCAGGTGCACACGGAGTCGAAGGAGCGGCGGGAGGTGACATCCTAGACGAAGAGGCAGCCTGTGCTCGCAGGATCAGTATATGCGTACTTGGCCGGATGTATCGAAAAGGAAGAAAGTGGGACAGGGGAGTAGGGGGAGAAGGATGAAGAAGGGTGAAGAGAGCGACACGCACCTGCCGCGCCACGATAATATGACCGTGTAATGGAGCGGAAGCTCTCCGTGCCCGCCGTGTCCCAGCACTGCAGCTTCACGACGGTCGCTTCGGGGCCGGGGAGCGTGATGAGTTTTAAACCAAATTCTGCGAGCGAGTGGATAAACATTTGCATAGGAGTCGAAAATCGGATAGATGGGGAGCAAGAAGACGCGTGCGCACCGTAGGGTCCGGAATAGAGAGGAAGCGCTGGTCGGTGAGGCGCACGAGGAGGGACGATTTCCCGACGGCGGCATCGCCGGTGATGATGAATTTCAGGACGTGGTGCCAAGCCGGGCTCGCCATTTTGTCAAGCGGAATATCCGGCTACTCTCAGAGTGTCGGGTATCGAGGTGTTACACAAGTCTCCCGAGTGGCGTAAAGGTCTACAAGTCTTCCAAGTGGGTCCAAGTGTATAAGCCGCGTACAAGGCCGGTATAACGCCTCAGATAGAACCTAAGTCAGGTCAAGTAAGACAGATGGAGAATAAGCCGGTCAAAGAGAGCAAAAGTGGGAAGGCGAGCGTGAAATGACGCAGCGAAGGCAACGCGTCGTTGGTCCATTGCCAGATGATTGGATCAGAGCCGATATGATGGCATCAAACTCGCTTCCTCTTCACGAACCACCACAACCGTGCCGCCGACCGACGATTGTCTTGACTGCGGTGCTCCAACACCCCACCTGGCGCATCAACTACGGTCTTATGTGTCGGCCGCCGTCTCCGATTCCTCACCTCGCTGCCCTTTGACTCTCTTGATTGCGCTCACCAGACCCGCTGAACCGGCCCATGTACGGACCGCTGCGATCACAAGGGTTGCGTCGGCGTATTTGCTCGCTTTGCGGGAGCAGTTGGAAGTACTTAAGGAGCGCGTCCGCTCCGATAAAGCCTCCTCCTCCCCTCTAAGTACGACAAACTCCCAAGAATTCCAAAACCACGATGGTATCGCGAACTTGGACATCGATCGTCACGCTTGTCTCCGTTGCTGCGGCGGTTCATCTGCCCGTGGAGCGTCAGACAAACGATGGCGTTCACCTGGCCATCACCCCTGTGTGCGGAAAGCTTGGGGGTACTTTCGCCAACACCAACGCGGGGGTTCCGACTACCGGAATCAAGACGCTCGTTGCCTTCGGTGTATGTTTTACCTTTCCTCTTAGTTTTTGCCCACCTCGTTAATCCACATCCGATCTCCCGTAGGATTCGTACACGTCTGGTGGGCGTAGCGATGGTGGGACCCTCCCAGCTGCCGTTCTCAGTGGCACGAGCCCCCGCGCTGGTGGTCGCGGTACAGATGGCCCTGTCTGGGCTGAGGGTGTTGCAAGCGATCTCGGCGCAACTATCAAGGACTACGCCGTACGTTCCTTCTTTCCGTACAAGACAAAGCATTGAGATAACCCTCTTCCAGGTCTCCGGTGCAGTTGTGAATGTAACCCTGTGGCCGAGCGAAGCGGGCCAAACAGATTTCCTGCATGAAGGTCAGCGTTATATCTCCGCCACACCGAGGTCATCTGCTGACAAAGATTTCACAGCCGCTCTCTTCCTCAGCCAAAAGAATGTCTTGGATCCGGCCACAACGCTCTACACCGTGTTCTTTGGAATCAAGTGCGCGACCGCCATTCTCTTTCGGCTGAAGATGCTGAACCATTTGGTCGATCTTCAGTGACTTCGGCGCTTCTTCCAGTGCGTTATGCATCGTACAAACCCTGATTCTCCTCTAACGGTGCCTCCGCAGCTGACGGAAACCACCTCCCCCAAGCCGCCGCTGACCTCCTCACGCAGATCAAACAACTGGCCGCCGCACCCGCCCTCGCGAAAAACATCATCGTCCTCGACGATTACGGCCGCGGCGGGCACTCCGCCACCGGCGACGCCTGGAAGCAAGCCGTCTTCGCCGGCCTAACCCCGCTCCGCGCACAAGGACTCAACGTCGCGTTTGTGGACTTTGCGCCGCTGTGGGACGCCGTGCTGGGGACAACCCCAGGCTTCGCGGCGTTTGGGTACAAGACTAGTGGCGCGTGTATTCCGAATTTGTCGCAGACGGATTTGTCGGGGGAGTGCGCGACGCCGTTGAATTCGTTTTATTGGCTTCCTGGGTGAGTACTTGATGAAACTAACGGAATACAGAGTGCTAATTTAATGTGATGCAGACATCCTTCGAAGGAGACGCATCGGATTATGGCGGATTATGTCAAGTTGGTTCTGGCGAACTGCAAGGCATGATAGCTCTTTTGAAGACTTGTATTTCTCCTGCCTATTTTGGTTGCTTCCGCATCGCGTACGAATTCTGGCTCCGACGCAGAAATCCAGCGACGGAACTGACAGGCTCAAAGGGCTTCGAAATATATTTCCTCCGCTACGATGCGCTGCAGCTGAACGTCCCTAGCGAGCGAATCTTTCCTGTGTTGCGCGAAACATTCATCTATGCTCAGGGGGCTTTTTTCTTCTTTTGCTTGGAGTCGAAATCGACTTGAAAGCGCGTGAGGGTCTGATTTGTATTTCTCCTGCCCGTTTTGTTTGCTTCCACATCTTATACTCGTGAACGAACCCTGGTTCCGGTGCAGAAATCCAACGACGGAGCTGACAGGCTCAAAGGGCTTCGAAATGCATTTCCTCCGCTACGACGCGCTGCGCCGCTGCAGCTGAACGTCCTTGGCGAGCACATCTTTCCTGTGTTGCACGAAACATTCATCTATGCTCAAGTGGCTTTTTTCCCTCTTTTTGTTGACTTGAAAGCGCGTGAGGGTCCGATCATCCTCAATCCAAAATTATATTTTGCGTTGAACTGATCAGTGATTTGCAACAAGAGGTGATCGTCCATAAAATTTCGGACACAAGGTCGGAAAAGTGAACTAAGGCCCTCTAGATCCTCCCTCCCTCTTAGCCGAGCACAGCCACCTCCCAGATCCGGGAATTTTCGGTTTCAACTACACATTTCGGTCGCTGTGTGTGCTGCATTGTCAATTGTCTCGAGTTTTCTTTCTGATAAGCTACCCAGCGATGAAAAGGCTGTGCAAAAAATTGGCGATTGGCTGTGATTGTGATCTCCAGCAATCAAGCCGGCGGCGAATATAAAAATATATTGATTTTTTTTCCGACTTTTTTTCGGGAATCATCTAAAATGTGTTTTTGAAGCATTTGGAACCTTGGTCCGAAAGTGAAATAACGTGACTTCGACCCTCCCTCCCTCCTGAGGCTGTGCTTCGGCATTTGCCGGTGATCACCTCTTGATTTGCAATCGGCATTGGCGGCATCGAAGATTGGCTCGGCTTGGTCTTGCTTATTCGCCGAGTCTTTGTAGCAAAACGCCAGCGCAAAAAACGACGATGTCTGCCTCTGGCCAAGCCTCGAGCGAGCTTGAGCGACCACATCCTCAACACTCATTCATTTCATTCCATGCTTCTCTCCAAGAGCAACGCGATGCCCTGGCGGCAGCTAAATCGCAGATAATGCTCTACAAAAAGTGCATCGTAACGCTCGAAGAGGAGGAAAACAGGTTGGAGACCAGTCTTTCCCAGGTCAAATACCCGGTCCTTGACCTTCCAGTGGACGTCACATCCCACATATTCCTCCACTGCCTCCCTGCTCACGGACGCGTTGCCCCGTCACCCATCTCGGCACCGCTCATCCTCGCGCAGATCTGTCGCCATTGGCGCGAGGTGGCACTGTCGACCTGTGGGCTCTGGAACTCGCTTTATATAGATGGGGGGACTGATCTTGGCACTGCAATGGGGGACGGCATGCTCGACCCCAGCTACAGTGCTCAACATCTACTTCGAACGTGGTTTTCGCGCGCGAAAGGAAGCCCTCTTTCCTTGGGTCTCAACTTTCGGAGGAAATGGGCATCTCCAGCTCTTTTAGCCCTTGTTGAATCCTACGCCGGCCAGGTTCAACGCCTGGATCTCCACTACAGGCCCGAACAGTTCCGGAAGGTTCGCCCGCTGCGCACCTCCTTCCCCGTTCTTCAGCATCTCGCCACGAGCAATTCCTCAGATGAAGCGGTGTGGGACGTTCTGAAGGCCTGTCCTCCACTCCGCGAGCTTCGCCTGTTGGCCGAGGAATCTCATAATGTTATGATTCCTCCTCTTGTAACGTCATTGACACAACTCGAGATTTCCGCCGAAATCTCGTCCCGGTTGTTATTGCAAGTGTTGAACAGCTTCCCTGTCCTCTCTAGCCTCAAGTTCTGTCTCCGCGACTCGGAATCACTTTCCATTACCGAGCCCACAACTCCCACAATATATCCACACATCTCGTCCCTATCGTTGGGGTCGGGTGCTAGTACCTCGGCTCTGCATCTTGTGACGCTTCCAAATCTTCACTTCCTCAAACTCGCGAGCTTCTCCGACCGGGATGATGTCCAGAAATTCCTTTCCCGCTCTGCCTGCGTGATTGACCACCTCGTCATCTCGTTCGATTGCGACGAATTGGATGTGGAAGAGGACGCGGGCGACGTTTTTGAATGGCTAGCGACCTTTCCAACAGTTTCTGTACTCGCGATAACTGCATGCCCAAATCTCCCCGCCGTGCTCAGCTGCCTCGCCTTGCCCGCGGCTGCTGCTGTCCTGCCTCGCCTGGCCGACGTGAGCATCTGCGCCCCCGCCAGGCCGGCGACGATCTACAATTGCGACGATCCCCTGGTCGAGATGCTGCGCAGTAGAAGGGACAATGCGGAGTCTCCCGCACTCCGCAGATTCCATCTCAAGTTTACGACTGTCAACATCAACGTGTCGCAGATGTGGGGTCCAGGGACCCTCGCCCAGTCGGCTCTCATGACCCTCGTGGCTGAGGGCCTTGATTTCGTCGTCAAAATGGCCTGCGGCGGAATGATCCAAACCTGGCCTCAGGAATATATCGGTGAGTGTCTGAGGCGTGCAGTCGTATGGATCCCGCTGATTCCGTTCGGCAGAGGAAGACCCCTTGCCGTACTTCCCTTGAGCTTGATTCATGGTCTTTTCTTGGTTCATTCGCGTTCGTACTACATACCTAGTTCGTTTGGTGCACGGTGGGGGCTTCGTTCACATCGCACACGGATGTCAACTGATCCTCGTTCAACTAATCCCTCTTGTGCGGAATTATGTTCAATTGTTACGATAGACTTTGTGTTACATACATTACAGTGCCGATTCGGTTTGGGGCGCAATCCGTTGGATGATTCTGCGGGGAGGCTAAATATACAAAGACAATTCAGTGAACAAAACAACTCAATTAAACCATATGTCGGTGCCTGTTGGGGGGGACCATAGTAAGTACAATGATAGCAGCGGACTCATCATTCAGCGAGTGTGGTGCTGACCAGATGAGATGTGTCACTTAGGAAAAATACGTCAACGGAGTTGAAAACCAACAGGGACGATCCGCCATTATAAGAGATGGGGGTGTAAGAGGGTGGCAGCTCACCAGGACCTTCACCAGAGGTTGCTGTAAGTGTATGAGTAAAGTATTAACACATATCGAAAGAACTCACGAACACAGCCTATATAGCGAATGTCAGTCCAAACCGTGTAACATGGTGGTGCCGAATGGCGCAGAGTTGAGGAGCGTTGAGGTGCCAGGGCTCCCAAAGGTTTGCGATTGAATATTGAGTTGGATTAGTGACCGAGCAGCTCCGCAAGTTGTCATTGGTGTTCATCCGTTCTTACCAGGATATGATGCGAATAGACCTTACGGCGCATACTTGGCACGACGAACACAACCAGATTGAGATAAAAATAAAGGACCGACTCGCAAGAAATTGACACTGCGCCAGCGGACATGAACCGCCTGACACTTTAAACGACTGCGATCCTGAACATCTTACTCCTGCCTTCTCAGCAGTATACTGGAGACGGAAGGATCAAACTGAGCGCTCAGGCCGACTGACTGCCAAGATGCACCCACTGCCGGTCTGGCGGATGATTTCGCCAAAGAATGATGTTTGTGCCGTTCAAATGTAATTCTTCGCACTTCTCTGTGATTGGCGGAGTGATCGCAGTACTACTTCGGCGTTCCCGCTACATTTTAGGTAAGGGTTTCAAGAGCGCCCGGTGAAAATCACCATCGTGATCCTTTCCAGTGAGTAAGCACACCCAAATATTTCCGGCTTCATGACAGTGAGCCGCTGCGGAGACATAGTACTGTCAGAATATTCATAATCTTGGTAAGGCTCATCAATCTTGGGCGCTGATGAACTGGATCTGGGCTCAAAGGTTTAACCACGAGAACACTGTACTCAATAATATTAGTGTCTAGAAATTTTCCACGGCCGCCCAATGCGCTGAACCACCTATAAATAGGGGAGTTCAAAGTAAGAGCGCGCTTTTGCGCTTTTACGCTTTTTACGCTTTTGTCGCTCTTTCGTAATGTTCTTGTAATGTTCCGAGTGATTGACGTGAGCTTCGGCATCATTCGGCAAACAGCTGTGATGTGATTGTGTAGTTGCTGTAACCGCGTAAAAAAAATTTGAGTCCCACTGCGACACGACACGGCGACACAATGTTACTCCATCTACCTCCCATCAATGACACAGATAGTTTGTCCACCAGATACGCGAAGTTCTGGTCCTCGGGAGGAAGAATCAGGTCACGAAGGATATGTGTCATTGACTCATATATGACCGAGAAAGAGATTCACGGAGATATTTCTGAGGCATTTAAGTGTAGGAGAGGCTGGCTGGGCATAAGGAAGGATAAAAGGAAGGTCTATGCTTCAACTCGCGATTAAATCATGTCCGTACGAGCTGTTATCGGTGAGAAGAGGTAGGGCACAGGGGCTAACCCAGAAAGGGAATAACATGTTGGTGTCACACAGTGTTCTTTGCCGAATGATGCCGAAGCTCCCGTCAATCACTCAGAACGTTACGAAAGAGCGCAAAAAGCATAAAAAGCGTAAAAGCGCAAAAGCGCGCTTTTACTTTGAACTCCCCTAATATTGGCTTCTGTAGAAGGCCACCAAAAAGATCTCCCTTCGCTAGCTCTGCTGCTCGCCTTACCTGCTTCGCCTCAAATGGGACTCATAGACTTCCTGACACGTTCATTCGGCTCGTTGAGGTGGCCATTCAAAATGATCGGGTGAATCCCGCGGGTGTAGCGCCCAAACGAATTCGCCTCGTCCGACTTCTCGTGTCGATCGCTTGGATCTGCAGTAGTCTCTCGTAGACAGACACTACAAACATAACTTACCTCGTACCTCGGTTGTTTGTAGATCTGCAGAACAGTCCGGCTCATCAATCCTGGGCGCTGATGAACTGAAACGGGGCTGAAAGAAGGTTTAACCACGAGAAGATACTCAACATCAGCGTCTGAAAATTTTCCACAGCCCAATGCGCTGGACCGCGGCGCGCCTGTAAATATTTTACTTTGGCTTCTGTAGAAGTTGGAGTTATAGAAGACCACCAAAAAATATCCCCTACCGCTAGCTCTCCTGCTCGCTTTACCTGATTCACTCCAAATGGGGCTCGTACAGTCATATTTCCTGACACGTTCATCTCGACTCGCCAATGTGGCCATTCAAAATGACCGGGTGAATCCCGCAGGTGTAGCGCCCAAACGAATTCGCCTCGTCCAACTTCTCGTGTCGATCGCTTGGATCTGCAAAACGGCCCGGCTCGTACTTGTGCTGAGCTCATCGGTTTCGACGGACCGCCGCGCCGCCGTTTTTTTTTAAACTAGGGTGCTCAGAGCCAATTCTCAGAGCTTTCTTTCGTTTTCGTTCCCCACTTACGTCTGGACGTACCCTTCCTTCATTCACGCATTCCTCCACTTTCCTTGTTTTATTCATTCAGCATCATGCATACCTTCAACGCCTCTCTGTTTCTGTTCGCTACTCTCGCCTTCACGCACGTCGCGGCGCTGCCTACCAACTACAGGCGACAGGATAGCTCTCCCTCCTTCGACTTCGAGTGCCCCCGCACAGACACGAACGGGGTGTCCCTCTCGGGTAACACCGTAGACGGCGATATTATAACGTGCTTCTACAACACGAGTGTCTGCAGCTATGCACTTGAGGTCTGCTTCGCTCCGCGGGTGCTTTGGGGATGCTGATTTCTTGTTTCTCCAGAATGGAAACCAGGTTATTGAGCAGGATGGGTCGATGGGCGATGGTGCGCCACCGAGCTGCCCGCCTCACGCAGATCCGTCCGGCAGTTCATCTTCGGCGAGTGCAACCTCAACTGCTAGCGCCTCCGCCTCGAGTTCGACCGCCTCATTCTCCGTCGACTTCCTGTGCCCCCCCACGGACACAGACGGGGTGTCTCTCTCGAACTCCACCGTCGAAGGCGATATCCTGACGTGCTCGTACGACACGAGCTTGGGTCCGAGGACATTCACCTATACACTTCAGGTCTGTTTCGCTCCGTGGTGTGCTTTGGGAATACTGAGATATTTCTCCAGAATGGGAGCCAGGTTACTGAGCAGGATGGTTCGATGGGCGGTGCTGCGCCGCCCAGCTGCCCACCGAACGCGGATCCGTCCGACGGCTCATCCTCGGGGTCCGATTCCAGCGAGAGCCAAGCGCTCGCCAGCTTGATTGCATTGTTGGAACAACTATTTGGCAATGGACCGAGCTCCTAGAAGTATTGATCATGCGGGATGTCGACATACAGAATTGCTCCCTTGCCCGCGGCAGGCTATAACAGTAAAATAGATGGTTGCAATGTGCCTAATGCAAGTTCTCACTTTATGCGGTGAACGTCGTCGGAAAGGATGAATGTGGAGTTTCTCAGTGATACCCTTGAGTTCTACTAAAGTAGTGATAATACGCTCACAGCTCAACAGAAAAATTCAGCGTTCTCACTAGTAAGTATACAGTATTCAATTTTTTGCCCTCATTCTGTTATGGGTCTGCCTGAAAGCAAAATACACGGAATACAAGTCTTGATGAATTGAGTTCGGCCAGTAGCGACATTTCCCGGACCGCTTTCTCAGCGGGGCGTCATCGGCAAGCGGAGCGGCCCAGGGAGAACTTTGTTCAAAATGCTTCAATTTGCCTAGCAGCATCCTGAATTGTTCAGTAGGTCCGTGGTGCCCAGTGCCACTCAACCAACACCAATCTCCACCGCCTTCCAACGTCGCAGCGTTCGGTTCAAACATTGGCCAAACCTGAACCTCAACCCGGTGTTCAGTTCAGGTTTGGTTCGGGTTCGAACCGATTCTTGAACCGGACCTTGCCATCGGTAAAGCTGCTAGACGCCGTATGAGGGCAGCGTTCGGAGGTCGTGATTGAATAAGTAGGTCCAGCTGCAGGGCAGTGAATTTTAGGAACCAGGACGAGCGTGGCTGGACTAAAACCTGTCGACGCTTCTAGCGAGGGTTGAGTTTGGGTTGAGTTGCTCGAGTCAACAGAGCCGCGGCCCGATAGCCGAGACGCGTCAGCCAAACAGCTGCAACATCACTCCGCCATCCCGCCAAGCCACCGTCGGGCCGACACAGCGCCGCCGCCGCCTCGCTCGTTCCCACCGAGCCCGCCTTGTCTTCCGCTGCTACTGCGGCGACATCAATGAAATCATCCACGATATATCCGTTGCGCTCGTCTACTCGAGTAACTCGACATTGGGACATGCGTCCAGATGCGTCCGCCCTTATTCCCCCACCTGACTTCCCTTCTGTTCTCTTGCGGTATCTTTTCATGAAACTAACGGCCCCGACTCACAACCAAGACCAGGCCACGCTGGCCGCTCCCGCGGGACGCGGACACCGTCGTCGCAGCGGGCATCAAATACAATTGCGGTGCCCCTCAAGCGGCACTGCGGCTAGAAGTACGATTCATGTCCGGGTAGGCCGCTTCTCCGCCTCTTCCCTCTCGCGCTCGATTCTGACGGCAATACGATGGCACGAGGCGGCGGTACCTTCATGTTCTCATTGGCGCGTTTCTGCGGTGCCACTTTGCATATTTCAATGTACTCTAACTGCTGACGGTCTTCGGGGAGGGAGACCCCGCCGCGTCTCCTCGTCTGCGTTTTCTTGAGCAGGCGGGACAGTCGAGGAAGGGACAATTGGGTGCAGGCGCAGCTTCCTTGGGCGCGATGGGTGGAGATGCGCTGGTGATTGGGCCTCAGGGCAGGCTTGGAGCCATTGCCGCGGCTCCTTGACCTTGTGTCCTGGGGCACGCGGCAATGCAGGGATACGGGATCTTGTCTTGGCTGCGCAATGGGAGAAGATGTGCCCCGGCGGCTGGCGCGGGCGAGAGCCGGGAGTACCTAGCCGCGCGCTGGAGAGATCTCCTCATCCGGGTCGACGCATTGGAAGGCTTGTCGTGCTGGTCGATGCGGTACAGCCTTTTCGGGTGTTCAAGGGTGTTTTTCCTCTCCTGGGGAGATAGCGCGTGCAGAGGGCTGTGTGAGGACCACGGACGGTGTGTATTGTACGGCTCCGGGGCACGGCGCTTGCGTGCTTTTTCTTTCCGTTGTTTCGCATCGAGCGTCCTCCTTTGTTTTGTCTCGGTTTTGGTTCCTTCTCTTTGCATCACATGAGTTACTACGATTGCAACACTTCGGGTGCCAGTGATGCTTTTATCACTGTTTCTTTTCTTGGGACGTGTTCCAACGGGGTCAGGGTCCTGCCGGCGGGTGTGCACGCTGCCATCTCCTGATCTCTTCCCGTGGAGTGGAGAGGATCGGTGTTCCTTGTCTTGGAACGTGTTCCGACGGGGTCAGGGTTTGCCGGTGGGTGTGCACGCCGCCATCCCCTGGTCCCTTCCCGTGGAGTGGAGAGGATCGGCGTTCCTTTTATTGGGACGTATTCCGACGGAGTCGGGGTCCTGCCGGCGGGTGCCATCTCCCGGTCTCTTCCCGTGGAGTGGAGAGGACTCGGAGGCGCCGTTTTGCTGTGCACAGCGCTTCCTAGGTCCTCAATTCTTTCGCTCTCGCTGCTTGTTATTTGGACTTGCGGGTTTGCCAGGAGACGTCGGGCTCGCCTGCCTCCCTCCACTTCATGTCGTTTCGTTTTTTTTCTGTGCAGTCTCTTACGGGAATTCTCCCACCGCGTACGAGTGAAGGAGTTGCCGGTCTGGAGTGGCGCCCGGGTACAGGTGGATTTTTTGGGCGTAAAACCATATTGAAGTGGGAATGACACTGCTGGATGGGGGGATAGCAATTGGGGTGGTGGAGGGCAACCTTGGGCCCCGGAGTTGTACGTCAAGTTGCGTGGTCAGGCTTGATCTTGATTACTCACTTTGTCTTGCGGGAGGCCTGATCGCACCGACGCTTACGCACCATAATATATACGAGTAATTGTCCGAAGCCGTCCCGTAGAAATCAAGTTGAATCACTCCAAGGGTAGTCGATGCAGCTGTGCCCATTCAACCACAGCGGCGTACATGTAACAGTCATACGTTGATACCCACCGTGCCACCTCGAGCCCCCTCTGCTGGATCAACCGTGCCTCTCTTGGGTTTGCGTTCGCCCGCTCAACTTTTCGGACGAACTCCGATGCAGAAACCCAACGATTGAATTGACAACCTCAAAAGAGCTTTGGAACTACATTTCTATTGCACCGACCATGTCCGAACCGAATCCGCAATGTGTATGTACTGTAGCGACGACAAAGCCTATCGTGACGATTGAACATAATTGAACAGAGTTGAAACTGAATTAACTGAGCGAGTGATTTGAACGAATAGTCGAGCCTCCGTGTCCGATGTGAACTATGCCCCCTCGCATGCCAAATGAAGCAGGTATGTACACGAATGTCAGAACGCGAACGAATCAAGAAAAAGACTGTGCGTGAATCAAGGGAAGTTAATTGGCAAGGGGTCTTCCTCTGCGAACGAAATGAGCGGGATCTCCGACTGCACGCATCAGATACTCACCGACGTAGCCTTTAGGCCAAGTCTGGGTGGTACCGCACTCCAGTTTGACGACAAAATCAAGACCGTCGGCGATGAGGGTTATAAGAGCCGATTCGGCGAGGTACCCTGGAGCCCACACCTGACGCTCGAGGCGAAAAACTGTGAACGTGATATGAAATCTGCGGAGCCCGGGGGACTGCGTGCTGTCCCTTCTACTATGCAGCAGTTTAATCAAGGCATCGTCGTAGTTGTTGTCGATGGTCGCCGGACGGACGGTGGAGCTGATCCTGATGTCGGCAAGTCGAGGCAAGACACCGGGCGAGTCGAGGGAGTCAAGCAGGGCGGTGACATCGGGGCATTCGGGTATCTCGAGTACATGAACTGTTGGAAAGGTCTCTAGCCATTCGAAAACGGCGTCCGCGTCCTCTTCCACATCCACTTCGTAGCCCTCGAACGAGATGACGAGGTGGTCAATCACGCAGGCAGAGCGAGAAAGGAATTTCTGGACATCATCCCGGTCGGAGAAGCTCGCGAGTTTTAGGAAGTGAAGATTGGGAAGCGTCACAAGACGCAGGGCCGAGGTACTTGCACCCGACCCCAGAGATAGAGATGACAGTTGTGGATATACTGCGGGTGTCGCAGGCTCGGTAATGGATGGCCCTTCCCACTCGCGGAGGCAGAACTTGAGGGTAGATAGCATGGAGAGGCTGTTCAACATTTTCAAGAGCATCTCGGACGAGATTTCGGGAGAGATCTCGAGCTGTGTCAGGGAGGATAGGGAAGGGGGAATCGAAACGTCATGGTATCGAACGTCCAACAGGCGAAGCTCGCGCAGTGGGGGACTGTACTCCAGAAAATCCCACGCCGCATCGTCCGACGAATTGGTTGTGGCGAGATGCTGAAGAAGAGGGAAGGAGGTATGCAGCGGGCGAACCTTCGGGAACTGTTCCGGCCAAAGGTGGAGATCCAGGTGTTGGATCTGACCGGCGTATGCCTCAACCACCTCAAGAAGAGCTGGGGATACCCTTCTCATTGTGAAGTTCAGTCCTAAGGAAAGAGGGCTTCCTTTTGCGCGGGAAAACCACGTTCGAAGTAGATGTTGGGCGCTGTAGTTGGGGGCAAAAGTGCGCTCCCCCATTACGGTGCCAAGATCAAGACCACCATCTATATAGAGAGATTTCCAGAGTCCACAGGTGGACAATGCCACCTCGCGCCAATGGCGACAGATCTGCGCGACGATGAGCGGTGCTGAAGTGGCCGACGGGGCAACACGCCCGTGGGTGGGGAGGCAGTGGAGGAATATGTGGGATGTGACGTCAACTGGAAGGTCGAGGACGGGGTATTTGACCTTGGAAAGACTGGTGGCCAACCTCTTTTCCTCCTCTTCGAGCGTTACGATGCATTTTTTGTAGAGCATTATCTGCGATTTAACTGCCGCCAGGGCATCGCGCTGCTCTTGGGGAGAAGCATGGCACGGAAGGGAAGAGTGTGGTAAATGTGGCTGCTCAAGCTTGCTCGAGGCTTGGTAGCCACTGGCAGACATTAGACTCGCAGGCCAGTCGACGTCCACTCGGTTACAGACACAACGGGCGAGACGGATTTGGATAAAGAGCAAACAGACACAATATCAGAACAAATAATGATGGGAACGACAACAAAAGGTAACCTCGTGGACGGACTGGGCCGGCATGTCGCCTGTTTTGGTGACGGGCCATCTCCCCGCCATTTGAAAGGTGCGCACTTGGAAAAACCGCGAAATGAGCAAAAATGGGTCCGGAACTCTCTCAGTTGAGGATGGATAACTTTTCATTCTCTATCTATACAGCCTAACATGTTTTTTGACTTTGAGAAAAAGTAAATGGGTCTCTATCGATAGAGAATTGAAAGTTATCCATCTTTGCCTAATACACTTCAAAACCGTTTTTTCAAGATTTCTCACTTTTTCAAAGTTGCACCCTTTCAAATGGCGGGGAGATGGCCCGTCACCAAAACAGGCGACATGGGAGCCCAGCCGGTATCCCAGCATAATTTGCCGAGTGATTGTTGTGTTGTTGCTTTGCTGGGTTACCGGATGGGCACGAGCCTAGGCAGACATGGTCGTTTTTCCAGTGGCGTTGTGTTACAAAGACGAATAAGCAAGACCAAGCCGAGCCAATCTTCGATGCCGCCAATGCCGATTGCAATCAGTTCAAAAAGTTCAACGTTCGACTCCGATTTTATTTATCTTTGAGAACTTTGATATTGGTTTCAAGCCAAGTTATAATATAGGCTGTTGAGGATGACTCAAGCCTGTACGAGCTATACGACGCATAATGCTCGAATAGCCGCAGCCAGTCATTGAAGTACTCTTCGAATAACGTGAACTGTTTTATTATTCGTCAGTGGGTGATTACAGCCATTCATTCGAAAAAGGAATCCATCACCTTGAATACGAGCGAACCGGACCGCATGATGCCGAGAGAACGTGGCGCCGTCGATGTCCAGGGCGTATTTGAATCCGTACACGTCCTCCCGCGGCTCCCCCACTCCCGTGATATTATAAGCCGCAAGCACCGCCGCGCGGTCGCACCCTTCCTGGCAATAGGACTCCGTGAACGTCGTTATTCGCACGTCCATGAGGTCCGGGTGTTTGCGTCCAATATGCATCAGTCGGAACCGCGGAAAACGGTGGTAGTTGTCACCGACGATCAACCCGCCGCTGGCCGTGCCGCGCCAGTCTGTAGAAAAGAGATTCTTCAGCGTAAGCAGAATGAAGAGTTGTGAAGAGAGGGATGGGACTTGCAAATTTGTGACTTCTTCTCGTGCCATGGAACGTTGTACGGAAAAGAGAATTTCCCCGACCACCAGCTGCGTTCATAGTAATGCTGAGAGCCGCATCAACCGAGATAAAAAGTGAAATCTAAATGCAAACACACCTGGGTTGGGTACAGAATATCAGAGAAACAAGGCGATACCTTGGACATACTGAACATTGGGTACAGATCGGTGGTATACCCCGGTTTGGCGCTCTCAATCAGAACTGAACGAGGAATATCAGAGCAGCACGAAATGTGATAGAGCCAACACCACAAACAGTCACTGAAATTGCGTGCGCTCGTTTGCAGTCCAGTCGCTTCCAAGGGTACATCGCAGCCACTTTGGTGAGCGAAGAACTCGCTTGTGGGTTGATGGGATAACTGAAATGGTGTCGAGTCATTGATGAGCCAAGCGTTTTCTCGGGCTCCAGGCGCCCGAAAGTTGAATGCTACGCACGGCTCGTCTTTGCCATTGATGAAAAACGTCATATTTGGCAACCAACGAGAGAACTGTAGCAGAATAAATGCCATCGATTGAAGAACAAATAACGAACTAGCACAAACCTTCCCCACCAGGTCCGAGAGGTAACCTCCGTACGCAGTCCAGCCTGTCATCGTGACCTGCCCGTCCTGAATGACCATAGTCGCGATCTCTGCACCGTTCTTTTCCAACTATGATAAGCGTCAGAAGAGTGAAGGGCCCGAGCTACGCATACGCACCGCCTCGTCCGCACGATCTACCATGTCTTGAAAGAAGGTAGGATTGTCGGCAGCCAGCTGGTAAAATTGCTTGAAGTCGCGGTGAACGCGGTCATACTCATCGATCAGGCAGCGCTTGTCCCGCGCGAAGCGATACCAGTCGGCATAATACGGAGGCGGCGGACGTCCTGTGTGGAGGGTGTAACGGCCGGATGCCTCGTCAAGTGTGCTGGACTGCCGGGCGAACAGTGCGTCAACGGCAGCGCGTGCAATAAGGGATGGGTCGCTTGGGGAGAGCGAGGCTTCTGTGGGTTGGAGAGAGCGTGCGGTGAAATGGTGTTTGAAAAGAATTGCCGGCCAGGCCACCAAGGAGTGCTGTAATTGCTATCAGATAGGGCCACCATCTCTGCATGGTCCCCCGACCTCGATGATATGGTGGGTTCTGGGACTGCGGCGGTGGATAAACCTGGTCCGCATATGTGAGAAGGAGTGGAAGTGCGGACTCTTCAGCGTCGTCGGACGGGAGGACGAGTCCAGATTTCGAGTGGTTTTGGAATATTCGCAGAAAGTTCATAGAAAACTGGTGGATACCCCGCCCCGACAGTTTTGTATATCATATGCTCCCACCACTCCCCTCAACGGGGCACGGAGGAATAACGCCGTGTGTGGGGTGGATACAGTGGCTCGTGCACTGGCTAGTACTGGGGATCAGCGAAGCGCCAATCCTGATGATCGCCAGCTCCTGAAGTTCTACGAGAGTATTTTCAGCTAGCATGACTATCTCCTGTTAAGGCTGAGAGCCCCTGGATGCGCGAAATCCTACCTCGTCCTCAGGGATGACTCAAACAAGACCAGATGAGCTCTTCAGAGCGCAAGACTTAAGCTTGGGATTCTTATTCTTCTTAGCAACATTACGATAACTCGGTGCACCTACCCAACTTGCACACCCGGCGTCGATCGGCCGTCCGATGTGTACACGGCTCCATGTTGACCAGATCCGTTAACGAACTGCGGGGTAAACTCGCCGCACAAACTTTGTTGCTTATCGCTTGTTTATCCTCAGGTTTTGCCGATGGCCCGGTGTCAAGGCACCTCCAGCTGGTAAGTCATTTGGTATTATGCCCAAGCGGTGTGCGTCAAAGCTTTCCACGGTGGGATTCGATACGTAGATTCTGAAGTTGAGGCAAGAAACAAATATACGGGTCGTGATTTTCTCTGACAATTTCTGTGCGAAAATCAGAGACGACACAAGACAAAAATGGTCGTTGTACTTACCACTCACGACTTCAGTACAAGGAGAACGGCTACGTATTGTTGTCGATTAGCAAAATGTAATATTTAGCTCGAAGGAATAGAAGGAATCAAATGAGGAGCACGGAGTTACCTTTTACATCCTTCTGGGGGAACGCGAATGGATCTCCGGCGCAGTAGGTTTTCCAAACAGTTCCAACCGACCCATGACTCGATGCCAAGCCCGGAGTGTGAACTCTTGGGTCGGAAACAGCTCGAAGCCATCAGGAAGTACGCAACAAAGGCAGGACGGTGAAGGGCCCGCACAGCCTGAAATAGGAGTGAGCAGGTTGCCAGGTCGAAGGACAGCAAAGGAGGCCGGGATCAAGCGTACACTGAAGCGCGATAGTCTGATAAAAGGAGAGCTCGTGTAGATCCCGCACAAGGGAACTGGCGGCCCAGTGATTATAGGTGGGAAGGCCTGATGTAATTCACGACGTGATTTTAGGATTTTGGCCTCCAGGTCTAGTCAAAATCCCGACAAATTTGGTTTTCGAGCGAAGGCCTGGAAAAAAATCCTGACGAAGCCCGCGTCAGCGGAGGGGACTTTTGGAAAAAAGCCCCTAGGGCCCCCCAAATGGAGCTTAAAATTTGGCCTGCTACACTTTCCCCGGCATTATTCGCCACATTTGGGGTCTAGGCTGGTTTCATTCCCGACATTTTTCATGAAATCAGTTCCGACATTTTTGGTCCCAAAAAAATCAGGCCTTCCCAGCTATTATCACCGGTCCTGGAACTGGATGAGAAGCCAGGAAGGCGGATCTACATAAATATGCGAAATGTCAATCAAATTGCGTGCACAGCACACGTTCACTCTTGACTCGCTCCAGGATTTTTAATCACCCGCCACACCTACCCAACAATCCCTCAAGCCCCCGTCAAGCGAGCCGAGCGCCTCGATAGCACGGACGATGGACACGCCTTCTATCACTTCGCCGAAGACAACGTGGCGGCCGTTCAGTTGGAACATCGTTCGCCGGGTCGCTTGGTGTGGTGGAGGCAACGTAGTCTCCCCTAGGCAGATGCTTTAACAAAATTGAGCTCGTACCTCGCTTGTTGAAACGTTGGCACGGTCGTGATGCGTTGACAATTTAGGAATAAGCTTCGACTTGAGAGGATAAACAGCTTAAAAATCATTTCTCAAGCTCCACGCAGTGGGCGTCCGCGGCGAGCGGTTGCCCCATGCAGTTGGCCCAGCGGCGAGTGTCAAGGGGGGTCTGCGGGGGTCTCCCCGCGCCGGATTAATTTCAAGGCTGAGAATGAGCTTAAAAAGTTGAAAATTCAGAAAACTAATAGGCTACTGCGCTCGGCGAGCCATCAGGCCAAAGGAGGGAGGTCTGGGGGGAACAATTTTCCCCCCAGCAGTTAATATACTCGAAACTTACCCTAAAATACAGCAGTAGACAGAGAAACAGCGAAACCGGCTTGCTCAAGCCGAGAATGATGTGTTGATGGGAAGCGAATCAACACGTCTTTCCGTGTTCACTCGCCCTGCCGCCACCCTCCTAACTCCGACTTTAGCTCAGTTGGAAGAGCATCAGACTGTAACGTCCTTTCGCATTGCCCATCTGAGGGTCGTCTGTTCGAACCAGACAAGTCGGATGGGGCCTCTGTTCCTATCTTTTTGGTTGTCTTCTTCTTCCCTCCCAAACAAGTTTCAAGTCGGCGACCGCAACAAGCACCAGTTGCCAGGAGCGCCTCGAAGCAATGAGGTCGCTCGGGGAGGTAAGCCCATCGATGTCGCGGCGAGTTGGCGTAGTGACTGAGGAGTATTGCAAGAAAATCACCACGGCTACTTTGCGTTCGAACACCTCGGAGATTGTTTCACATTTGACCCAACAACATTTTCCCTGCTGCCATGGCAATCTAGAGAAATGGGACCAAGCATTCGCTCCGGGAGCTGGCCAACCTGTTCGCTCAGCCCAAGCACGTGAGGGTGCTTCGACCGCTGGGCCCGTTACTGCACCGATGGGATTGATGAGAAGGCAATGAAAAAGACCCTCTTCATCAGCAGCAAATCCGTGCCACACTGGCTGAGCCAGTACCCCCGCCGATGCTCTCATAGCTGCCGTTGAAGAGTGGAAGAAAACGATTCAAAGCATGGACAGCCCTTCGACAACCAAGGCCCGCGAAAAATATCTGTCCGACTAGGCGGGGTATCTAGGATTCATTCTTCCAAAATGATCGAAAGTTGAGCACTGGTTCCATCAGATTGTCAAAGAGCATACCATCAGATTCTTGTACACAATCACCACGTTCAAGGGTGAGCTAAACAGAGTTTGGGTAGTTCAGTTTAGATGTGGGTAGACAAGTTTAGTCAGCCACACAGATCACCTTTAGACGACTACGCACAGTGTCTGGGTAGGTCGTGGTAGCCGAAGTTGGGACAATTATGCAGAGTCTGTATATGTCAGTGTAGGTGAGGTAGGTACATCCACAGAGCTCCACAGACCTGAGTTTTTCTTGCCAGCTCTACTGTTATTGGGATTGAGTTCAAACACTTCTCGTGGTGTTCATTCGGTTTTCAAACATGTCTGGAGATCGTTACAATGATTTGTTGTTGGATCGATCCACAGCCCGTCACAGCCTCGCTGATTGGCAATCCCGTCTATTTCCGGTATCAACTCGCTCGAGATCATCACAAAAGCTCGGAGTTCTACTCTGCTGGACAGTTGGTTTTCTTTCCTATATTTTCTTTCTGACCTATCTCCAGCCTTTGATCGTTCCTTCTCGGCCGAAGTCCACGGAACAAGCCGATAGCAAGTTCACACTGCATTTCTTTCGATGCCGCCATCTATAATAACTTAAAGACATATCGGCAATGGTTCCTTCGAGAGTAAATACTGTATTTTGATCCTGTGGAGGTGGCTACACAGACCTACCACGACCTACACTGACCTACGCTGACATACACTCACATACACTGACCTGCCCTGACCTATATAGAGCTAAACAGAGCCTGTCCAGTGACCTACACAGACCCATCTGTGAAGCTCTGCATAGGTACCTGAGCTGAACCTCTGTGCATGGGGGGTCTGAACACAGTGATTCTGTCCGGGGAGGCCGAACAGATGGGGAAAAATACTAGGTGATTGCAAAGGTCAGATCTACCTCCCAGAAATTTTTCAGATTTATTTGCATTTTTTTTCCCCCACACTCCAAAGTGTGCAGCCACCCCGGCTTTCTCGGAGTGTACAGCCACCCTCCTACAGACCAAAGGCCGCCGAAGATAGATAGTACCAAAATCCAACCCAAAAATACAGCCCAAAAATCAAACATGAATATTTCACAGGTGTCTTCGGATAAAGTTGAGCAGCAAAACCCCTAAAAGCAACACGCCTATCGCATTCTCACCGACGCGTCTATCGCTCAACCCAGAACTTGGGACAGGCATGGGCGTGAGCCTCGGCTTCTCAGATGGACAACTGAAGTCCTCGATCCCAATGCACTGATAGTATGGATATCCCGCTGCACTCCATGAAAACAGTGGCATTTTGCATGTCATAGCCCTCCATCAGGTCGTTTACGCATTGCAGCGAGAGGCCTGGCATTGTTTATGACATACATCAGTCTCTGGATCTGGAACCAAATAGATGGGGGAAATGGGCATACACACCGGTCGGACTGCACGAGAACTCGCTGCAGATTTCCTGCGTGTAGGTCATGCCGCCGCCGGAAAACATGGGTCAGACCAAGGGCCGCCCGCACTGGATAATACATTACCTGGACAGGCCCTCCCCTGTGAATAACGGCCGACATCTTGATCTGTGAAGGATGAAGTGGGTGGATGGAACAGGGTAGGCGAGAAGAGCTCGAAGAGAGAGCAAGGGGTAATCAGGTTGATTGCACAGCTATCCTGCATTTGATGTATAAGTACTGAGAGGAAATGAGGAACGGAAAAAAAATAAGAGGCGGAACGAAAAACGGTTCCGACATAGTGAGATTAATCGGCACTTCACGATCAACTGAGACGAATACAGGAGCAGCGGCGGTAAGGTACAGGGCTGGGGGAGCCATATGCATGATCTACTGAATCACCGGTCAATGACACAAACCAGTCAATGACACAGTTTTTTCTCTGCCTGTGCTGGACAACTTGCTCTGAAACCTTCTTTCCCTGACAGATTAGGCACAGAAAAGATGTATTGGTGAGGATTTGGGCCAGTGAATGCCATAGTTCCTGAGGAATGAGGGCAATAAAGTGATTGTTTGGTCATTGATTGGCACTGATTAACCGTTCTTTAAGCAAATGGCTCCTCGGCTGTGCTGTTTCTCCATACACTCATTCTCGTTTCGCTTTTTCTCTCCTCTTCCTCTTGGATCGATCATCCCCTTCTGTCGTCGACCTTCCGTACGGTTCAACACAGCCTTTTCATTTACCGCTGCTCAGCTGACCTGCGCACAGGCTTTCTTGACAGCACGCAGCTCAGTGCAGTTGCTGCCAGCGCTTACCTGGCCGAGAGGCCACGTAGGCTCCCTTGAGTTCTTTCAGTGCAATAGATCTGGCCGTGAGTAATAAATAGCGGAATTTTCCTCACCCAATACACACACCACTTTTCGCCCTCCTCATATCGACTGCACACACCCTCTGCTCATTGCTGTTCTGTGGTGCAGATCACATTGTGGTCTATTTGCTTCCACTCTGGTGTTTGTTCTCCCGCTTTCCTGTTGGATTCAATGGTTCTCGGTGGATCAATATCCGACCACGCTCTACTGTAAATCACGTTCTTGAATCTCGCCTCGGGCTGGGTGTCTAGACCCCATATTCAATTTGCTTCATTCGTCGCGCAACCTTCTCCCCAACACCTTGACCTCGCCAGTACTGTGGGTCTCTGCTTTCAAGTACCCAGTCTCAGCTGTCTTTCAATAAAACTCTCTTTGACCCGGGACGGCAAAGGCGGCATTAAATGCTCAGTGCGAAAGATCCCTCATTGTCAGTGTAGCCTTCCCTGGCCAAAACTTCACCATGCAGCAGTTCAATCCCCCCGTCGCTCGTACTAAAATTTCTCTGCTGCGGCTTTATTCAAACTATTGCGACCTGAGTACTACGTTCTCAAGGTCAATTGCGCAATTGATGTCTATCCTTATCTCTTGAAATTGATATTCTCTGGGCAGTGGGATCACTCCGGGAGCGTGAACCTCGTTGAGACTGTCGAGAAATTGATATTGTGCGTGCCATTGTCATCAGTGTTGGCACATCAGTGGCCCAAAGTGACTAGTCAATTTTGCAAGTCACTGACTAGTCACCGACTAGTCGACAGGCCGCGGAACTGACCTGGCCTGTCAAACCTCGGTTAAATCGGCTAACGCTAACCGAGCGACTAGTCCCACGGCTGCAAGAACGTGTGATCTAATGGAGCTTCATTTCTGTGTTCCCTTCGGGTTTTAGCGAATTGGAGGAACTTCTTCCTCATTACTATGTTTACAGACTGGTAGGCAACATCGGAATGTACTTTGGAACCAAAATATCCTGGATCTACAAGGCACACACAAATTTATATATACTGTCACGCCGTTCTCGAAGCAAGGCCCTCATAACCCCCCCTCTCACCTCACAAGCCTTTCTAACTTACTTCAGCCTACTTACCTTACATGGTTGGCTGGTAATGTATATTTCGAGGGGAATGGCAGAGGACACCGAAAATGGACAAGACGGCATCGCGGAGGCCATATTGCCTGGTTTTTAGTGGTAGGATCTATTTTGTACATTTATTTCATGTTTTCCATGTACCAATATATATATATTCTGTGCTAGAACAGGTGTTACGGCTCTGTGAATCGTTTGGCCAGAGCACTTTCCTAATTTGGATTGACAGGTCGGCAGGTCAGGCCACTCAGGTGACACTCTGTCCGAACCGCCATTAAACACCTTCCATTCTGGGAAGACCACAGCCACCCTGCCGGCGGCTCACTAGGCGGAGCTTGAACTTGAAGCCGTGGTGAGCCGCATTCCAAACAAGCGTCCTCCTTCCCTCTTCCTCTCCCAACACCGTCTTGCGTTTGCGATACCCCGCCAACCATGCCTCTTTTCACGAACCATCACGGCATGCTCTCAACGCCCGCCACACGCTTATCCGACTGGAAGGGAGAACAAGGATGCCGATGTCAGCGAATTGAAGACGCAGATGGATCTCTTGCTATTCCAGGCTTACCCGGGTAGGTGTTTTGGTTTCAGTGTCGTCCTCGTCGTCCTTATTCCTGTATAGCACATCCCCATGCCTTGCTTTCCACCCCCACTGTGAAGGCCCTCTCCCTTGAACCTGTCTTCACCCAGGTGCCGCCGCTCGAAACTGTCCTCGCTAAATTTGTGGCATTCATAGACGGATGCTGCCCCACATTCTACAACCGCCACGCAAGTGAAGGAGGTCTTGCGTACTCATGTTGTCCCGTACCTCAAAGCGCGCTTTGCACCAGATACAGCGAAGTCCACACCGCTCCCGTCTGCAACCCCAGCGCTACTAACACCATGGGCGGCGGCAACGACAGCCCTCGTAAGCGCCCTGCCAACACCGAGGCACTCTTCCCGCTTGTGGACATGTGGCGGCTCGCCTCGACCCCGCTGCTGCGGCCTGGCTCGCTGCAGCACTGGGTGGCGGTCCCATTGGGGTGTTTTCGCGCACCGCATGCGACACACTCGCACAGCCCATGCAGGATAAGGGCACACGCAACTACGTGCTGACCGCGCTACGCCTCCTCGCGAACACGTTCAAGACTCCGGTTCTCGCGCGGGGGTGTGCAGTGGAGATAGCGACGGGACGGTGCTGGGAACGCTCGTCCCGGTGCTGCTGCACGCGGACGCCGTGGTGCACACAGCCGCAGC
Source organism: Mycena olivaceomarginata (assembly GCA_029378375.1). Lineage (NCBI taxonomy): Eukaryota > Fungi > Basidiomycota > Agaricomycetes > Agaricales > Mycenaceae > Mycena > Mycena olivaceomarginata. The sequence goes on from JARKIC010000878.1 coordinate 145,740, forward strand.
GCCTTGCGTTCAACGCCGCCGCCGCGGTGCAACGCGCACGTGTCGCGGCCGGCGCGTGCCCTGCACACTTGCTGGTGCACGCTCTCGCCGCAACCCAGCCTTCCCGAACAACACCGCAGGCGGCGCCATCAACCTCACAACGGTATTGTACATGCCGCCAAAATACCATTAGTTATGTAAATTCATAGAAGTGCAATAATACAAGTCATTTTGTACCTTCTTGCAAGTGTAATACAGCTCGTTTGTGGTATCACTTGACTTGTTGTTACTCGGTTTCGTTTGAAACTCCACCGAGTGAGCCGTCGGCATCGTGGCTGTGGCTGTCCAAAAATGGAAGGTTTTTAATGGCGGTTTGGACGCAACTCTCAGGTGACTCGACTGACGTGACTTTGACGACTTTCCGGCTAGTCACTGACTAGTCAGTGACTTGGCCAACACTGATTGTCATTAAGTACTACTTGGGGTTTGAGCTACTCGCGGACTTTGAAATCAAATCACCCTGCATCCTTTAAGTTATTGTGTATTCCCGCTATCCGTATCCCTACCACAGTGTCTGATTTTATCATCGTCTGCGCTGCTGGAGCGAGGCGGCGGCGCGTCTTCTTTGGGGTTCACCAGTCAATGACACAACATTTTTTATGTTGTTTGCCTACTATCCCCCCGCACAAAAATCCAAGAAATTCTCATAGCATTCTAGAAGCATATTGTTGACTATTGGCTGACTTAGAATTGCCAAAAGTCACCTGCGGTAAGTACACAAGCAAAATCTTATTTATTTGTGCCATTGACCGGTGATTTACTGTATGTACAAACGAGCTGGCAGGAGTGAATAATAGACCTGCGCGAGGGAAGAGGGGAAGCGCCCTCACCTCGATCGTCGACGGCGATAGCCCAAGGTGTGCGAATTTTAACGTGAGACTGAATTAGCGATCGCCACGAATGGGCCTACCCGTGGCGGGTCGGAGATACGGGTGAGACCAGGTACGCATACGGTATGGTAAAACAGGGATTGGACGGGAAAGGGGTATTCGATCTTGGGAGTGTATTGCTCATAAATGTGTTCACCTCACAACACCTTTCTGTTCTCATGCTCCGACCCCTGATTTTTCACCTCGTAACAGTGGCGGCGATCGTGTTATCACTTTGACAGATTGTCACCCAACTTGCGACATCAAAATTGAAGCTAAGTCGTCACCCTAGCGGAATAAAGATGAAGGGGGCTGACCTCTAGTTAGACAACCATAGGTTCGGTGTCCCGCGGATCACAAAGAGCGGGGACTGTGAATCGGAGTATGAGTAGACTGGAGTGAATGGACAATGGATTTTACGAGGCATCAAGCTGAAACGCACCTGGATACAAGCTCCCGCTCGGATTGTTTCGGCCTTCAAGCTTCGAGTTATAGTTGTGAAGCCGGCTCTCAGTGTGACTTGAATGTGTGAAGGTAAACATGTGCAAGAACTATGAACACTACCCATGTATTCGAGCTCAAGTGCAGGTGAAACAAGTCAGCTCTAAAGAAAAGACCAGTGAAGGTTCGAGACGGTGCACATGATCTGGCTGTAGATGACCAGAGGACAACGGAAGATAAGCCTCGGCCTTATGGACCTTGGACAACTTTGACGATTACGGCGGATAGAAACGGAGGACTCAATTCAGGGCTAAGTTCTAACGAGTGGGCAAGGTTCTGGTGAAAAAATGGAGGCAAGGTCAGTCTGTTGTGAAACGAAGCTAGGTCAAGCACGCACCATCAAGCCATCTATAATCTCACGCAACCGGTGTATTCGCGCTTGAAGGAGAAAAGACTAGACTTGGACTAGACGTACGAAAAGAGTGAACGCCAGAGCTTGTGAAACCTTGAGACCCTGAGCCAGCAAGTACGAAATTCGAGTGTGAGCCGAAAGATAGTCATGTTTGAGGTGGGAAAAACAGAAAGCGACTGTGCCGTTGAGGCGTCGAGACAGGATGGTGGGTCGGCCGACCAAGCCGATCATCGGCCCATAGCTTTTTTAGTAACTTACCGCCTTGAATTATTTACTTGCAGAAAGAAGAACACCAGAAAAAAAGGTCAAATTGATTGAATACCGTATGCAACTCAGATGAAGGAAGGGTTGCAACATGGAAGTGGCCCAGGACGACAACAGTATGATCAGTATCTGGGGAACCGGTCAAGTATGGATGGACCATCAAAAAGTCGTCCAAAGGGGTGTGTAGAGAGGTGGGCCGCGGAACTGAGCTAGCGGGAGTCGTTGTTCGCTGACATTCCCACGCGAACTAGGATGAGGACCAGGAGACAGGGTGAAAGGCTGTGCGGGTTCCGACCTGCTGCACATGATTCGGACCGCTGCGGTATCATGCGCGTCTCAAAGACAGGTGGTGGGGACATGCACGACCGGGAGGCGGTGGTAGATCTGTATGTCGGGCGCCAGTGAAAGTGCCTTCCCCACTCATTCTTCTCCGCCCTAATCGCACCAGGGGCCAGGTGACTCCCATTCGCGAAGCCCATATCGGTCGCGACGTAAATGTCGTTCCTCGGTGGTGGTTGGATCGTCCCGCAACACACTTGCGCGCGCGTCTGTCCTCGTGGTACCGTCCCCATCGCTATATTCTCCCTTCAGCGAATGCCCGTGCGCCATGGGAATGGGGGTGGGGCGGACGGACGCGGGGAGGGGCGATGAGGGCTATGGGAGGGACGTCGCGCATTGAATGCGTGCGCGTGAGCCGGCTACGGCGGCTGCATACGATTTTCGATGCGGCTGCATCACGCATCAGCGGGATCGCGGAGAAGACCCGAGGCGGCGAGCGCGATGGGGTGCCGTTGGTGATGAGACGTACATCGAGACGGGTGGGAATGTCGGTGGGCAGGGTTCGGCGTTGCGCATCCAACTGCGGGGTACATGGGGCAGGCTTCGGGTTAGAATGTATGGCTGCGCTGCGGCACACAAAGCGATGTGTCTGCATGCTGCCGAGTGCGGTGGATGGCGTTGTGGAGCATATGCCAATAACACGGTCAGCGATGCGACAGTGCGCGCCGCCGACGTGCATGGAGGAGGGCGGCCTTTGAGCTAGACAGTGGGGATGCCAGAATGGGGCGATGTTTTTGTGACGAGCGATGCACCTGGTAAAACATCGATGGGTGGGACGGAAGGGTCGCACGCAGCTGGGCACGGTCGTGGAAGCGGTGGAGATACGGTTGAGGTAGGCCACAATCTCCGCGGTGCGGGAACGTCCTCGTCGCCGGTGAGATTGCGCGGAAGGAGGCGCAGAAGCGGATCTGGGAGAATTGCGTGGATTAGAGAGTACCCAAGACATCTAGGAAAAGCGTGAGCAAAGAAAGAAAACGGAGTGAGATATAATTGTACGCACCGTTTCGACCACGGTGCGCGGTGTCTAGGGCACCGTCTGTGAGGGCAATGGTGGGATAGTGCGAGCGAGTGAGAGCGATAGGGCCGCTGGGCTTCGTCGCGCGATGGGGTTCTGCGAGTGGATGTACATGCAAACCGACGCCAGACGGTGGATCGACCAGCGCAGGGGACGCGTATGCCACGGGGAGGCATCACATATACGGCAGGGAGGAACAGGTGGAAAGGATAATTAAGACGTGGAATGAATGGGAAGAGACAAGGACAGAGTGTGTAGACGAGAATGAGCGGATTTACTCAGCGGGCTGGCAGAAACCGGCGCCGTTTCATTGTATACACCCTGCATGTGTCGTAGCCATTCCAAAAGATGCCATGGGAGGCTTTGTGACATTGTGCTTGGAGCGAAATCGAGAACGACATGAGTTTTTGCGGGGAAAATATGAGCGGGGAATCTTTTCAAGGGGAAACGTAGAAAAGGACAGAATGGGGACAGTCCTGAGGTGGGGAAGACAAAGGGAGACCCGGCATGCAGGAGGTGAGTGGTTCGCCATGAGAGTGGCGTAGGGAAATTGAACATGCCCTGATTGTTGAAACGAGCACATCTTCCCCATACTTGCCAGAATTCTGATGTGTGAGTTCAGCATAGAATATTTCGGAAGACAGATCAGTGTGCACCGAGTTTTTTCGGCAGATCATGTAATATGACTTGAGAGGCTCCTTGCAAAGCTTCAGGAAAATTGAAGAAGCCCTGGCTATTGAAATGTCCACATGTTCCCGGGACTTGCCGGAATTTTGGTGTGTGAGCTCAGCATAGAATATTTCGAAAGACAGACCAGTGCACACCGAGTTTTTTGGGCAGATCACATGTAATAAAACTTAAGAGGCTCCATGCCAAATTTCAGGGAAATCGAACATACCCTGACTGTTGAAATGAGCACATCTTCCCCGTACTTGCCGGAATTTTGATGCGTGAGCTCAGCATAGAATATTTCAAAAGACAGACCAGTGTGCACCGAGTTTTTTTTGGGCAGATCATATGTCATATACCTTCAGAGGCTCCTTGCAAAATTTCAAGGGAATCAAACATGCCCTGGTTGTTGAAATGATCACATCCTCCCAGGACTTGCCGGAATTTTGATGTGTGAGTTCAGCACAGAATATTTCAAAACATGGGCTTGAGTGCATCGAGGTTTTTGGGTGAATCACATGTAATATGGCTTAGGAGGCTCCATCCAAAACTTCAGAGGAAACTAACATGCCCTGGCCGTCGAAACAAGCACTCCTTCCTGAGACCTGTCGGAATTTTGATGTGTGCATTGAGCAAGGAACATTTCAGGCACAGACATGAGTGTACTGACATGTCTGGGAATTTTATTAGAAAGTCCATCAGGAATATTCAACCTGCCCTAGGTGCAGTCAGGACTAATCTTTAACTGCTACTCGCAGGTCAAACCTGCAACGGAATTTGATGCCGAGTAAGAGTAGAATAGATCACAGGCTGTTCTACATTCACAAACAACTTGCTGGTTGTGTACTAGACGTCCAAGAATAAGATCAAAACGTGACACAAGTTGAAATCAAGCTGACATGGTATCACAGCCAGTGGTCGGAGGCAATTACGAGCCACATTTCGGGCCGTGAGGAGTCAACCGAAACTCGACAACGAGCAGTGTCTTCAGGACCACTCTGCTCTTTGTGCAAGATTGCTGTTACGACCATGCACTTTCCGATCCATTCCGGTTTCTTTACGGCCGTTTACGGTCTTTCCGGCTACGGCCGTCTTTACGGTCGTTACGGCCAAACCAACTTTCCGTTGCTCCGGCTTGTTCCGTTGATGCACAACCTTTGGGGTTTTCGCAATGAAGGTCTTCTGAGCGTTCCCCAAATCAAACATATGACTTATGCAACTATGCTTCTCTCTTATTGTTCTTATTGTCTTTCTCTGTACTTATTGTCTTTTACATACTTCTTTCCGCATTAGACTTATCTCCGTATTTAGTATAAATACGTATTATGTTCTACTGTATCTTTAGTTGAAAATTAACGTGCTTTGCCTCCGCATTGCTCCGTGGTCTGACTTCTGCTCTCCTCGTCGTCGAGCCAAGTTAGTTGGTGTACCTGATCTCCTACGTGGTATCACTTATGGCCCTATCCGTCTTTCCGGCCTTTACGTCTTTCCGGCCTTCCGTCTTTCCGGCCTTTTCCGACACGGATATAACAGTATTTTCAACTCAACCTAATTTGGCTCAATGTCTTACAGCCACCTCGCCAATACCCCCGACTTTCGGAACCGTCGACGCGATTCGCGTCAGTTCAGCAACATCGTTCCGATCGTCGTTCCGGGACAGCTCACCTACGACAATGTCTCTGGCATCATCTCTTCCCCACAAGATCTTCGCTCTCGCTGTTGCAGGGTCGGACGGCCGGGATGTGGAAACCCCTCCACATTCTCTTTTTTATTCTACTTTGTTTCGCTCCTAATTTACATTACATTATTTGTTTGTACCATAAACAATGCCACACCCACCCTTTCTTCGCACAAACCGTCATCCTCGCGACCAGTGTAGGGCCTTGCGCCCAGAGGAAGCATCGACGCACCTCGCCCTTACTATCGTAACGTCGCCCGTGGGCAGTTCAGCCACCCATACCCCATAAATCACCCATTACGACCTCGCCTTCTTCACACGACATTTCGACATTTTCCCACTCTGTTTTTATTGGGTTTTCGCACTCTACGCCCCGGGACCCGAATCTATATTCTACTTCGATTATTCACTCTACGCCTCGACGGATCTAGCTCCCCAAAAACCTCGAACCCGCTTCCAAAGCTCGGCTCGCGAGCCCTGCAACATCGCGCGCAGCCTCGTTTTGAGGAATCCCGGCCTTTACGGCCGAATGCTCCAACAATGTGGTCTCGCCCACTTCTCGCCCAAGATGCGCGCGGTGCTGCTCTCCGTCCTCAGCAGTTCAGCTTTTCCCCGACCGGTTCCCATTATCCCGGTCCGACATATCCTCAGCTGATGGATTTTCGAGAGTATGATCGTCAATCAGGTGGAAGCAGCATGCGATCGCCTACCCCTAATCGCCGACGCGTATCCTACCAACCGGTAACTACGGCTATTGAAGAACTTCCGGAGGTTTACGATCCTACGGACCCTCTCGAACAGCAGCCTGTACCAACTGATTTTCCGCCTCGTGATACTGGCGTGATTTATCCGTACCTTGGACGGCGTGTGGCGACTGCTCCTCCTTTGGAGACAGTTGATAAGGGTAAAGGTAGAGCTCAAACTCCTGCTCCGGACCCGAACGCCCCACAATCCACTTCTCTTCCCACTGGTTCTTTTCCGCCCCCGCCTCCTGGGCCTTCCGGCTCACCCGGCGGTGGAGGTGGTGGTTCCGGCGGCGGTGGAGGAGGTGGAGGCCCGCCTCATGGCGATGCGTCTTCGCCTCATCCCTCCATTCCGGCTGGAATTCCTTCCGGTTCCGGTGCTCCGGCTCCGGATCCAGGACCTGGTGGCGGTGGAGGTGGCGGCGGTGGTGGTGGCGGACCATTTGGTCCGGCTCCGCTTCCAGGTCCTCCAGGTCCTCCCGGTCCGCAAGGGCCCCCCGGCCCTACACTTCATATTCCGGCTCCGCACAACCCTCAGCTTGACTACGCCGTTCAACAAATGGCTGATGCTATGGCTCTCCTCGCTCGGAATTCTGTCGCCCCTCCTCGCTCCACTCGTACTTCCTCCCGCGCTCCGGATACTTTCGATGGCTCCGACCCATCGAAGTTCGCCACTTTCATGTCGCAGATCTACCTGCACATAGCGGAACGTCCGCAAGACTTTCCGACCGACGACGAGAAAATCTTCTACGTCCGGTCGTACCTTCGCGGAAAGGCTCAGCAGTGGTTTCAGCCCAACATCTTCGCTGACGGACAGGCGCCCATTCCATTCTGGGATGGGAATTGGGAGCTCTTCGTTCAAGAGCTTGCGACGAATTTCGGCCCGCACGATCCCTTCGGCGACGCGCGGATTTCATTGGAGACTCTCTCCATGAAGCCTGGAGATCGGCTGGCAACTTACCAGCTCGAGTTTGACACCCATGCGGTTATGACTGGGTATAACGAGGCCGCCCTTTTCCGGGCATTTTACCGCGGCCTTCCAAGCCGTATCAAGGACACCATGGCGCAGAATCAGCTTCCGGTTACTCTTGCCGGGCTGAAAGCCCTCGCCTCGCAGCTCGACCAGCGGTATCATCGCCGCAACACTGAGCGCGCGAACGAGCGTGCTGCTGCGAATCCGCCTCCGGCCGGAAAGTCTTCCGGCGATTCTTCCGGTGCTGCGGCCTCGGGAGGTGGTGGCGGTGGTGGAAAGTCCAAGGGTAAAGGCAAGGGCGGTGGAAAATCCAACTCCCCTCCCAAGACCAATCCTCCGGCCAATACTCCGGCCAACGGTAACGCGGCTCAGGCTTCCGGGTCTAAGCAGGCGAAACCGTACGCTGCCAAGCTCGACTCCACCGGCAAGCTCAAGCCGGAGGAGCGCGAGCGACGCATGAAGAACAACCTCTGCATGTTCTGCGGTGGCGCGGGTCACAAAATGGCTGAATGCCGCAAACGTCCGGCCGGCGCTCAAGGCAAGGCCGCGACTGTCTCTGACCCTGCACCTGCTGCCGCTGATGCTTCTTCCTCCGAGTCAAAAAAATAGGCAGCGGCTCGGATACCTCTGCACCTGGTCCGAGCCGTGTTGACTCCGAGGTGCTTCCCGAGGTTACTCTCAACGCGTCCACTCTTTCTCCTAATGCCTTTTATGTTGACCTCGATGTATCATTACTCTCTGCGGACTATCTCTCGCCTTCCGGCATTCTTTCCGGTTTTCCTACTCCGGACGCGGGCCTAACCCTGCGTCCGTCTTTTGTACAACGAGTTGCCGCGGGATTCAACTCCCGCTTGCGGGCGCTCATCGACTCCGGCTCTTCGCACTGTTTTGTGTCTACTAGGGTTTGCGAATCTAATGGGTATTCTCCGTATGCGGTCCCTACGGTTAAACTCCGGTATCTCGACGGCTCCTCATCCATCATTGACCGACAGCTTCAATTGCTCCCTCGGTTCCCCTCTGGCGATGTCCATTCTATGGAATTCTACGTCACCCGTCTGGATTCTGCTTGTGACTTGGTTCTTGGACTAAACTGGCTACGCCGCTACAATCCGTTGATTGATTGGCGCAATGCCTCACTAAAGTTCAGCCCTGTTTACGACGAATCTATTGTGTCGACACTCCCGGAAACTATTCCGGATCCTGTTGCGGTCTCTCCGGCTACGGAGATGGCGGAACCTCCGGTATCCCCGGCTCTCCTTCCCTCAATACCGCTGACGTCTTCGCTCGAATTCGCTCCTTCTATGGAGATTCCGTTGATAAGCAGGCTATCTGGCCTTGCCTGGAATCTCGCTAATGTTGAGATTCCTGTGCATTACCAAGTTAGATGTACATCTCCAGGATTAACATGAGTCCCGAATGGTTAATCAGGCACATCCTGCATGAGGGTTTAATCAGCCCGCCCGAGAGCACATTAATCGGAACCTCCCATACTGATTAAGGTTCGATTCAACGGGTTTAATAATAGAGTCCTTATAATCGCTTGATTAAGGCTCTGTGGGGCCAACAAATATCAGGGAACTTAAATATCCACTCTGAATAACCAGTGTCTATCGGCAGAGATAGAACTGTGGGTTTGACACACCTTGTTGTGGTTGATTTGGCCTATTCTGGAGACGTGTCTGGACACATGTTAATCACCGATCAATGTTGCTATCCCAATATGGGTTCTTGACTCGGGCAAGGCTTCATCGGTGTATATCTCAACAACTACTGGGCGGTTCGGGGAGATTAGGGTATCTACAGAGAGCTGATACCCAACGCTCCTTGGATCTGAAGGTGTTAATCAAGGGACTTTAACCATTAAACTGGTTCAACTCCGTTACCGTCCCAATTTGGGTGCTTGGCTTGATCGGCAATTGACGAGGTTATATCTCGGGAACCACTTGGCGGATTAGGGAGTTCTGGGTGTCTACAGAAATGGGAGACTCAGTGCTTTCTGAATCCAATGGTCCGAAGGGCAGGACAACACTATTTGGCTTGGAAGTTCAGTCGAGTCAGACAACCGATCGGAAACAAGGAAGATCTTTAGCTTACTCAGGTAGTGTAATTAGAATAGTGTAAGCGTAAATGTACAGTATATAAGGAGGGCAGTTCTAGCGTGGACGCACCACTGCAGTGGTGGTGGTGCAGGTGCTAGATCCCAGTCTCATAAAGAGACTTGGATCTAGTGCTTGTGGCACTAACATTGGGGTGGCACAGGAGTTAGGTCCTGGTCTCAATTAAGAGACTTGGATCTAGGGCTTGTGTTACAACAGGTAGTCCGTGCTTGTGATCCTGGACTGGTTCTATTAAGAGCTTTGCTTCGTTTGCACAATGTGATTAATATGTCTTGCCTTCGGTGGAAGTAAAACACATAATTTGGGATTGTGATTAAGATGTGTGAAGGGATTTGGGATTTGGATTGAGAACACGGCACCACTACAGCAGCCTTGGAAGGCTTATTATTTGGGATTATGGGATACGGTCGAAAGGGACCTTAAACAATCAGCAGCCTTGAAAGGCTTATATTTGGGATTGGTTTTGGATTGGTGTTGGATTTACGCACTCGGTTGGCTATGCCAAGAGAGGGTCTTAATCCCACCACCACAACAGTCTTGCATGTCCTTAGTCAAGTGCTCTTGTTCGGAGTGCTTGATTAAGGGCTTCAACCAGTCGAACTGATGTATCTGTGTCCCTTTTCTACTCCTTCACAGTTTTGTGAAGAAGTCTAAAATGCATGAATACTCGTCGGCACGTCTAAGCTTGTTCAACCAGGGGGAACAAGGATGTGGATTTCGGTTAGTGGTTGTGGCTTGTACTGCTGCATTCCACTCGTCGGTCCATGTTATCAGCAGTACTCTAGCTTTAGACGGACCGAGGCAAAGCCTTTCACCGTCTGAGGCATCTACGCCTCGTCCGTTCACTTCTGCCCCACTTGTGTCTATGGTCAATGCGGCAGCCTTCCACGCGATTATTCGCGATAAAGGCACCGTCCAGTATACGCTCCGCGCATCTCCGGTCGACGAGACTAATGGCTTTGGTGTTGCGGCCGAGCCGGACTTTGCGAATTTGTCCGGCATTCCGGCCGAGTACCACGACTTCGCTGACGTCTTCTCTGAATCAGAGGCTTACACTCTTCCGCCTCATCGCGAATTCGATCTCAAGATCGAGACTGTCGATGGTGCTGAGCCTCCGGTCGGCCCCATCTATTCCCTTTCCGCAACCGAGCTGACCGCGCTTCGGGAGTTCCTCGACAAGAACCTCAAGGCGGATTTCATCTATCCGTCTCGTTCCTCCCACGGCGCTCCGATTCTCTTCGCTAAGAAGAAAGACGGAAGTCTCCGGCTTTGCGTCGACTATCGTGGATTGAATCGCATCACGAAGAAGGATCGTTATCCGCTTCCTCTGATCGCGGATCTCCTCGACGCTCCTGGAAAGGCGCGTATTTACACCAAACTGGACCTACGCCACGCCTATCACTTGCTCCGTGTCGCCGCTGGCGACGAGTACAAAACCGCTTTCCGTTCCCGTTACGGCTCCTACAATTTCCGGGTCGTTCCGGAAGGTCTCTCCAACGCACCAGCTGCTTTCCAGCGCTTCCTTAATACCCTCTTTGCGGATCTCTTGGACGTTTACGTCGTGGTATACTTGGATGATATCCTCGTGTACTCCGACGATCCGGCTAATCATACGGATCACGTCCGCGAGGTGCTTCGCCACCTACGCGAAGCTGGATTGTACTGCAAGCTATCCAAGTGCGAGTTCAGCGTCACCACTTGCGAGTACCTCGGCTACATTCTGTCGCCCGACGGTTTCCGCATGGCGCCGGACAAAATTTCCGCTATTACGGATTGGCCAGTACCCTCGGAAAGTGAAGGACGTTCAGTCCTTCCTTGGTTTTTGTAACTTTTATCGGCGCTTCATTTACGGCTATTCCGGCATTACCGTTCCACTCACCTGCCTCACTCGTACTGGCAAACGGTGGGATTGGACACCCGCTTGTCAAGCGGCCTTCGACACTCTCAAAAGCGCTTTTACGGCTGCTCCGGTACTCTATCACTGGATTCCCGGCCGTCAGATTATGGTCGAGACGGACACATCCGATTACGCCATTGCGGGCATTCTCTCCATCCTTGGAGACGACGGTGAATTCCATCCCGTCGCTTTCCGGAGCCGCACCCTTACGGCTCCGGAACTCAACTATGACACGCACGATAAGGAACTCCTCGCTATTTTTGATTGCTTTACTCATTGGCGTCATTATCTCGAGGGTGCCCCTCTCACTGTCGACGTCGTCACGGACCACAAGAATCTGGAATACTTTGCCTCGACTAAGGTCCTTACCCGTCGGCAAGTACGCTGGTCCGAATACCTTTGCCATTTCAATATGGTAATCCGGTTCCGACCCGGAAAGCTCGGAGGTAAACCCGATGCATTAACTAGACGATGGGACGTCTACCCCAAATAGGGGGATACGGCCTTCAGCCAGATCAATCCTCAGAACTTCCGGCCCATTTTCACTTCCGATCAGTTATCCGCATCGCTAAACGCTACCTTCCTCGAGGACGTCTGCCTCCGAGCATCTCTCGTCATGGATGTTGACTCGCTGCACCGCGAAATCATTTCCCACTATCCTGACGACCCAGCCGCAGTTTCCGGTATCGCTTCCGCGACTTCCGGCACTTCCGGCTCCACGCGCTGGACCATGGATCCAACCGGTCTTCTTCTTCTCAGCAATCGGATCTATGTTCCCCAGGTTTCGGGTGATACACCTGATATACTCCGCGTACGTGTCCTGCAAAATAAGCATGATCACATACTCTCCGGCCATTTTGGACAGAACCGTACCTTGGCTCTCGTCCGGCGTGAATACGCCTGGCCGGAAATGCGTAGTTTCGTCCGTGACTACTGCAAGTCCTGCACTCACTGCAAGCGCAACAAGGCCCCGCGGCACAAGCCTTACGGCCTTCTCCGTCCATTACCGGTTGCTTTACGTCCTTGGCATTCAATATCCATCGACTTCATAGAATTCCTCCCTTATTCCGGCGAGTTTGATTGCATTTGCGTCATTGTTGACCGTGCTTCCAAGCAGGTTATCTTATTCCCCTGCGACCGACATATCACCTCTGCCCAACTCGCCCGATTCTTCCTTATTCATGTATTCTCCAAACACGGTGTTCCGTCCCACGTCACTTCCGACCGAGGCACGGAATTCGTTTCCGCCTTCTTCCGCGCATTGGGCGAACTTCTCAACATGACCATGCATTTTACGTCCGGCCATCACCCGGAGGCCGACGGACAAACGGAACGCATGAATCAAACCCTCGAGCAGTACATCCGCATGTATTGTGCGTATCACCAGGATGACTGGGCTGAACTCCTCCCTCTTGGAGAGTTTGCGCTCAATAACGCTCCTAACGCATCTACCGGCGTGTCTCCGTTCTTTGCGAACAAGGGTTACCACCCGCTTCTCACTTTCTCCGAAACGACCATCGTTGGTCCCGATGTCGACAAGGCTCAGGATTTTGCGTATGAACTCCAATCTGTCCATGAATACCTCCGAACGCAGCTGACTATTGCTACGGAGCGTTACAAGGAGATTGCGGACAAGAAACGTCTTCCGGACCCTCCGCTTGAGGTCGGAGACCAAGTCTTCGTCTCAACAGAGTTCATCGCAACAACGCGGCCCACGGAAAAGTTCTCCGAGACGCATTTCGGTCCTTACGAAGTCATCGAGAAGACTTCCGGCTCTTCCTATCGCATCCGGCTTCCTAAAGCCCTCTCGCGCATTCACCCCGTTTTCCACATATCAACGCTTGAACCGCATTTTCCGAATCCGTTCCCAGGCCGCGAACAACCTCCGCCTGGTCCCGTCGAAATTATCGATGGTGATGAACATTTCGAACTCGCGGCGATCCTCGATTCCAAGATCGACAGGCGTTACCACCGTTGCCCTCTTCGCTATTACGTTGAGTGGTTTGGTTGGTCTCATACCGGTGATCAGTACCAATGGGTTCCTGCATTCGACCTGGACGCGCCAGAACTCCTGGCTGCATTCCACACTCGTTATCCGGAAAAACCTGGTCCGGAATGGGAACGGATTTGAGTTTACGGCTCTGTTCCACTTACGGCCCCTACACCTGGTTTACGGCCTACGGTTCCACTTGCGTACGTGAGTTTGAGTTACGTCCTCGCTCCGGTCGCTTTACGGCCTTTCCGGTCGTCTTACGGTTCCGACCCTTTCCGGCCACTTCCGTCTCATCGGCGACTCTACGCGGTTTATTCAAGAAAATGGATTTACAATTTTTCGCAAAATTCGACAATTTACACTATTCGTACTCCAATTCGCAATCAACGTCCTTGTGTGCGTCCGACTCCTCATCGATCACCAAATACCCATCCACCAATCGGAAGCCGGGAGGACACGGAAACGTGGCCATGAAATCGGCCGACAGGACCATTCTCTCCACCGGCTCCTCCTTCGGCTCCACAGGCGCTTCGAGCTCGGCTTTCTTCGCCATGAGCTTTTGGATTTCCGCATCGATTGCGGCCTGCTCCCTCGCCTTCTTCTCCGCCTCTTCCCTCGCGGCCCGCTCCTTCCGCTCCTTCTTCCGAGCCGCCCGTTCCTCCCCGCGTTTCTTGAGCGCCAATGCCTCGGTGTTCGCATCCTCATCCTCCTCCTTCTTCACCGTCATCCGGATGAGACTCGCGTCATCCACCAGGGAAACCACCGGAACAACAGGCGAAAGAAGAGGAACTCCCGTGCGCGAGCGCGATCTCGCCGGGCGAGACGCTGGGCGTGCGGAACGCGATGCGGGACGACTAGCTCTTCCAGAGTCCTCGCCCCGTTGCGACTCTCCGGCCATTTCCGGCTCAGTTCCGGCCAACCGCGCTGCCCTCTCCTCCCTTCTCCGCTGCCTCCTGCGTCTGCGTTCCTCGTCGCGCCGTTTGCGTTCCGCATCGCTCCGTTCGAGTTCACGAAGGCGGCGCTGGGTATTTACCAGTCTGCGACGCATCTCCTCGAATTCGGAGATTTCCTCCGGAACGATCTCGCCGGTGCGAGAGTCGACTTGGCGACGGCGCGCGGATACTAGGGACACAGGCCGGTGCACTTCGGCACCAACCAGGCCAAGTTCTGCCATGGCCTGCACCACGCGTGAAGCCTTCTTTTGCGGAAGGCGCGTCCGGCTTTGCGGCCGCAAGCTGCATTTCTGGTGCACGTGGTGGCAGGCGTCGCATGCCGTTTTCCCCTCCAGCACGATGCAAGGGATTAGGCGCTCCTTGCACCTATCGCATGCTGCAGATGACGTCAATAAAAGGATCAAAAACATAATGTTTCATACGCACGTTTTGAGGAGTCATCCCGCTCCTCGCGATCCATCCGCGGCTTCTTGGGCACCGCTTTCGATTTTCCCTTCCTTTTCCGCTTCTCTCCGACCTCTTCCGGCCCCTCCGATCCTTCTCCACCCTCGCTCTCGTCACCGGATTCCAGCCTCTCGTCCGGGACATCGTCTGCGTCTGGAGATACCGCACGACGCAAAAGGTCGACCGCATCGACGTAATCCATGGAATCGAGGTTGCCCCGCTCAAAGCGCTGGCGCAATTCCACGATTTGGTCACGACGGGACGTCGCTTCCGCCATGTCGTCCTGCGCGGTACGCAAGTTTGCGTCCGCTACGGCCACCTCCACTTCCGCCTCGCCCTCGAGCTCGATGAGATCCCGAAGAAGCTTCAGGAAATCAGGCTCGGCGCGCGCGTGCTCCAACGCCTCCAGCGACATCCCTGCGATTATTCCCTCCCGCATCTCCTCGATTTCCGACATCAAGCGTTCGGTACGCTCCTCGTCTGTGTTCATGGATGACTCGCGGCTGATGCGGGTGATGCGCGATTGTTGCGATTGTTGCAACATGGTGGATGAGGAAGAGAAGAAGTTTTTTATCAAACATCCCACGATCACATGACTTATGATGAACTTCACAGTTCTTCACGATCCCTTCCGTTATGTTACGTCACCCTTGCGTCATTCCGTTTCGGCATCGTATTCCTCTTGTTCTTTGTTCCTTGGGGGCAAGGAACCCTAAGAGGGGGGATACTGTTACGACCATGCACTTTCCGATCCATTCCGGTTTCTTTACGGCCGTTTACGGTCTTTCCGGCTACGGCCGTCTTTACGGTCGTTACGGCCAAACCAACTTTCCGTTGCTCCGGCTTGTTCCGTTGATGCACAACCTTTGGGGTTTTCGCAATGAAGGTCTTCTGAGCGTTCCCCAAATCAAACATATGACTTATGCAACTATGCTTCTCTCTTATTGTTCTTATTGTCTTTCTCTGTACTTATTGTCTTTTACATACTTCTTTCCGCATTAGACTTATCTCCGTATTTAGTATAAATATGTATTATGTTCTACTGTATCTTTAGTTGAAAATTAACGTGCTTTGCCTCCGCATTGCTCCGTGGTCTGACTTCTGCTCTCCTCGTCGTCGAGCCAAGTTAGTTGGTGTACCCGATCTCCTACGTGGTATCACTTACGGCCCTATCCGTCTTTCCGGCCTTTACGTCTTTCCGGCCTTCCGTCTTTCCGGCCTTTTTCCGACACGGATAAACAATTGCAGTAAAATGGCTCAATAACGTACATTCAAATGACTGAGACCAATTTCAAACAGTATAAGCTTGAAATGCCACCTCGGAAACTGGCTTTACCGACCTTCCAGTTTGATGCTGTGTATTGAGTTCCGTCTCTAGAGTCAAGAATGGTTGACAATTCATTTACTTATTGTAATTTACAAAATGTGTCCATAAACTCTTCAGCCGTTTGTGCCCTAACACTTGCTGGCCTCTTACAATCATTTTCTTAAGCACTGACCCTCTGATATCATGTGCAAGGCCAGGGCACTGGAACGAGTCAGATGTAGGCTGAGATGATGATCAGATGAAGTGCTGATCAGACGAAGTGGAGCAGAAATATTGATGACTCATTTCCTCTGTCATCTGATCCTATTCATGAAAAGACAATTGACAGATCATCATGTGGAGCACGTGATGAAGTCACGCACATTGCACGTGTTTGTCCCATGGCTCGGAATTCACCGTGTACCCCAAGGCGCCACGCGCTGTGAGCGTTAGCGAGCGGCAGTGTGGCGCCGGAGGGCTCGGAATCCGCTGTGTCTGTACGGAACTGGGAATCCGCCGTGTCTGACCGCCCGTGGCGAAGACACGGGTGCCTAAATCTAGTATCACATGAAGAGCTGGGGCCTCAGTTCATCAGATGATGTTATCATGTGAGTGATTTCGGAGAAATACCGGAAAAATGGGGGTATCGCTTGCGGGAGGTGGTCAGTTTCAGCCCCACAGAACCCTTCTCTGTTCCAGAGTAGGGGAACGCGTTGCGTGGCCACAGCGGAAACGGGATGCAATGGGGCAGAGCGCACACATATGTGTGTAATTTGGAACCGGAATGTCAATCACAAGTGAATTTTTTTTTTTTCATGTGACAACGGTCCAAGAAAAAGTAGTGTGTACTAACTGCTGGCCACTCAGGGCCCGTCAGTACTTGAGTTGAACTTGACCAGTGGCAAGTGCATGTGACAGTTGCTTGACAGTTTGGTAAAGTGATCTAAGCCTGTAAGAGAGGTTTGAAGAGAGTCAGATTAAGTCTGTAGCGCTAGGCATGAGTTGCAACTGGTTGGACTTGAAAGTGGTTGTGTTTGGAGCATGCCAATTTCAAGCCGGAGGTATGGCTTGTCCCGCGTCCGAGCTTGCCCAAGGTATGATGTCAGAGTTCTATTTGGAAGCTTTTGTGTCCACCGGATTAACCGTTCTTTAAGATTTTGCTCGTTTGGCTGTGCTGTATCCCCGTGTCACCCTTCTCCTTCTGTTTTTCTTCTTCTTTTGCTCATCAATTAACCCTTTCTGTCCATGACTGTCTCCACTTTTCAACACTGCCTTTTCATTTGCCATCAAACAGCTGACCTTCCCGCAGCTTTTCTTGACAGGATACAGCGGATCACAGTCACTGCTGCCCACGGCGCAGTATGATTCTAATCATACGGCCGAGAGGCCATGTATCCCCCCGGCATTTTCTTCACATATAAAAATAAGTAAATTGTAAACCACCGCCCACTTCCCTCGTCCTTGAATTATTCACTTTTTGGCCTGATTTCTGGACCAGTTGATCCTTTTTACTGCTGAGGCTGGAGATACACTGCTACTTGGGTCCAACTCAAACTTTTATTTCAATGCTGGGTCGTCTTCACCCTAGAACGCGAGTAATTATCGTCAAAATACAGTATTCTTCTCCGTTATTATTCGTTCTTTAACGAGATGGTAGAAATGCTGTGCAATATCCCCGAATAATCTTACTCCTTTGGTCTTGCTTTGCATGCTTTGACTTCGTCTCACGGTGGCCGCGGTCGATCATCAGCTACGGACTTCGCATCAACTTCGCATGAAAGCCGTTTGTCCCGGTAAGTTCCGTCTGGCAATGGAAACTATGCAAGTAGTAAACTGTCTACATTTGGCTGCAGACTGCGCAGCGCTGTTTGAATGAACCGTTCTTTAACGAGATGGTGAAAAAAACCTGTGCTCTTTCCCCATATATCTCTTCTTCTTCGCTCCCTGTCTGCTCTTCTGCCACGTTCAACCCCTTTGGTCCATGCTATTTTTCCACACAACTTAACCCATGATGAACCATGGACTTCATTTCGGTTCATTCCGAACTGCGCCGCAACGGTAAACTGTCAAGCGCAACCTCCATACGGACCATTGAGCGGTCGAAACAAGGCTCATGAATCAACATCTGTCCAGAGAACATTCCGAGCAATCACGCGACCTTTTGTCCAGAGCTCAAGATCTACTAAAAAGGGAGCGCCGTCTGAAAGCCTTGCATTCCTTCCCGCCCTCCCATAACATTTCTTTCTCCGTCTGATACGTCGTTTGACGCTGGTTATTGCCTGGATCAAGAGACTACATTAGTGACTCATCAAGGCGCTCAAATCATGCGGCCGTTACCTGCTGTCTAGACCAACAAGGCCTGGAACGCTTCTCAAGATAGAAAAAATGCGCAAGAATTCTCAAGATCTCGATGAAATGGGTTCTTATGATGTTTCGAGACCTCAAGGTAGTCCTGAATTCTTCCAGCCGCTCAACCAACATCTTTGGCCCCGACGCTTGCATACTGATCGACTGCGGAGGTCGAGCTACATTTTGGATCATGTCAGATACTGAAAGCTGCTGCCTTTGAACCTCTCCCTCTTTCGTTCCTGTCATTACATTCCCAAACCTTCCAAGCCGTGGAGTGAGCAACAAGTAAAAGCTCAAGTGAGTTTCCAAAACACTTCAAGTTCCATTAACCCATTTGCGTAATGATTACTCATTACTTGGTGCAGAAATCCAGTCCCTTTCAGGTCACACCGTTCCCTCAAATTTCTATTGTTAGGTCGCGACTGCAGGATCAATCCAGGTATACTCCGCCAGAAACTGAACAGTTTACTCATCATTTGTCCATTCGAGAGCATGAAAAACACAGCAAGAACTATATTCTAACTAGTAAGCTTCCTTGGTCAACAATATCCATACATCTTCTTACATGGTGTGCTCTGCACGTAGAGCTCAGGGATGGCGATTGGTGCAACACTATGGAGGATCAGGCGACGTCAATGGGGGTCGTTCGCCCAGAGGGCCACTAGTGCGGAGTGCATTCCATTCCTCATGCAAATCGCTGTGGCACTGACCTCCGTACCTTATCAGATCATTCCCGCATCAACAGCTTTATTTGAACCATTTAATACACTGCCAGCTTCTTCAAGATACGCAGATGTTCTGTTTCGCTCAGCTGCTTCTTATTCTGACATAAGCATGTCCCTTCGCACAAGCGTCTCGATTGGCTGCGACAGTCTGATTCCATCTCAATGTTCTCATTTGATTTCAGGTAGCTCTGAGTGAACACAAATGATATTCTCAATCTAACTAACAACTCAGCCAAAGCAACTCCTTCGATGCATAAGGCAGTATGCAGTATTTTGCCTGTTGGCCGCGGGGCTCATTGTCACCGTTCCACAGGACCACTTAAAACCAACCAACGAGTGGTCCACTCTCCTGGAGGTAACAAGTGCTAGATATTATTTTGCTGCGTCAATCGAGTCTACTGTACAATGCATCCAACTCACTACCAGCACTTACTAGGCTGACATTGACTGCATATGATATTCATTACAGTCAACTCTGTCGTAACCCATACCCGCTCGGTGGTGGGCTCCGGTATGGGTTCTCACAGAGTATGGGTTGCCAAAGAGGGCCAAAAAAAAAAGATCTTCAAAATATTAATATACCTACGTACGCTTGAAGTAGTCGGTAATATTTGTTTCTACCATCGTCTGGGCCTCTTCACGACGGGTTTCGCGGCCAAAAGAGGACAAAACGACTTCCATCTTGCGTGCGAACGGACCGTCCAAATCCGCGATGTATTGGCCCAAGTGGCGGCAGCCTGTAATGCCTCTTTCCTGCTTGGCTTGAGCTCAGTGTGATCCTCTCCGTCGTCACCCCACCCTCCTCCGCACTGGCTCGAGCTCTCTGCACAGCCTCGACAATCTCTTCGTCGGCTGCATCTTCGACGATCTGCTCCTCTGGCATGTTGATGAGATCTTTGATATCAATCACGTTCTTCCTCTGCAGTACTCCAACTTCCTGCAACTCGCCCAGAACTTCTGTGAGTGCAGCTTCAGCTTGTTGGAGTGCAGGATCAGCAGGATGGGTCCGGTTCCATCGGAAACTCGGAGAACACAGCTGTCGGGTGAGTCTGAGTCTTTCGCCCATAGTCCGATGTGTTGTCAGCGGTGGGAAGGATACCAGACTTTCTCCAGCAGTTCGCAATGGTCTCCCGCGTCCACCTCGCCCCAGGCCTGTTCAGCGAGCCGCATTGCCTGTAGCTGGTCGATGTCATAGATGTCCGCGGGAAGTGACACCCGCATCGTAACGGTCAAGTGCGCGCTGCATGGAGAATCGACGGAAATGAGCCTTGAAGCATCGGATAACACCGGCGTCCATGGGTTGAATGTGCGCGGTGAGGTTCGGGAGAAAGTTTTCGACAACGACATTCGTGAGATTTTTTGGCACCTTGTGACCGCTGAAATTGTCCTGCAGAAGCAGGATGTGTCGCTTCTGAGCTCGCATGCTGGTGTCGACGTCTCTCAGCCATTTGCGGTACAGCTTGGCTGTCATCCATGCCTTCGCGTTGTTTCGGTAGAGGAAACCCAACTGTGCGGCGGTTCTCTTTTGAAAGCTCGAGGACGAGCGGCTTTCCCGATGATGAGTGGCGGCAATTTCTCGGTACCGTCCGCATTGGTTGTCAATGCGTAGGTGATTCGCTTTTTGACGCCTTTCACCCCCCGCCATCTGGCTGTCCATCAAGCCACGATCTGGCGGCATCCTGAACCAATTCATCAGCAATGTGCGAGCAGAGATAGACATCACTCATGCCCAGAAAAGTCCCGTCTCGTCCATATTGAAAACATCCTGCAACTCATAGGTCTCATGCAGGATGATTTTTTGGATACGCAGCCTCTCCTTGGCAATGTCTGCCTCATTTGCTGATGCAGCTTCACCGTGACACTTGAAGCTCTTCAATCCGGTACGTTTCTTGAGTGCCGTCAGCCAACCGTCACTAAGCTGAAGCCGATCTTCAAGGGGAACTCCGACCAAATCCGCAAAATGCGTCCACTTCTGACGGATGATCTCCCCGCTGACATGAACACGGTCCCGCATCGCTTTGGCAATCCAGAGCTCCATCATCTCTTCGATCTCTGGTTGCTCCACCTGCTTCACCCGCTTTGCATCGTGGGCCTGCCCTTTGCCCTGTGTCTCAGCCCACCGTTGGCGCCAAACTGACTCATCCTTGAGCCACAAGCTGACAAGAGGCTGTTTGATACAGAGGTTCGGATAACGGAAATCGAAATGGGCTGTGGTTTTCTTCTGGCTCGGCTTTGCCTGTTTATGATGCCAGTTGAGAATTTTGATACGCTGCGCGATCATCGCATTCTCATTCTTCGTAAACGCTGGGGCTGCCTTCTTTCTCTTCTTTCTCCGCTGCCGGTTTCTTTCTATCGGTAGGTCCTGTATTTGCTGGTTAAATATAACTTAGGTGCACTGAATGTGACACACTTTTCCGTTTATTCGAGACGCTTCCCGCTGCTCCAAGAGCATTGAGGGTTTGGTACAGTCCCTTCTGCTTTGAATTGAGACGTGACACGCCCCTCTCGAAGTCCGACACGTTGTCGAGAGTGTCAATCAGCGCGTCCTCGTCTACGTGATTCGCTTGATTGTCAAGCCAAGCGGAATCGGCATCGGATATTGTTTCTTTCTTCTGAAGGCGCTCTGCCAGATCATTGTGTCGTTTCTTGACACTGTCTTTGAGTCGAGCAAGGCCCGCTCAAAGAGTTTCCAGCGACATCTAAGATTGAGAATATTTGGTATTTATCTCTGTATGTTAAGGACCGGAAGAGAAAACATTGATTGCGCTCCAGAGTTCTGCAAGCACTGATTAAGCAGTTTAAGGCTCAAAATTCGACGAAAATATGGGTTATGACCCCCCAAAAAGGTATGGGTTATGGGGTACCGGAATGTTTATGGGGTTTAATTGAGAACAAGCCGGTGGAGCCCAAAAAGTATGGGTTAGAGCGAGGTTATGGGTTGTGACGGCTATGGGTTACGACAGAGTTGACTGTAGTGACAGTTATAGATCTCTGTATTCCCGAATTGAATGCCCATTCACTGCGATGCGCGCTAGACATCTGTGATATTCATGCCTTTCCCTCGGATCTTGCAAAGTCAGTGCTCAATCTGCATCGACACTACATTTTGTACGAATCGCTCAGAAAGTACTTAAGCATAGTTATGGTTCTATCCATCCTTTAGGGTATGCCGGAGCGAAGCGAAGGCATGTCTTGTGTTGCTGATGGTTCCGCTCGACTCGACACCCCAAACAGTTGATACCTGTATTTTCCCATTCCAATTGAATAAAGCTTCCTCTTCCTGTTTCTGCCTTAAAATCTGCAGCCACACGGACTTGAATTAATACTATTGCTATATATGGCAAGATAATGTTCTTCTCACGCTTCTGAATAACGGAGCGAAGCATAGGTCTGTTCAAGCTTAAAGGCATAGGATAAAATACCGTCGAGACGACATACGTGACATCTGGTTGAAATGATACAGTAGAGTGCAAACAGAAAGCCTGTCATTGGCATATTACAGTAGTAGTAAAGTCCAGCGGGTCTAGTAATTTCCGCCATAAAATAAGCGTCTAAAGCGTGCAGAATGAGAATTGCTCATACCTTTTAGTCCAAACGAGAATGGATTGCTGCAATCTGTATTTTTTCTATATCACAGAGATGTTCATGGTACTTGCCGGTGCTTGAAGGGACTCTTAAGGAGAATGAATGGCATAAAAATAAACCAGAAGCACCAGGGATGCAGCCACATTGTTGTCGCCTTCGTCCCGCTCCCGATTCCGCGCTCACCGCAAGTTCTTTGGTTCGCACCTGAGGACATGCCGGGACGTATACAAACTCGTCAGTCATAGTTCGGTTAAGTCTTCGTCAGTTTGATCGTGATCTTCGTGAGTTTGATGGCGATCTTCGTCAGTCTTGATAGCCACGTTCAATCTTCGTCACTCCGTCAAAGTCGGGGACCAACCAACTGCGCCACACTTGATCCACCAACTTGCGCCACTCTGGCGCACTTGAACACGACTTGCGCCACTGTCGGCTGGTCCCACCACGACGTTTCGGTCCATCAAGTTGAAGCAATAATCAACGATGCACAGTGAACAAATGAACCTTACAAGGTTAAGCAGCGGGGAGACTCCGAGAAATTTGTAGATGAAATGAATGGGATTTAAACAACAGAGTACAATCCGTACATTCAATCCGTAGCTAAGTCGTTCGTAGTACTATTTCGCCAATGCGCGCGGCTGTGCCACAGCGCGGAACCCAAACCCCTAACCATCTAATTTGAACCTCAGCACGCCAAGCCAGTGGGAATCACGGACCTGTCACCTGAGCAGATTGCCAACAACATCTTGACAGAATGACGAAGATTGCCATCAAACTGACGAAGAAGAATGCCATCACTGACTTACGAGTTTGAATATGTCCCGGACATGCCTTTGCTTGACCCCGTATTTCAAACCACATATTCACTCAATTACCGATTAAATATCGAGTACGAGTCTATTCCCTGCTCACGCTAGCCATTTTATCGGAGCAGCAAGACACGAAGAGGGTAAGAATATCATCACCCTCTTTTTAAAATTACGGGTGTCCGAAGCCTTTTTAAACTCCGCCATCAGCTCTAACCTTTTTCGTTGAGCTCTCTGTTTCCACTCATGCCGTGCCTGCCGCGGCTGCGTAAAATCCCATCATCACTCAACGTGTGCAGCCTCGGCAAGTCCAGTAAAATGGGTCGTCTTGAATGCTCAGTCCCTGAGTTGAATTTATTTTGATTAGCTTTTGCAGGCACAATCCATCTCTGTTACATTCCAGTTCACACCAGAGGAAGGGGATGCGAGGCCGTGAAGCAGCCGAGCAACCACTTGTAAAATATTAAGATTCCTAAGCCAAAATACACGACAGTACGATTTATGAGTTATTTACATGATATTATGATATCTGTATACGCGAAGCTTAGTAGGTAAAGGTATATGTCGAGTATATAATTTCGATGGACCTCACTGGTTGGGAGATTCAAGATTTTCAGCACAATTTATGGTGAAAAATGTTGTTTGTTTTCAGACATTTTTCACTGGAAAAAGTGGTGAAAAATTCAAATCTTTTTCACCTCTTTTGAGCTTCCTTTTGAATCTTTCACCTTGAACTCACAAAATAGTGAATATTTTTGAGCTTTTCACTACCTTTTTCAGTGAAAAATGTCTGGAAAAACAAACAACATTTTTCACCATAAATTGTGCTGAAAAACTTGAATCTCCCAACCAGTGCCTGAATTTAATAAGTATTGTAAGACCAGACATGGACAGTTTGAATTTCCACAAATTTTACCAGCTGGGTGCTCCCAGAGTAGACTCAAATGGGTGACAATCTCCGAAATCCTAGGAACGAATGACTTCCATGTTTACACCCCAACGAAAACAAAATAACTAACGTCCATACCAAAAATCCGAGAAAATCACGCAGTGAACAGGTCCTGTTTCTTCTTCAACGAGTACGAGGTAGAATCCTTCGCTGGAATCTCTATTTCGACCGCGGGACTATCACTAGGAAGGCCGTGACCAGGCTAGAAGTACTACCGCATCAGCGTTCGTGATAGAAGTTGAACGAGAGAAATATCTTACGTTAGTTTTGAATGAACCTCTGGAAAAATCCTCGGAGTCTCAATATGAGCCTTGCGAGGCAAGATCAGCGACGGATTTATTCAGAATTTGAAAAGTGGACTACCTTAGTTGTCCAGAAAACATCTGGAGCACGCATTGTGTCAGCCTCAGCCTCAGCAGACCGCAAACTGGAAACCCACGAATACCACTATAGTCATCACCCGCCTTCTACTCCGCTCCATATGTC
Source organism: Mycena olivaceomarginata (assembly GCA_029378375.1). Lineage (NCBI taxonomy): Eukaryota > Fungi > Basidiomycota > Agaricomycetes > Agaricales > Mycenaceae > Mycena > Mycena olivaceomarginata. The sequence continues at coordinate 170,789 of JARKIC010000878.1, forward strand.
TGTGAGGCTCTGTAGTCGCACCCAAAAATGTGTCATTGCCTGACCCGCATTTTGTTGGTTTCCCTGCTATTGAGATTCGCGAGCTTCAAGTTTTATGAGACGCGACCAATGGTGAGGACTTTTTACTAGAGTGCGAACCATTGTAATACAATACACACGGCCTAGACAATAGGCGATGCCGGTGGGGGCTGGGATACGTGAGCCAGAGATGGAAAGGTCGCAGGACGAGAAACCCACCGTTGCTTTTCGTAGTTTGTCAGATATCTATACGAACAGCTGCATGAGTTCAATAAATGCCGGACATTTCTGAAACCTACGCGATTAAGACGGCCAACGCTATGGTCGCCCCGCCAGCTCCGGTCTGGATAGTTCATGCCACTAGTCTATTGAGCAAACTATTAACCAACATCAGTTCCGGATCAGTGATGCTGACTCGCAAGCTCACCTCTTGGTCTCCTTGAACGTGGATTGACCTTCCTAAATTGCAACAGAAGAGCCACCGCAATGGAAACGTCCCGCAACGGCTTCGTCTGTGAGCCAGACTCTACAATCACATGTTAGTTAAGTCGAATAGCCCTGAGAAGAGATGACACACATGCCGGAGATTGAGACTTTCCCCCTGTCCTTATGTTGGGGGAAGATCGCGAGTGTGACGCCAACAGCGAACGCGCCGCCGATCCGTCAGCCACGGTTGAAATCAGGGTTTGAAAGTGTGAAGGACGGAGAGAAGCTTACTGCGACCGTGACGAACAAGAATAAATGAGGGTGATAAGTTTGTTTTTGGCCCTAGACGAGTTAGGAGCTGGGCCTCGACACAATGATATAGGCGCCTACAGGAGCCAGTATCTAGCAGCAAGGAAACATTGGGCCAAAGACGGTCACCACGCCAGTTGTAAAGACGTAGAGTGGCTCAGGTTGTTTGATAACATGTGTTCGATTATGTTCTTCTTCCAATAGGGGTGCTCAATTCTTAACTCGCCCGTCCCGTCCCGTCAAATAATTAATTAACAAGATGGGCCTTCGCTTCGCTTCGTGCGCCATGCGTGTGTAGATATTTGTTTTCGAAAAGACCTCCGAATTGACTCGCTCAGCGTTTTACTGCGTTGAGGATTCCGATGAATCACAGCTCTGCGTGCGACACAATAAAAGTAAACTTTACAGACAGAAGGATTCCTATGGAAGAGGCTTCGAATGTTAGGGAAGAGTACAGGGAAAATCCTCGTAAAGAACACGCTGAATGTATGGCAACCAGAAGAATATAATATAGGAAATTGAAATTGGCTACAGTGACAAAACGGGTGGTGGAGAGCCCGCGTGGAAGCTGACCGGTTCTTCACAGGGAAAATAGTAGGGTCAAGCAATGCGCCGCTGCAATGTAGAGCTGCTAAATCAAATGTAAGTATCCGAATGACCTATGAGCGAGTCGGAGAGTGTTTGAGAGAAACCCACCAGTAATGCATCATCGGGTACTCGGGACCACCAAAATCGAATCACGACAACCCCCCGGCTCGGAAATACGGCGAAGAACGATAGCGGTGGGTGGGGAATAGATTGCGCCGGTGTAAATTCATGCAGAACATGGGAGAAGCAGGCCATACTGCAGTGCGTTAGAAAGGTAGATATGATATAAGGATATTGCGCACTTCGGCGGCGCCACTCTGCGCATCAAAGGAAGGAAATCACCATAGTCGTCTGATGCATGAGACGGTACACACCACGTACGAGGGATCGGGAAATTCGGGGCACGAGTTGCGCACCATACGCAGGCGTGGAGTGATCAACAAAACTGTTACTGTGTGTTCCGTCAATAGATTGTACATGAAGTGTGAGAGAGACATGGAACGACACTTGGTATTGAACGTGCATTCACGAACATTGAGCCGCGTTTTTTCACCAAGCTTTGCGCCGTCATTGATCTTGAATATTTGAATCTTGATGCTGCCTGGGTATAGAAAAGGCTTGATAGGGACAGCGGAGTTGTATTTCGATACGGGGAACGAAGTTGAGGGTGAAATTGCTTCATTGAGATGGGCAAACATTGAGATGTGATTAAGGGGCCCGGGGGGCGAATCGCCCTCGAGCATCGTGCCTGGTGGCTCCATGAGAAGGTTGAAAGCTGGAGTAAACGGTTTTAGAATACGGAGTTAATTATCGAGCGGGTCACCCACCGAGAAGGGGCCAGGGGAAACTAACCAGGTAGCATGTCACCAACCAGTGGTCGCAATGTGGTCATTGAAGAATGTCTGAAGGACTGGGTGGAACTTGAGCTTGGGGGGACGAAAGGCAAAGGAGCAGGTCCAGTCTGCCCCTGCGAGAACATCAAATGGGAGGAGTAAATACATAAAATGGAAACCGACGAAGCCTTTGGTGCTTACAACCGACATGTTTGTTTCGAACCCACAATCACTGACAGCGGACGACTTTGGGGGCGCGTCGAGGGGACTTGAGGCACGGTAAGCTTGCAGGTAGGATGGATTGAGAGCGCTGGTCGACTTGATGGCACTTGAGAAGGCTTGGGTTGATGAAAATTGAGGTATTAACGACCCATTTGAATTATTTTGAATGCTCGTTGACCGCAACATGGTATTTGCTGACCATACCAGAGAGATTGAACGGAGACTTGGCTTGAGGCACCTTGAACATGGTTTGAGTGTTTGAGTGACTTGATGTTGGACAGGTTAGCGCGAGGATGCGATTGGCGAGGAGGAATGAGACCGCGAGAAGATGGGGGTGGAAAGATGAAGGACGTGTGGGCAATCTGCCGTCCTGCCTTTTGAACAGGTATTGTGGAGCTGATCGGTGATCTCTGATTCCCCTAGCGCCCGGGCGCATAACTTAATCATTGATTCAGAGGGTCAGCTGCCCGAGTAATAATCCACAAGACGGGCCTCCGCTCCGCTCCGGCAAACCGAGATTGAAGGACAACGTTTCGAGGAATATATTGTTGTGATAGACATACAGGACGAAGTTAGCTGAATCTGAACATGAGGGGCAAATCAATGAAACTCAAATAGTCGGAACTTACATGTTCGAATAGTGAACCGTGAGACTGAGACTTGGAATTTGAGTAGCAAGAAACGAGAGGCGGGAACATGATTTCAGCTCGCTGGCGGGCGCGGATCAAGAGCACTCGGAGTACAGAACGAATTGTGGCCAGAACGATGGGGTTATCCAAGAAAGATACCGCAAAACGACGAGCATAGAGACCTGAGCACTCGGTCAAGAGGATCAGAATGAAATTTATCGAGGAGCGAGAGTATCGATCGACAGCCAATATCTAACGGTCTTCAGGAGGCAGTGGTAGCAAGTAAGACCAATGGAACAGGGGGGAAGTGACGGAAACGGCGAGTTGAGTGTTCTTTATCTACGCCCCCGGGGATACGGCCACGGTGAGAACATTTAACAGCTTCAGTGAGAGAAATACCGCGGCACAGTGAGAACTTGTGGTCAGCTGAGTGAATAGTGCAAGAGGACGCGAATGGGGTATGAAGGCAACTCGCAGGGCAAGAGGAGAGGAAGACAAAGAAATTGCAGACCTCAAATTGAGATTTTGAATGTTCTTGAGGGTTCGGTTTGAGTGCAGTGTATCTAGACCCAGAGAGAGATAGCAGCTCGAATTCCCGGCCTTCAGTGCGACAGAGGGATTTTGGCACAGAACCAGATCAGGAGACGATCCTAGGAAGGGTACGGCAGAGGAAAGGCATTGGGATCAAATGAGGCGCAGAAGGCTCCGGTCAGGCGTGGATTTACAGCAGGGGCATCCGGCGAGGTGGGAAACGTCCATGGGCTGTGTATTAAAGCTGTTCAATCATGAGACCTGGCTGTTCATCTAAAGAACCTCGGAATGGATTAGACTCAACAGCTTTTACCATTGCGGCGCAGTTGGAAGACTGTCAATTTCGGACATGGTGAGAATATCATGGCAAAAGGAGCAAGATCAAGACGTTGGACTGCCGTGGTGGGTTTTTTTGAGTGTTGAAATGCGGCGGAGGAACCGAGAAGAACAGGAGGGGTTAACCCATATGCGGATGAAACCAAAAAAAATACAAAGAATCACGAAGGTAATCGTTAAAGAATAACCGCGGCACAGTGAGAATCTTGCTGCGAGAAGCTGTGTCCATCTGCGGACTGCGGGTACTTAAGAATGGTTAATAATGGGGTTAAAAACAGAGTGCGAGCAGATGAAGACGAAAGGAGTACGGACATATGGAGAAATAGCACAGCCGAGGAGCCATTTCGTTAAAGAACGGTTAATACGCAGCGCCAGTGAAATCAATGTGTGAACCCGAATGTGAATTGGAGACTCCATTGAGTGTTGTCTGGTTGGTTGGCAATTCACGAGACTTGGCTCGACTGCCCCATTGTCCCAATTTGGGTTGTAGTTGACAGTTCGCAGTTGTTGCGCAGAACTGCGTAGTTAGTCGTGAGTTGAATATCTCCGGGCAGTGTGGGAAACCACGATAAACGGAAGGAGTTAACCATGGAAGAAAGCCAGAGAGAGGAGAGAGGAGACGGGTATATGGGGATCTTGCACAGGTTTCGTAGGATTTCGTTAAAGAACGGTTAATCCTCATGCTACTAGGGCTTTTCGCCGTGCCCGTGACGATCATGGCCGTCGTTTCGACGGGAATCCAAAGGGAAAATCTGTCCCGTCACCGTCCCGTTGCAGCCCCAGCAAAGATATCTACGGAACAGGACGGGGTGACGGGACGGCCATCACGGCCGTCGAAACGGGCTCACCTTCATTTAATTGGTTCAACCGAATGGCGCCCAAATCCATCAAGATAGCTGACAATTTGGGTGTTAAGTGTCTCCAGAACCCGTCACCGTTGGTCCCGGTCAACGGCCCTCAACCGAGAAATCTGTCCCGTCGCCGCCCCGTCAAATTTTTCTTAAAGCCTCGACGGAATGGGTCGGATTCCCGTGGCACAGAGCCCGTCAAACCGGCGCGACGGGTATGGCGATCAGCCCCTACATGGTACAATTCAACCAAAATTCTGCGGTTATTTCCTGAAATACACGGGGCACGACTTAAAGGCGGCCATTCTCCTTGGCAAGACAGAGAACTACATCAATGTTGCAAATGAGCTTCACATGTGCGTTGTTAAATTTTGCGTTATATTATTTTTGATTGCATGCGGAATAGATATCTATTTCATTGGCTGTGGTCCCGAATTGTGCAAAATGCCGTCAACCAATTTGTGTGATACTGGAACACTCACAAAACTCGAAAGCAGAGCAACAAGTATTTGCCTTCGGGTGTTGCGCCTGAGGAGGTCTTTCAGCATCCCGAAAACTTTGGGCTTCGCCACGCAGGTATTCCGGTGGATCTCAATGTGGTCCGTGAGCTTCGAAATACGCTTCCAAAGTCCAGGGAAGACTGCTTTCGTTGGGTTCCACTTGACTTTGATTCACGTGCGATTGCGGCTTACAAATCTCTGGGAAGCCCGGAATTGACAATTTCGGCGAGGTGGACCATTTACCGCAGAATTTTGGCTATAGTCGAACCCCTCTTAACCCATACCTCTATTAACCCATAACCCCTCATAACCCATAGATTTTTCAGCCAAATTTCGTTTGCTTTTGGCAGGGAAAGCCCATAGGTCCACAATAACCCATAGCTTTTGGGTGGAACGAAGGGGTATGGGTTAAAATGGGGTTCAACTGTATTGTAGCATGAGAATAGTATCTACTTACATTCGTTGCCATCAGTACTTGATCAGTACTGCTAAGCGACATGTTGATATCCAATGTCAAATGTCAAAAGCAACCTCGGCCTTCGGGCCTACCGGACACGAGTACAAATAGAACGCCTAGGCTCGTCGGTTGGGCAACATGCGTGCTTCAAGCGCCTGCGACAGTGAGAGGAATGGCATGGCAACGTGAGTCCGGGCCGGGCCGAACCGCCGTTCGGAGTTGATCCGGAGCCGAAGATGTTGATGCCCCTGTCTTTCCCTTTTCTCTTTCCTTCATTCGAACTCTAGCTTCTGCCTCCGGCTCGTAACTCATAGGATGAAGTATTTTCGGAACAACCACTCGTGAACTAGGTTGGATGAACTTCGCAGAACCCGAAATGAAAGTTATGAAACAATGCAATTTACACCATCTCCGAGTCCAGTCACTTTTTTTCTACTGGGCGCCGAACCTAGGCCCACTTTCCCAACAGTGCCATGATGCCGCATCCAAAGAGCATTGACCCAATTGCATACACCAGCTTACCATTGCTACTATTGACCATCTCCTTGTTGAACAGAAATTCATGTGCCAAGAGCTGGAGAGATGTTATGAGTGCGCTTGCCTCAAATTCGTTCGCCACCAACGCACCTCCACGAGCCCGGTGTACATGAGGATCCTCGCGCCCGCACTGAGGGAATCGAGCACGCCGCTTACGATCGAGGCGGTTGCGCTGCCGTTCTATGTGTTTCGGGAACCCAATCACGACGACCTCCTGGCTGGCACGTACGTGTTCAATTGGCTGCTTGCAGCACATCTCTCATCTTATGCAGAATTCATGCACATTCACAACATAATCAGCTCAACTTTGGTGGCAGCAATGAAGAAATGCAACGAATTTATGGGAGAAATTGGTCTGATTTTGCTGAAATTGTTATTCCCCATCAGTCAGCCATTTTTTTGTATACAAGAGCATTTCCAAACACCATGCTGTAAGGCCTTTCAGCAATGTCATCAGATCTCTCTGTTACCATTCCTAGGAACTCCGCCGAATTGCCAGTCTTCCCGCCCATCGATGTAAACCTTGTAGCGATCACCGATATCCGTCTCCTCCTGGTGCACTATTTTGATGAATGCTGGGGTGAGGTTTTTATTCCTATCAATCAAGCACATCCATCTCACTATTATGGCTTTGATATTCCAGGGTCTCAGCAAACCGAGAAAGTGATTCCGTGGGCGGACATTGTGTCCCACCCCGAGAAATACTACAAAGTGGAATCGCTCCCGTCCTCTGTTGCCCTGGATAACCCCCAGAATCTATCGCTGGTTCAGGTCTTGAGCCTCGTTCAAGACTTGCGAGATAAGTCTGGATTGGAAAGCTCCAATCCATTCTGCTTTCTTGCGCCTGAGAAGATTCTGGTGCCAGAATCACCGCCGACACCTTCGAGCCCTCTCCCCAAAAGTCCTGTAATTGTATCGCCACCTCAGACTCTGCCTCCCGAAGTTCCTGTCGTCGACTCACCCTTGCCGCCCCCTTCAACTCCGCCTCCCAAAAATCTTGTCGTTGTTGAGCCGCCGCCTCTGCCGAGCCCGCCTCCCAAAGGTCCTGTAGTGTGTTCCCCATCTCCCCCAGAATCTCCGGTTGCTCATGCCTGCTCTCTCACAGACCACTCTGGTCCAGCAGCAAGAAAAGAAAGAGGTGTGCACTCTGCCCTTGCCCTCCATATACCTCTCTGATGAGATCACAACTACTTAGGAAAGGCAAAGACCCCAAGGAAGGGCCAGCTGAACATGATCAAGAAACCGAGTCCCAGTGAGTATTCGAGTTCTGTATCGGTAGTAACAATCACTTGCGTTCCGAGGGGTCGTCGGCCTAATTTGGCCTGACCCCCGTCGGCCGAATTGGGCTGACGACCCCTTTGAACAGCCATGCCAACCCTTGTCGACGTCCGTAAGTCTTGAAAAAAACTTTATATGAGTTCCCGACGATAACTAAATGTCTATTGGACCTATGGGAACCAATAGGGGAGCTCAAAGTAAACCTTCGCCAGACGCTTTTTTCGCTTTTTTCGCCAGAACACTTTTCTCATGTCAAAGTTTCGTGATCTAGAGCAGTCACATCAAAACCATCAAAAGTGCCTCGTCATTGCCGACAGTCCAAATAGCATTGCTCGTTGTGTCCCCCGATGTGAGCACTCAAAATTTTCGTCCGATTCTCAAGTTCAATTCCAAGGGCCGGCTCATAGTATGGCGTCATTGCGGACTTTTGGCTGTTTCCATTGCGACATACACCTCCAACGTCGGTCCAGCCCTCAAATAGTTGTTACCTGACGTTGCGTGATGTGCCCGCAAGCGTCGCGCTCACCATTGCCCTGGAGTCATCAATGTTTCGGTCGTGGGTAATTGATGAGTGATGTGACGACTTGAAGTTGACGTGAGAGAAAAGCGTTCCGGCGAAAAAGCGAAAAAGCGTCCGGCAAAGTCTACTTTGAGCTCCCCTAATGACAGCTGACAGTTTGATGCCAGGAGCCTATTTTGGGAATGTGGCCGACGGC
>JARKIC010000879.1:0-178882 GCA_029378375.1 Mycena olivaceomarginata
GCCATCAACACCGAAAACCATCTTGACGGTCGATTCGTCGGAGAGATAAGCGGCGCTGCTGGGATCAACTGCTTTGGGTGTTCGCAGATAGCTCTGCCACGCCTGGAATACTGTATCGCGGGTCCCACGTTTCCTTCCCAGAAGGGCGCCTCTTGCCCCGGGAAGAAACGCCAAGAGCACGCCCAATGCCATTTACTACCTCATCAAGAAGGGCTCGCATAGTTAGGGGGTGGAGCTGGCCGTTCAGCTATTCAGGAGTTCTCAACGAAGACCGAGACGAAAAAAACGCTTGTAACACACCTGCTGAATTTGATGAGGCGAGGTCTTGCATTTGGGAGGCATGTCGTTCTTCTTGAGCTTTCAGCTGGGACTCATGTCTTTCATCATGAGCTTTCAGCTGCGAGTCATGCCGGTCTTCTTGAGCTTTCAGCTGAGAGTCGAGGTATCGAAGTATTTCTGGTCCGGCCTTGACATACTTTTCAATGGGACCAGGCGGAGGGGAGGTCGGTGTTGCCGTAAAGGTCATATTCGCGGGCAAATTAACCATTTTGGTGGATAGACCTATCATTCATTTGACGTAACTGAGAATATACGGCAAGAGCTGGAATACTTACTCGGCGTCTTACCCCCTTGAACCTGGGGGCAGATATTGACCTTCAGGGGTTCTGAGACTCGGAGCAGGCCCTGTAATTTCTTAGCGCAATCTACCCCTATTGCTTGCACTGTCTCCCTCAGGGTTGCCTGGGGTGACCCAGAGCCACTGATACTGAACGGGAGCGTTATGTTCTCTTTATATATGACCGTTGCCTGGAGCGGTGTTGCGGTGGGAGCCGGCTGCCAAAGCTATATTATGTAATTAGTATGACAACAAGAGCCACCCAAAAGGCATAAACAAACCCCAATTTGGGTGCGGTGATGGAACATGGTTAGGTGAATGTAAGTTAGGGCGCAAACGGCGGTTCATTTATACTAGGGCCGAGATATTTTTGGGCCAGGAACTGGGGCCGGTTGGATACCGGGGCCGACCGAGTTCGGAAAATTACGCCGTCGGGCCCGATTTTTTGGGGACTACCGGCCTTGAGCACGGGGAGCTTGCTGCTTTTGTTCAGAAAACTCGCCAGATTTATGGATGATGACATGGAGTTGTGGATAATACTTGTGGATAGGTGGGCATTTGCCGTTGCGTCGGCCGGTGATTGTGGACAATATTTGTGGATTGGCGGAGACTGGCGTCCAAGGCAATACTTATTTGTGGATTCTTCTTCGGAAAGACTGGCCGCCAAACACGAAGCTGCTAAGATGGGCGTCACTCCGATCCGGCACGTCTTATGTAAGCAGAAAAGTCCTGATCATTCCGAGCTCAGCTTCTGCTGGGAGCCAGTATTTATCTCTCTCTAGATAGGCTCGTTACCAGCCTGCCTATGAGAAGCAATGATTTGGACGAGTCAGTTGCCATAGGCACCCAAGTTCATGTCGCGTGTGCAACTTCTCTCAAAGAAATTGCGTGAAGACATCGAAGCAGTCGAACGGGACAACGACCTTGAAAATGACATACAAACTCTTGCCGCGAAATACAAGTACGACATTGCTGAGCACGGAAAACATTGTACCAAATTCATCAATAATAAAACACACAAAATATCCGCACATGGAAAGCACAACTCATGATAGTTGTTCACGACACGGATATGCCTGTTGAAGATAAATGAGAGGCCATCACGATGCTTGAACGGAAAATTGAGGACTGTCAAAGAGAGGAAGCTGAGAGCAAAAAGGCTGCTTCTGATGCCCGATACGATGTGGAAGGTGAAACTCTACGCACAACTCACTGGACCCGCACCGCCAAAGGATACCATCCAAGACAGGTGATCCATGAATTCAAAGTCGAGGCTGACTTGAACTCGTCCACAATAAGGTTCGAAAATCGACCGAAACATATGGCACGCATGGCCAGAGATTACCACGACTCAATACAGAGAAAAGATTTGCCTGAAGAATATGGTAGAATGATGGCCACGCAGATAGTTCTTGAACAATGTCATGTTCACCTCTCTGAAAGCGAATTTCAAAAATTGGACAAATCATTAACAGAAGATAACATTCGAAATGCTCTGAAACTTTCCAAGAATGGTCGGGCTCCCGGTCTTGATGGCATACCGTACGAATTTTTCAGAATTCTCGACATCACATACAAACGAACCAAAGGCTCCGAACAGGAAACTTTTAATGTGATAAATTTCCTCACCAAGCTCTATACACACATTGAAGACCATGGAATCACCAAAGGCACTAATTTCAACCAAGGCTGGCTCTGTCCTTTCTACAAAAAGGGGGATAAAAACCTAATAAGCAACTTCAGACCCATTACTCTATTGAATACGGACTACAAACTCATGACCAAGGCATACTCCCTCAGACTCATGGAGATAGCTCCCTCCCTTGTACACCCAGATCAAGCTGGATTCGTGAAAGGACGCAAAATTGAAGACCCGGTTAAGCTTGCAAAATTCCTCCGGAATTACGCTGAGGTTACAGAGGAAGACGGCGCGATAATAGCCCTGGATCAAGAGAAAGCCTACGACCGAATCAACCATGATTATCTATTCAGTGTGCTGCGCCATGTGCGCTTCCCACCTAAATTCTGCAATACAATCAAAACGCTCAACACAAACGCTGAAACCGTGGTGATGGTGAATGGGATGTTGAGCGACCCTTATACTGTGTTACGTGGAGCAAGGGGATCCCCTTTCATGTCTGTTGTTTAACTTGGCAATTGAACCAGCGAAATGGATAGAAAATGTACCTGTGGTTGATTTGAACATAGCTATAGATACCAACATTGACCTGATGTTTGAGTGTCCCGGCATCCTTCTGAACAAAGGTTCTCAACGCACATTTACTAAAATTATTCGGAGCCTGAAACCACCAGCCACACGCAAATATACAATAACTAACCTTGACCGAATCCGCTGCACTATTCAAGAACTCTCAGACTTTACACCTGCAGATTGCAATATTTGGATGTCTATTCGCTCTAACTCCTTCCAACACCTTACACGCGACTTTTTCTGGTAATGTATACACAACACTTTCAGAGTCAGTGAATTCTGGGAACACATTCCAAACTCTGAGATTTTTGGACGCTGCCATATCTACAATGTTACTGAAACTTTGGAACATATAGCCTTAGAGTGTAATGCTCCAGAACGAAAACTCATTTGGGATCTCAGCCAGCGACTTTGGTCCCAAAAATATCCAGATTGGCCCACGATGCACTGGGGATTGATATTAAGTTGCAATTTAGTTCGGTTCAAGACAGCAAGCGGCAAACCCATCCCGCAGAAAAATCGACTGTTTGCTATACTTGTATCTGTTGCATGGCACGAGATCTGGAGACTCAGAGTGAACAGAGTAATCACGAATCCAGGGAAAATTCATACCCAAACTGCCATTCACAACCAATGGCTAAACTCAATCAACACTTCCCTCAACCGTGATCGAATCTTGACGGATCCAAGAAAATTTGGGAAGTTAGCATTTAACAAGCAGCTTATACGGCTGCTTATGAATGAAGACAGTTTGCCGGATGAGGGGGTTTTAGTGGGTATGCAGCCATTTTCTGCTCGAAATGGTATAGGATAAGAATCCAAGGCTGGAGTCCCACACGGTTTAATAATGTGCGTAACGGCATTTCCTCCTGGAAATCTTCTACCCGGCAACAACTGGTTGACAACCAGAAACCCATGGAATGCTTCTGCTGACTGAGTATCGTTGGTTAATACCAAACGCTCCAAAAAAAAAAAAAAAAAAAGCTAGTGGCATTTGAGAAGTAGACAATCTTTTTTCATATTTCTGTCTACGCCCTTGACTGAAAGGAAATGCAGCACAAACCGCTGAGGAATTCCATTGTGAAATGTATCACATTTGCGCGTGGGGGCCTTCTGCCGCCATCTTCCGAGGACGCGCCACACTGCGTCTCTTCGTAGCTAGGAGGAGCCTGGGGCGTACGTGGTTAGGCCACAGCAGGACGCTATCACTGCATTTTGATGGCTTCTCGACCCAAGCCTGCGCCGAGGTTGCTCGGCACACCTGGACAAACTTGGACCTCGGCAGACCCTGCCTAGGTCTGCTCGAGGTATGCAGAGGATCTCTTGTGTTCTATCTGGACTCAAACGTACTATACGCAACTTGTAAGTGATTGCGATACATCTGAAGTTGTCTGTTGCCGTCGACGTGGGAAGGACGTGACCGTGATGTCACGGTGACAAATTGTGTTGCTAAGTATTCGGCACTTCGACTCTTTCGGCGATCCGACGCTCCTGGGAAATACCTGCCATCTGCAGGCAAAGCAGATGCAGGACCTGGGATAATAGGTTGTAAGGCCTGATTTCTCCGGACCCAAAATGTCAGGACAGATTTTGCAAAAAATGTCAGGAAAACAACAGGCCTGGACCCCAAATCGGCCAAAAATGTCAGGAAATTGAGATTAGGCCTTTTTTTTTGCCCCATTTGAATGCTCCCAGAGCCATTTTTCGATATTTTTTTTCCTGCTGGCGCGACTTTGTCAGGATTTTGCGCAGGCCCACGGGCCAAAACCCAAATTTTGTCAGGATTTTGACCAGGCTTGGAGGCCAAAATCTCAAAATTTTGTCAGGAATCACATCAGGCCTTCCCACCTATTATCCCGGGTCCTGCAGATGCATGCTCAAGTATTAGGTGTGATATCTTCCCTCTGACAGTAACCACGAGGACGTCCGGACTAGGGATGGTCACGGGTAGGGCTGGCAACCGTGCCGGCCACGGCCGTGGCGAACACGGCCGTGCGAAGATACGGCCGTCTTATTACGGCCCAGGTGGTGACAGGGTACTGCGCGCGGTATGGAGACCGTGGGGCTCCGTGTAGCCGTTACGGTCGTAAAACAGAGGTGTTGCGCACGGGTGCTCAAATCTTATGGCTGCTATCATGAATCTGTTCATCATATGTGATGGATAGGTGCAACTGTTCAGCTTCGAGGGTGCGAAGGTCCAATCCCAATCTGCTGTCTTTCAGTCCAACAGCCACACTGTTGATAGATGTATTACTCACTGTGTGTTAATCAAAAGCGACGACTGAAGGAGATGTCTGATTAGCCAATCCGACTACACCGATATTCCGCTTCAACCACGGGATTGTCCAATGCTGACCAGTCTTCGTTCATTGTTGACTGTTTTGAACAGTCAGGCTTTGATTGATATATCACTTTGTGTTGATAAAATCCAAGAACTCAAGGAGAAGTTTGTTCAGCCAATCCAACTACTCTTTATTCTTGCAATCTGAGTCCAACTGTTCTTTCTGTACGTCCCATTAGATTCCACAGTGGGAAATGTATTATAGCAGCCAATATAAATATCGGTTCAGCTCCTGCAGCAGCCGCAACCCACTTCAGCAAGCGAGAAATGTCCAGGAAGTCTACGAGCGACACCAGAAACCCAACCCAACCCACCTTTAATCCATCGTCTGTCTTAGCAGCCCGCGGACGACCGCCCTCGCGAGTACCAACCAGTGCTCTTGCTGCCCGTGGATCGACTCGCCCATCCGTCTATCATTACACTCCACAGCCACTTATTCCGGATGTGTACGGAGTTTAAATCCAAGTTTTATTTCTCTGACCATCTTTTTTCAGAGATTCACGTGCCGAAGAGGAAGAGCCAGATGTGCCACAGGGCCACACTCAAGCAGTCACCGAGTGAGTTTTATCACAGTACTCGATCATTCTTAACCATGATATTCAGAGTGTCACCGAACTTGCCTACTCAATCAATTGAGTCCCGGTTGACCTCGTTCCCTGTTCTCTTGGGCGAGCAGCAGACTGCACTGCTTGCACATGCAAAACATCATCCTCTCTGGTATATCCGGGCTGTCATGTATCTTGTCGGAACTCTGCACACCCGACACCATGTCAGCTTTTCAGCGTGTGGTCTTATTCTTCGCTCTTTGAATCTCCTCTTTGAAAAGGCACCATCAAAGAGTCTTCTTGGCCCCCTCCGATGGCTCAGACATTGACGACTGTGCTTTCAAAGCTCGAACTGAAAGATGGCTTCACAGTTCACCCAACATGCTTTCGGTGTCATCGTATCTTTGATGCCAAAATTGCTGTCAACGCCTCTTGCGAGGCTTGTGATGAAACTCTGTTCGACATAATCGATCAGGAACCAGTTGACGAAGATGCCCAATCTCTTCCACTTTCTGTCCCTATTCCAAAGCCGAACCAGCGCACTCCAAAACCAATCACGGTTACTCCGATACAGCTGCCTTCTCAGGCGCTCGCAGATTTTTTCGAGCGTCCAGGCATGTTTAGGGCAGTGAATGCGTGGAAAACTCGCATGCGCATACCGGGAGAAATGTGCTGCATGCAGGATGGTGCCGTTTGGAGTACAATTAGGGGTGTTGACAACGAGTCGTTCTTCTATGGACCTGGGTCTGAGGATGAGATACGACTAGGTGTTACACTCAGTCTGGACTGGTATCATCACATTATCTCGCATATCCTGAAACTGACATAGAACTAGGTTCGGGCGTAAACGCAGTAGCTATGGACCCAGTCACTCATCCGGTGTGTTGTCTCTGACTGTGCAAAATTTGACGACTGCCCTTCGGTAAATTTCCATATATTACCATGTTAAATTATTTCTTGAACTCACTTTATTCAAGGTACCGGGCCGAAAATACAATCATTTGTGGCATGACACTGGGCCCAAAAGAGCCTACTGCAGAGCAACTGCAGAACTATTTAAAACCCATTGTCGATGATTTGATCCAACTACATGACCATGGGATAACTGTCAAAGGGCCCGGGCACTCAAATGGTGAGGTATCCCTATTCCAACTGACATCTTACCCATTTCATTCGATAGGAATCCGTGTTCGTGTTGCACTAGTTGCGATAATCGCAGACCATCCCGCACTTTGCAAACTTTGCGGGTTCGCTGATCACAGCCACAACAATGCTCCATGCACCAAGTGCTGCGTCTCACGTGAGAATATTTTCACTGACAAATCTCTGAGGAATGGTATGAGCTATGTAGTTTAAATCATGCTTACTTAGAATATATGAAAACCCAGAATTTACTCCACGGAATAGCAAAGAGCACAGACAATTGTGTTTTGAATATCAAAATCTGCAGACGGATGAAGATAGGGCCGAGTTTTTTGCGAGACATGGCACAAGATGGACAGAGTTTGCTCGACTGGTTTATTTTGATCTGATCCGTTGGACAATTGTCGACCCAATGCACAATTTGCTCCTTGGTGAGCTTCAGGAATTTTCTTCAAGTGATCGGCAACTGCTGATCTTTGAAACCCAGGTATAGCAAAAACTCAATGGTACACCCGCTGGATAAAACCCAAAGCTCTCCGCGCAAACACTGCAGGTGGAACAGAACGAGAGTTGAACATGGTTCACAATTTCCTCGAGAGTGTAGGCAATATCTACCATTTTCAGCCCGAAGCTCACATCAAGCTAGTTTGAGGCTCCATCTTGGGCAGGCCATATTCTCCGGCGTGTTGGAGAACCAGCAGGTGGTTCTCTCACAGCAGACGAATACAAATTTGCTGTCACTGGGCCATGGGCGATTATTGTGAGCCATCGTTTAACTTGGGTGCTTAACATCCAACCATTTTTTAAGATTCCCGTTGTATGGGACGACTGGCTCACAGGTGCAACAAGTCAGTACGAGTCGGTCCTGACGAAATACGAGACAGAAACCCTGCCTGCATATGAGCAAAAGCGTGCAGCATGGGCACGGAGTAGGGCCAAGAACAAAGGCCCAGAACCAACCAAGCCCTCGCCTCCTCCTCTTCCCCGCATGCAAAAAGATGAAGACATCAACTTCCTAAGATTCGCAACAGCTTTGAAAATTTTGGTTGGCAGTGCAATCAAGAATTCAAGTCTCGAAAAAGCAGAACTTCTTCTGCGCGAGTACTTGCTCAAATTTGCTGTGGTATGCTAGCTCTACTATTTGCGAGATTTGCTACTAACTTACCAATAGCTATATGGCAGAGATGCAATGAGACCTAATCATCACTGGTTGGTTCACATCCCCGAGCAGGTCCGCGACTTTGGAACAGTATACGGCTTCTGGGCTTTTCTCACTGAACGCCTTAACAAAATTCTCAAGAATGTAAATAGTAACAATTGGGGTGGTGGCCGCGTCGAGGTCTCGATGATGCGGGAGTTTCAGCGAGCCGC
This sequence comes from Mycena olivaceomarginata, assembly GCA_029378375.1. Taxonomy (NCBI): domain Eukaryota; kingdom Fungi; phylum Basidiomycota; class Agaricomycetes; order Agaricales; family Mycenaceae; genus Mycena; species Mycena olivaceomarginata. Next base: position 8,229 of record JARKIC010000879.1, read on the forward strand.
AAAGTTGGATGGCCTGGTTCGTAATTCACTACCTTCCCAAACATTACTCAAAGGCTGTCATCCAGCTTCATAATATAATGAACGAAACCGCAGGCGCCTCGGACCCCAAAATACAGTCTGAGCATTAATTCATGACGCTGTTGTTAGGTGTTGAGGACAACATGCAAGCACTCGGAACTATCCAGGATGCAGTCACTCATGGTCTGTTGTAAGCTGCACTGATAGCCTGGCATTACAGCTAATGTCGGAACCGAAGGCGCGACCAAAATTTCCTCATTTGGACACATTTTGGAATCTGCGACCGATTCCCTCATATCTCCCTCATTTCGCGTCGGATTACCATGGTTTATGGGTCATTCTTTCAGAATAATTACGGCGCAATTAGTGATAGAGCCAGATTTTCCAAGTATTCTTTTCTTTCTACCACATGGCATGGGGTCCTGTTTTGAGTTTAACATGTTCTACAGCAGTAAGTTCTAGTCTGAATAAGCTAGAAATTTGGGAGGGACTACTCTAACGCAATCTAAAAAGGGTTGTTCTAACAAAAAGATTACAGCTAGTGTCGGAACCGAAGGCGCGACCAAAAATTTCCTCATTTGGACACATTTTGGAATCTGCGACCGATTCCCTCATATCTCCCTCATTTCGCGTCGGATTACCATGGTTTATGGGTCATTCTTTCAGAATAATTACGGCGCAATTAGTGATAGAGCCAGATTTTCCAAGTATTCTTTTCTTTCTACCACATGGCATGGGGTCCTGTTTTGAGTTTAACATGTTCTACAGCAGTAAGTTCTAGTCTGAATAAGCTAGAAATTTGGGAGGGACTACTCTAACGCAATCTAAAAAGGGTGATAGAGTCGGATTTACAGACTTCTTGACCAGAAAATTTGTTATCACAGGGCCCTGTTTTGAATTCAACACGTTCTACAGCAGCAAGTTCTAGTCTGAATAAGCTAGATATTTGGGAGGGACGACTCTAACGCAATCTAAAAAGGGTGATAGAGTCGGATTTGCAGATTTCTTGTCCAGCAAATTGTTATTGCACCAAATGGTCTACAAGGTCTAGACACAATAACTCCCTCAGTTTTCAACTAAAATCATTGAAACAAGGGACTATGGCGTCGTTCTAGCAGCGTTTCCTGGGCATGGTGATGGAGTACAACAGTAATATATGCGACAGGCGGCTGATGTGACCTTTGTGACGCCACACGTGGGTTACATACAATGCCTTTCAAGACGCGACCACAACGCGTTGAAGGTTCGGAGCGGTGACTTTTATCATTGTACTTGGCTGATATCTTTGAACACAAGAAACAGTAAGCTAGTGTGAATCAAAGTTCTACACCCAGACCAACAACTAGAAAGCGTTAGATATTCAAACCTCTGAGTCGGCCAGCAGAGAGTACCTTCGAAAGCAGTAAGAGCCAGATGAGGATGGCTATTTAGAAACAGAGAATCACATACCGCAAACCCCTCACAAACGCAACAGGTACACTTGAGCCTCTGGATGTGTCTTGCTTGTCCTGCCGAGCTCGAAGCTAGAAGCAAGGGAACTTGAAGCTTTTTATCATAGATTTAGTATATGTTCAGTGCGGGCCAAGACATCTGCAAATCCGACTCTATCACCCTTTTTAGATTGCGTTAGAGTCGTCCCTCCCAAATATCTAGCTTATTCGGACTAGAACTTGCTGCTGTAGAACATGTTGAATTCAAAACAGGGCCCCATGATAACAATTTTCTGGACAATAAGTCTGCAAATCCGACTCTATCACCCTTTTTAGATTGCATTGGAGTCGTCCCTCCCAGATATCTAGCTTATTCGGACTAGAACTTGCTGCTCTAAAATGTGTTGAATTCAAAACAGGGCCCTGTGATAACAAATTTTCTGGTCAAGAAGTCTGTAAATCCGACTCTATCACCCTTTTTAGATTGCGTTAGAGTAGTCCCTCCCAAATTTCTAGCTTATTCAGACTAGAACTTACTGCTGTAGAACATGTTAAACTCAAAACAGGACCCCATGCCATGTGGTAGAAAGAAAAGAATACTTGGAAAATCTGGCTCTATCACTAATTGCGCCGTAATTATTCTGAAAGAATGACCCATAAACCATGGTAATCCGACGCGAAATGAGGGAGATATGAGGGAATCGGTCGCAGATTCCAAAATGTGTCCAAATGAGGAAATTTTTGGTCGCGCCTTCGGTTCCGACACTAGCTGTAATCTTTTTGTTAGAACAAAATCTTCTCAGTGGAGATGGAAATGCTCGCGCAATAGCGGGAACAATTTCGCAGGCAGCAAAAGAACCCCAAAACAACAATATCATCCTCGGTCTCCAGCAGTATTATGCAAGAAATGGTCACAACATCGGTTTCAATGACCTCGGAGCATATTTGGAAACCTACAATTATTTTTTACTTGACGGACGAAGGATCACCTCTACTCAGAGCAGTCGGAGCCGGAATTTCGGGTCTTGTCTTGTCTACTGTGACTTTCGAGGCAAAGGATTTGCAGGCGAGCTTGACCTGGTATTCAAGCACAAACAAATCGGAGTTCCTGAATCCTCTGCGACAATTCTTGTCCTCATCCGGTGGATGAAGCGCTCCAATCTAACTCCTCTGGATGATGGTAAATTTATCTGGGATGATTTGTCAGTGCCTGTTGAATTTGAAATTGCCAGAAACGCTAATTAATTGTTTCACAAGCCAGCCCAGAGCTTGGGATTGAAACCTGGGAATACAAATCCTTTGCTGCTCCAAATGACTCTCAATATCCACCATGCATTCTATCTGCCGAACAACTCAGATGTCAAGTTGCGCGAGGAGTATTCACAAATACGGACCCAAATATCTGGGTTACAACAACGATGGATCGGGTGGGTGGCATGGTTGTTTGCCCTCCTCTTGCGCTCACGTTAAACCAGTTTCCCGGTTCACTTGTTGGTTACGGGGGTGGATCTGAGACTGGCGACATCGACGATGATTAAGCAAATGGATTTGATTGAGGAACGAAGAGCAGTGTGATCGGGGAAATACGTAATTATGGAAGAAGGTGCGATAGCGAAGAACGAAGATAACGATGGCTGTAAGGCATTATTATTCTAATGTAGTGTTGCGTGTAGTTAGGTTGGAATAGGAATGGGCTTGAATTCGCACCCGCCCGGCTCATTGTAATTGCCCCAGTCCGTGATCTGGAGCGCGAGATCGGGGTTATTTTTGGTGTCCTCAAGCCAATCTTGCTTGACGCCGGAGTTGTACGGAGCGTAGCGAGGAATACGCGTTGAGACCCGCCCCGTATACACGCGATGGTACTGCTTGGAGTTACCTTTACCCCTCTTCTCGTAGCGGTTTTGAAAGGAGTGAACGAACTCTGTGTACTATTATCTCACGGATTAGACAACTGAATAGAAGGAGAGATAAAGGATTGAAATACCTGCTCGTCACGCCACCCAGGAACCAAGACTTCGAGAATTTGAGTGGCTTTCAAAGATGTAGGATCGTTCCGGAGGTTAGCGAGTGTCGCCAGACGAAACTTCCAGTCCTCTGGTGTTTCAGAGTCGGATTCGGGACCAGAAACTTCGTCGGAGAGGTATTCGGGGTGAGTGGAGATGCGCAGGAACGCAACATCCATTCCGGTGTCTTCAGCGACAGCCTCCACAACCTTGTGGATCTGCTCAGATTTCTGCAAGTTCATTAGTGGAAGCGCGACACTCTGAATTGAGCAAACCACTTACCGTGACCCTCCGCTGAATGCGTCGATCTCGTTTCTCTTTTTCCTCCGCTTTCTCCCGGCCCTCTTCCGTTACTTGGCGATACCACTGCTTCTTGTAGCTACGGAACGACTGCTTCGCGCAGTGAGTGGTGAAGTCGAGGTCCCACGTGATGGGGTCCCTCAACGTCTTGAGACGCTTCAGGGCTTTCGGCCACGCGGCCTGGTCCTACGACGCCAGTAATTAGAAAAAGATGACGAAAGAAACAAAGGAAATATTGGGAAAACCCACCACCAACACCCGTTGTGCGCGCTCACCAACCTTTCGAAACAGCGCACAATTATCGATGTTCAGAACGTCGTACGCGAAGTTCGGGGTGGGATACTGCTGACTTGTGACGGGATTGATGCGGACTTCGGTAACGTCGGGCCATTCCTTTCCAAATACGTTGCAAACTTGGCGGAAGATCTGAGAGATGCGGAGCTACGAAAGGTCTTGATTTAATTGAAAGAGAAGATCAATAGAGAACGTACCCTTACAGCCTTCTTCTCGGCCCTCGTGAGCGTTTCGTCATCGATAACTACCGGACCCTCGTTGTCGTTACCTGTGGTGCTTGTACAGTCATCGGCATCATCGGAAAATTCGGACCCAGTTGCCGTGTCAGCCGTCGTCTCCGATGTGCCATCCAATGCCTCCAGCCCACGTAGAACAGGGTCGATAAACTCCTCTGAACTCGGAGAGTGGTGCCGCACTGAACGGCGTGTTGACGGTGCATGTGCAACGGCCCGTCCACGCTGCGGCCCACGATGGCGGCCCGCTTGGGGGGCGTGCGCGCCTTGCTCAAGAAGAGTGACACGGTGCGTCAGTTCACCTACACAATTCACTAGATTGCGGTTTTCGTCGAGCACCGCATCCATTTCCCCAGCAGCGTGAAAAGGAGTTGGTCGGTGCTGAGACTGGACTGGGCACGCTGCGGTGGGTAATTAATGTGATTTGGGGTTGGCGTCACAGCGTCATCGAAAAACGCGGAGTTGCCCATTGGATGGTGGCGATCGACGATGGGACTCTCAAAGGAGACAGAGCGGCCGTGGCGCGAAGGCGTCCTACGATCAAAGGTCAGTTCCTACCGCAATTCAGTTTGCATATCACACATGGAGGAGGTCCCCGCCCAATCCTGGGCACCTCGCGGCTGCGAGTGGGCAGCTGGGGGTACGCTTGACGGTGCTGCGGTACCTGGTCGAGAAATCTGCGGCACCGGATCAATAAAGAGCGTCGGAGATGGACAGAAACACACGGGTCTCCATGGGGTGCCAGTGTTGCGGGTTAACCTCTAAGGGTTAATTAACCCTTAACATTAAGAAGGGGTTAACTTAAGCCATTTGCAAGAATTTGAACATTTTGACCGTTAATTAACCGTTAACATCATCATGTGATCTCGGATCATGTCATCGCAAATTTTCAAAAAATCTCTTCTGCTCTCATGCTCTCAGAGTCTCATCATCTTGACCAGTTGTCTGGGCTTGATTGATTCACTCCAACAAGTCATCAGATCTGCTGCTGCTTGGTGCATGGAACTGGCCAAGTGGAAAGCCACTGTGGTCCAGTGATGTTCCATAAGGCCTTAATCACAGGTCTGAAAAGTCCTAAGGGTTAGTAAGGCCTAAGCCTTAGTGCTAAGGCCTCCGTTTAAGGCCTTAGGGCTAATTTCCCACGCTTCTGCGCGCAGTGATACAGCTCAATTACCGCCTTCAAAATTGGTAGTAAACATATTAAATTGCAACATATTCATCATCCAATGGGATCTCCACTGCTCCATCATCCAACCGAGCATCTTCTTCAGCCTCCACAAGAGCTTCAGCTTCAGCTAGTGCCGTCATCGCCTCGATTTCTTCCTGCGACAAGCGAGGAGGTCCCGTCTTCTTTTCGACACTCCCAAACAAGACAGCAAGTGTGTTCTTCTTCCACTTCGAAGGAGAGCTTGTTTCTTTGTCGGGGTTCGCTGTTTCGTCGTCAGCCGCAGCCTGTGCATCTGCAATCCACTTATTCATCGCATCCCTCCAACCCAAAGCACACGGATTTTCCGGCCCGCGCTGCTCTAAGGTCTCTAAGGGTACCAAAATTGCCCCCAAAACTCTAAGGCTTACTCTAAGGCCCCTCTAAGCCTTAGAGTGGTTAAGGCCTTAGCCCTTAGGAACAACACTGCTGTGGTCAGCGATGACTCGGATGATGACCTGGTCCCGCCTCTGCAAGGCCACTAGTCCAACCTTTTTCCTCAATCACTGGCTCTGCTTTTTGGTGGAGATGTTCAGTGTCTGGTGGAAAGACCCTGTGTGGCACAATTTACACAAGAGGTGCTGCTGATGGAGCTATTAGCGGCAGGGGAGAGCAACAAGGAGCCTGAGGACAGTGCAATGTCAGGTTCAGAAGACGAATATAGCCTAGTTCTGTGACAGAACTGATATATGGATGACGGGTGAGCCAAGTATCCATATATAAATAGCAAGTCCAGCTCAAACTTCCCAAAAAGGAAATTAATGTTAATAACAACTTACCATTAATAACGGTTCTTAACTATCTTAAGGGCTTAAGAAGAATCTTGACCGTTAATAACCCCTTAACCCACAACACTGTGGGGTGCTCCCTCCCCATACGGGTTTGTTCGTCTCATTATTGCAACGACCAGGCAAACTTGAAAATGAGTATGGATGGAAAACAGAGAGAATATGAGTTTCCGGGTTCCCATGCTTCGCTGGCAATCGCAGGGCATGACTTCACTACAGGGACGGGATGATATGCCTTTTCTCTGATTGATGCAAACAAACGGGCAACGGGGGCTTGTATTGAAATAAAAAAGTACTGACGAGGGTGGCTACAGTGGACGCGGTGCGCTGAGGGGATTCGGCGCACCTCGAGAGAGGTGGTGCTGGCTGGTGCGAGGCCGCCTCGCACGCACCTCGTCATCGCTGGGCACAGCATTGCCGGGCAGACCCTGCCGAGACGTCTCGGCAGATCTCGGCTAAGGCTCGCCAAATCTGGACCCACGTGGCTCCAGACGGCGTCAAAATGCAGTGTATACGGTCAACAGAGCTTCAGTCCGACCAGCTCAATGATGTCCTGGGAGTGGACCTCCGAGGCTACCAAACTTGCCGCGTGCAACATGACAAGGAAGTAGGTCCAAAGACCACTGCTAAGGATGTTCATCCTCAATATATATGTTTTCAATCGCGGCTTCGGGTAAATTGTACTGGGATCTCCGCACGCACGTGCCGGTGTCAAAATGACGGTCGTCGACGGGTAGACGGGTGTCTGCGAAGTTTGGTCAGTTTTCATGTACTTTGGGCGTCAGAATTGAGTATGATGGACTTGGTGGAGGCGAAAACATTACGACGCGAGAAAAGCCGAACTACTCGCGTCTGGAATCGTTATGTGCTTGCACGTAATCTTTCGGTGGTTTGTATCTCCATAGCAATAATTTGAACCGGGCTGGTGATTTGCATCGAATCCCTTGCTCGCGGGAAGCCCACATCAATAATTCGAACTTTTTGATGTCCAGAAAGCTTACAGCCGTTTGCGGAACTTAGGGCGCGGGCCGTTTTTGATTGTGGCCTCAATTCGCATCCGTTTGTCCGATTCTGATTTTTCTGATTTTTTTCCGACACAGAATCGCTTGAAAACCGTAAAATCATGACTTCGCTCAGCCAAATTTGAGTTTTTTTTTAAAAAAAAAACGAATTTCAGATTCGGATTCAGCGTCGAAACCCGGTCTGGAAATGAGGTCGGTGCTCAAAATTTTATTTTCGCTCTCCTCTTGTTGTAGGTCTTCCAGATCTCTCAACTGAGCGGCCAGAGCCGAAACTTGTGCCATGAATTTTTTGGTTTTCAGTAGGTATAGACTCCGAGTCGGGTCCGTCGCTATAGAGGCTGCCAAACAAGCCCTCCGAATAACTCCGGTTCCAATCCTGGACTCAACTGATCTACGGCCCATCCGACGAGCACTTGTCTGAATCTCTTCTACTTTGTGTTTTTCTGCTATAAAATGAAAGTCGAAAGCAGTCGAAACTTGGAAGAAATGCCCGTGCGACACAGTCGTATCCTTCAGACTTCAGCGCTTCAACGGTACAGATCATCCGCGAGGCCATGTCCGGAGAACTGTTTTCGCCGCGTCGTGAATAGTAAAACGCTGCGGTATAAATTATTTTACATCCTCCAATAATTGAAGGTAATTATAATAATAATTCTGCGGAGCTAGGATCCGCGCCAGCAACGAAGTATCGAAGAAATTTCCCGTCGAGCATTTGGCCTGGGCGATGTAGCCGTGGAGGCGCTGGATGAGCGCCTTGGCCTCTGAAGATACATCCATCGAATAGCTGTAGCTCGCTCGCCAGCCTATTCCAGTGAATCAGAACCAGTGCTTGAAGGAACCGACGTAATCGCCCGCCCCGTCCACCTCATCGGCGTAGAACTGCTCCCAATCATACAGTGTCAAGTGCAGCGTCGTGTAATGAGTCGGCGGGAGGTAGCAGAACGCGCGCACAACCTGCCGTGCACCGAGACACGCTAGGTCGCGGACCTGTGTGCAGAGAAGCGCCACCCAAAAACCCTCGAAAATTGGAAGACAGTGTTCCCCTCCAAATGCCCGTGGAACCCGATTTTTCGACAGCGGTACTTATTATCTCGAGGCTCTGTTCGCGCAAGCGTTTTATTTTGCCGCGCTGTGACATAGTAAACCGGTGCGGTATAAATTATTGAACCCACGAACGTAGGAACACGCATATACAGTAAATCCACCTGAAATTGGCCGAAATTGATGGATGTTCAGATCGACAAACTTGATTTCCCCAAAATGAATCAAGTAGAGTAGCAGGGAGGTAGTATAGACAATAATTATGCGAAATTGAGGTAAGTTCTGCTTCAAATTCGACGAACTTATCTGGGGGCATTTTCTGAGCCATCATATCCATCGTCCAAAGACGGAGAAATACGTACCCGGAGGCCAAAACCACCACACTTCCGTCTACCTATCCTTGTTCCTTCACATCCGCGCGGACCGCACCGTTCTTGAGCAGGATTTGAACGATATTCGCGTGTCCGTTAGTCGACGCGGCCTGTAACGCGGTCCCATAATATCCGCCTTCAGCATTGACGTCGGCGCCTCTTTCAAGCAGGATAGCCACGGTTTGTGCGTGGCCATTGATTGACGCCGCCTGTAACGCGTTTGCATAGAATCCCTCGCATTGATCGTTGACATCCGCGCCATTCTCAATTAGGAGACCCACAACCTCTGTATGGCCCTGCCAGGCGGCGGCAGCCAACGCGCTTTGGTACTTCCCGCCTTGTGCATTAATGTTCGCACCGTGCTCGAGCAGGAGATGAGTTATCTCCCTGTGGCCATGCCAGGACGCTGCCTGTAAGAGGCTTCCAAACCAGTATCCGACAGTTCCCGGGACCACTGAATTCGTGTCGGCACCCTTGGCGAGGAGGACGTGAACAGTATCTGTGTGCACTTGGCGGACGCGGGTTTCTTCAGAAAGACTTTCAGTCGCTGCTTGTCATAACGTGATGAACAAACTCACAGGGTGTTCCGATTTTCACGGAGAGTCTACTTTTGTATGCCCATGATCTGGTATTCAATCTCGAAATTCTGTCGATCCCGCTGCCAAATACTTGTGAGTGCCGTGCGCAGCTCGACCTGACGCCTTGACGAGGAGCGATACTACTAAGAAAAGAACTCCCTCTCCTACGCCATCGCTCCAGAAAGTCGTTGGAGCCGAGATTTGCCCTCCCGTGCGCTTTCATTAACTCCGCAGGATAAAGTGAATTTTCTTGGGCCCGACGACCGGCAATGGATAGCCCTGACCATTGCGGTCATTTTCAGCCATTCAGATTGTGCTAGGAGGCATTATTGACCTCTCCAGCGGCCAATTATTGGTCCACATTTTGAAACGCGTGACCCTATTGTCCTCACTGCAGTTTCTTCGCATTTTCAAATGCCTAACTCTATTGTCACCACAATTCTTTGCATTTTCAAACAATTTCAATTCCAGCACTCTTCCAGGGCCATTTCCTTGGGACTGGAGACCGGCAATGCCATTCAGATTGTGCTTGGAGGGATTATTGACCTCTCCAGCGGCCAATTAACGGTCCACATTTTGAAACACGTGACCCTATTGTCCTCACCGCAATTCTTTGCATTTTCAAATGCGTGACCCCTATTGCCCTCACCGCAATTCCTTGCATTCAAAAAATTTCAAATCCAGCACTGTCCCAGGGCCATTTTCTGAGCCCGACGACCGGCAATGGATAGCCCTGGCCATTGCGGTCATTTCAGCCATTCAGATTGTGCTCGGAGGGATTATTGACCTCCTTCTACCTTCCTGTAAATCTCTTGCGGATCGTTCAGAATCCATATCGACAAGCGACAGCCGAGCGACCGGAGCCTGCCTACATCATCGATTCAGTGAAGGAACTCGGCGAGCGGCTGATTGTCGTGGGAGGGGACGATCCTCTGAGCAAGCAGGCTCAGGAGAACGTCATCTTGCGGTTCCGAATCCAACTCCGCGCGACCGGTCGCGTGTCGACGCGTACTGGAACATCACCATCTGAATCGTGAAGCGTTTGACTGGGTGATGGGCAAAGTGGAGTCCAAATTCAATCAGGCTATCCTTGAGGACACAATGTTAAATTCGGTCAGCTTGCGCGGCGTCAAGGATATCCGCAAGGTTTTCCTGTTGAAGCACGACAAAACAGTGGTTGAAGGCGACGGCAGCATTAATGTACGCACAGAAGGAGGAGTGGGTATTGGAGACGGAAGGTGTCAATTTGAAGACGGTGATGTGTATCGATGGTGTCGACTTCAAACGGACTTATTCGAACAGCTGTGTCGAGACCTTCAACGTTCTCGGCATCGAGGCCGCCCGCGCTGCGATCCTCAGAGAGCTTCGTAGTGTTATCGAGTTCAATGGTTCCTACGTCAACTACCGGCATTTGGCGCTGTTGTGGGACTTGATGACGCATCGAGGGACGCTCATGACCATTACTCCCCACGGAATCAATCGCGCTGAGACAGGAGCTTTGATGCGATGCAATGGAGGCAGCGGCGGTGGGTGAGAAGGATGATTGTCATGGTGTTGCAGAGAACGTCGTGTTTGGGCAGATGGCGCCCATGGGTACGGGCGCTTTTGAAGTCACCCTGGACATTGACATGCTCAAGGACGCTATCGTGGACCATCGGCTGCCAGTTCAGTCCATGCTGACCGCCTAGGCCGACGGCGGGATGACTCCGGGGCAAGTCGCGATGACTCCATACGACAGTGAAAAGCAGGTCATGGCGCACCTTCAGCCCGTGCTTGACCACTTAATATTGTGTTCAAATTTTAAATCGAGGCGTTGTGCACGTTGAAATTTCGATTTTTTTTTTTTGATGAGATTGTTCGTTTTGGAGACATGATAGACAAAAGTACAGTTTACCTGGGTATTGGCCGTTAGGTCGCTCAGAAGTTCAATATGTAGTTGCATAGCGTTGAATTTTCATTCGAGGCGCTCGAACGTTGCGCCGGTTGAAATTTGGATATTTTTTTGAGGAGAATGTTCGTTTTGGAGAGAGGATTGAGAAAAGTACAATTTACGTGTGTATTTGCTGTTAGATAGCCCAGAATTTGACTTTCTAGTTCAATATAGCGCATGGAATTTCAACTCGAACCACTTGGACGTTGCGCAGTTTGAAATTTCGATATTTTTGGATCAGACGGTTCATGATGAATAGATGATAGAGAAAAACACAAGTATCGGTCGTTAGCTAGCCCGGGGGATACCATGTAACTTGAATGTATTGAATATACACCAAAACACAATATCAACTGCTGTCGCTCTGTAGATATTTCAGAAACAGGAAGTATGTTCAAGATTGTATTCTGTCTCTCAGAATCTGAAGGAACTTAACTCATGCTGCATGGCGTTGAAGGTCCTTGGTCTTTGACAATGATGCGTGGTGCGATATATGTCTTTTCAACGTGTGTGTACATAGGATAGACATATATTTGTAACCCTGCTAAATGTATAAGTTTGGGTTGGCCAAAGTCGCCTTAAATCCAAACCTGAGTGCGGCCCTATGCAGAGTGCACGCTCAAATTTGGTTTTCCTCTCTGAGGGATGGAAAACGGTCCTTGCGGGCAAAAAACATCCAAATTTCATCGAGCGCATGGACCAAACGCTCGAAATTAAAAATGAACCCCATTTGATGAGATATTCGCTTTAAATCCACATCTGAGAGCGGCGCTGTGTAGAGTGCACGCTCAAATTTAATTTTGCTCTCTGAGGGATGGAGAACGATCCCTCAGGGCAAAGAACATCCAAATTTCATCGAGCGCATGGGCCAAGTGGTCGCAATTAAAAATGAACCCCATTTAATGTGAGATATTCGCCTTGAATCCAACCTGAGAGCGGCCCTGTGCAGAGTGCACCCTCAAATTTGGTTTTCCTCTCTGAGGGATAGAAAACGATCCCTGAGAGCAAGAAACATCCAATTTTCATCGAACGCATCGGCCAAGCGGTCGAAATTAAAATTGAGCGCCATTTAATGTGAGATATTCGCTTTACCTCTGATCTTTCGTCAGCCTGGTTTCTCATTGCCCAGCCCGCTGTCTGATTGTAGTCACAGCGGATGAGCGTTCGTCTGGGTTCACCAGCAATGTCAGACTTTCGTCGGACGTTGAAGGGCTGATTGGTTAGGTTCAAAATAGATTCACGCGCCCTGATCCGAAAATCGATAAGGCTTAGGCGCTAGGTGCACATTTCCTGTTTCCTTGCTGCTGCCACCACTTATGTCGTCCTCCCAACCTCCCCTGCGACGCTCTACGATGCACGCACTAGCCCATGCGCCCGCCCAGCCTACTGCAGCCTCCCATCCCCACGCAGGAACGTCACGTAAAGCGCCGGAGAAGGAGCAGCCTCCTGTACCCGACGACATCCGCGAGCTCCGCCTCCTTGTGAAGAAGATCAACAAGGAGGTATTCAGCGAGCACTGGTCCGCCTTCCTGGCACAGCTCCAGCTGGCCCTCGACAAACACCAACCAGGCCTCGTCAATGTCTGGCCCCACACGATCATGTGGGTCGACAAGGACGAGTACAACCGTGTGTCCCATTGGTACCCTAACATCGAGTTCCAGCACTCAGCTACGTTGCAGCGCTGGGTCGACAAGGATGCCGCCCACGACCACCAGTACAGTCTGGCAGTCATGATGACCCCGCCGTCGTTTCTCGTGGGGCAGGAGACGAGGGAGGACTGGCTCAAGCATAAATTCCACATCTGGGCGCTTCTCACTGCGCACGCACCGAAGGGGATGACTGGGAAATCCATCATCACCTACGACACCGACGTCAAGGAGTTCCATAACGACCGCGCTGGGGATGGAATACCGCTATGTGAAGTACATCCGCAATCACAAGCGCTCCCACCGCCACGATCGTGTCTGGCAGAACCTCCCTGTGCCGGGAGGAAAACCGGGCAAGGGACATTGCTTCAGGTTCACGATGGACTGGCTCGTGGACTTGGTGGAAAATGGGCTGAACGGTCGCCACAAGAACGGTGGGTTGGCGTTTTTGGAAGGGTTTTGCGAGATCCAACTGTAGCTGAATATGTACCGACGTCCGGCGTTGTATATTTTTCTTGGGTCTTCGTTCATGGTTGCAAATGTATTAAATGTATTAGGATCTATCCGCCATTCTATTTTTTTTTTCATGGTCGCACCCTTTCTCAGTTCAAACCACCCAGTGGTGAAGTTTCTGCCGTAGGTTGAAGGAGACCATGACCCTGTCGTTGAGTATGGAAACCGTTTCCCTACCGGGCATGCACAAATCGGCGCCCTAAGACACAGACTACAGAGAAATTTCCCCTTTCGGACCAAAGCGTAGTGGCCTGATTGGGAAGTTACCATCAATATCGCGAAAAAAGGTCCAAGCACGTTCCATGCACCCTTGCGGCGGTGGCGCGAATGAATCCCCGGGTTAACAAACTGCGGGGAATGACGACCTCCATCACACGCCTCACAGTGGCAGGCATTTCCGCTGGGATTAATTCTGAAGTCCTGCATTATCTTTCAGAACCACAGCAAGCCAGAGAAGAGAAGCAGCCTGGCATTCAAATCTTAAATATGTCAAGTGCTCCCTTATCCCTCCTGCCATAACAGCAATGCCGCCTCATTGGAGGACACAGACTTAGATTCTCCTGTCTATAGACTCCGCTCGAAGGGCAGTGTGGATTGGGAGAGTCCAGCTTCATGATCAAGCAAGGAACCGATGTACATCCCATGGTAGTTACTTAATATTGTTTCCCCACGTCTCCCCGCAGGCGGCGGGCCAGAGCCAGGTCCTTGGGTTGACTGGGCAGGGGTGAGTGCCAAAGCCGACGTTGAAAGATGCGCACTGACATGGTTACACGCTTCGCATGGACCGCAGCCAGGTTGGTATCTTCAAACAGTGAAATGAGATAGGCCTCGGCGGCCTCCTGCAGTGCCATGACGGCAGATGACTGGAAGCGCATGTCGGTCTGATTGACTTATATCAACATGCATAAAAATATATATGGTTTAGTATATACCTTGAAGTCCTGAGAAATTTCACGAACGAGACGTTGGAAGGGGAGTTTTCGAATCAGGAGCTCCGTGGACTTTTGGTAGCGCCGGATCTCGCGGAGGGCAACAGTCCCTGGCCGGAACCTGTGAGGTTTCTTGACGCCGCCCTTGCTAGCTCCGACCTTGTCTGCCAGCTGTTTACGGGGAGCCTTTCCTGTGAACAAGTAAAGTCAGGAAAACCAAGATGACGTGGAGTTGTGAATACACGCCTCCCACGGATTTGCGCGCGGTTTGCTATGAAGGTGAGAGGTTTTTTGAAGGTGGAGGACGAAACTTACTTTTGTACGAGCCATGTTGAGTGGAGTCACTATTGCTGAACTGTTCTGAGTCAAAGAGTTATCAAATGTCAAGTTCGGATGGTTGAATATTCTGTCGAAGCTATTACGGGGTTATACTTATACGTATTGCGGTTTGCCGGGTGCTTCTGGCCCGACGACAAATCTGAATAGACAATTTTGTTTAGAATCGTGCTGGCTATCACCTCACAATTAACCGCGAATCATCCAAAGCCTCCCGATATTCACCCCACCATTTTGCTAATTCATCACAATTTTTGCATTCAATGCGATCGCAATTCTCAGAGAGGGGGTGGCATCCTGGGAACTTTCTGGTTGGATCCACATATCTTCCCGGAGCCGAAGTCAGGATTTCGTTGACGGAAGGGTTGGGGGGGAGCTGAATTTGGGTTTTGTTTATTTTCTGTGTTTCGTACGTGGTGTTGCAATGAGGGAGAGAGTTGGAAGGAGGATATATCAGTCATTGCTACTGTATTTGTACTCGCCCCTGTCATGTACTGATCAAGTTCCTTGACTCTACTGTTTGACCGACTTCAAGGGTCCAGCCAACATCTGCATGGGTCCCCGGGATCGTGCAATGCTTCTCACCTCATGCTCCGTCGCATTCCGGGGAGATAGTACACGTAGTCTCTTGCTTTCGGACCTTTTCCTGAGCGATGTCATGATGAACGCAAAAGGCCTCGGGGAAACTATTCCTGTGAGTGCTCACTGGTCGCGCCCGTGCGTGTCTGTGGAGCTTTATCCCCGTTGTCTGAGCTCCAAGCACTCGCCTCAAGTGCTTTAATGTCGGGCAAACATGAAGTTGTGTCTGTTTCAAACTAACTAAAACAAATGCATACTCGTTCAGGCCCTCACCATGCTCGCAGACAATTCAAAGCACAACCAGACAGGTCGAACCGACGAACACCGTGACGGTGCATTTAGGCACCGAAATCACGAGCTCTGTTCGGTAGGGGGTGTAGCCCTCCTCCTATTCTCGCAGTATCATGTTCGGAACTGTCCTGCGCCGAGTTTCGTCCCCGACTTTTAAGATCCAGATTACGGCGACTACGGGAAGCGGGAATGGTACAGATTTCACCTGTTTCATGCGGGAAAGGATCCAATGACTGCGATGGGATATGATAGTATGTGTCTTGCATTTAAAGCTAATGCCTACTCAGCTCCACCTTCTAGATCATCGAAAGCGTGTCAACCTCATTTACGATAAGAACGGGGTAAATATTTCGAAGGTTACACATGCCGGTCGCGAGTTCTCTGTTAAAACTGCGCGAGAATATGGCGCAACCGTTGACGGCACCAAGGCTTTAGGCGGGTGGAGTGATAGCGGTTCATTCAAGCCTTGCTATTACCGCGCTCTACCAGTCGATGCACTACTCGGTGCGGCTATGTTTGATGCCACTAGACCCGAATCCCATTTCCTAGCTCGTGAATTCCTAGGTAAGTATTTTGACCTGCATGCATTCATTCAATGTCTAATTGAACCGTACTTGCAGAACCTTCACGACAACTAATCTCGCAGATTTTTCCTTGGCTTGCCTTGGAAGCTCGGGAGCAGGCTAATCCCTTCGCTCGGGATATTGCCCTACGTCAACTCTTCAAACTTCTTATATGGTTCCGCACAGTCATACTTCAAGACGGTGCGATCCTCTATAAAAAATACCCAAACACCGCCCTCTTCAATTATCCTCCATTCAACTCGCTCGAGTTTTGGCAATTTGCGACAGCATCTGTCAACCGTCTCGCACAAATCGAAGCCGAGGCTAATTTGGCGTTGAAAAACCTTCCGCAAAACCTCGTTCGTGGATTCCAAGGCGCTATGGCGGGTATTTCGTTGGCTCAACGGGCTGAGCGTGACGAAACTCGGGCCTATATCCAGCGCCTTGAGTCCCAGATCCAGCTGCTCATCCAGCAATTTTCAGCCCAGACAACGGGGAAGGGAAACGGTTCTAGAAAGACTCAGATGACGCCAGGTAAGCCCCCCAAAATTTGGAGCCTTATTTCAATGCATTGACGCTGCATGTATTATAGTTCTTATTCCTCCACCCGTCTTTTCTACTCCTCCTCCTCCTCCTAAGCCTAAGCCTGCTCCTTCCTACCAGTGCATGACACCTAGCCTTTCATTGGATCCATTTAATGCCGCCGACGACTTCCTTTTCATGGCAGGCCCTTCGGATTTTTTTTACACCCGTTTAATCCTCATACAATGCACCGGATTCCAGCCTCGCTATTATACCTGGAACATCGATTGTTCCGTCCCCTGCTCCACCAGCTCCATCATTTGTCGACCCACCAATTGCAATACCTGCCGCATCTGGGTTCACTGTTGCCCATATGTCCGCTTGGAACGTTCTCGCTCTGCGATATTCGGCTGAGCGATTGAGACGCCACCAATAGGACTGGGTGGACAAGACGGACTCATTTTTTCCAAGGTACACATTTCAAAAAGTGCCGAAAATCACCGACATCTGGACGGAGTGGGCGAGCGGCCTCGATGGGTTCCTTTCAGTTCGTGACCTCAACGAGGGATGGAACACGAGGTGGAGAACGGGTACTCAAACAATGAAGAATGAGTATGGGCGACGCAAGAAGGTGATTAATTTGATTAACCGCCTCATTGACAAGCCCAACTGGAACTTGGAACTCGCACTGTGGTTTATCCGGGACGTATACGAAACAGATAAAGCTAAATACCCGACTACACGGTTGTTCTGTGATTATCTCCAAAGCACAAAGTCCGGTACTTTGGACATAATCTTCGCTAGATCTTGTACTTTCATTCATTAGTTAATTTTCATTCTAGCCGAATAAAAGCGACTGAAATTGAATACAAGTCCTTCATCAGACTTTTGACAAATTTGTTGCGGCGTTGTACAACGCCAAAAAACGCGTGAAAACACCCTGGAACGCGCCAACTGGCAACGCCAATAATTTTTGCCGTAATTTTGACAACGCCGAAACAAGGTCCGTGATATCATCGGAACGGCAAGTGAACTCACGGGTCTTGGACCTCCCAAGGCCTGTTTGTGTCCATAGAAGCCTCTAGCTTCTGTGTGGACCACGGTGCGTGCCTACATCCCCAACAAAACATAAAATTGTCTTGGAAAATTTGGTGAACACATTGTGAGAAACGCGGAAACACCAAAAAACACGTGAAATGCCACAATCAAAATGTCAAAAGACTGATGTTCTAGATAGATGTGAAAATTTTCAGGGAATTCAATGTCGACTTTCATCGGGTTTAATAGGTGGATATCCTAATTGGGACACTAGATGGATGTTGTAGCCATAGACGGCACTAGTAGAGAAACTGGGACAAATCTGTTTAAAAATCAGTCTTCAGCATCTGATAACATGTTTCGAATACCGAAGATGTCGACCAAAAATTTAAAAACCACTGTATTCTGGCCACCTTTGATGGCATGTTCAAATTCGGTCAGTTGGATGTATAATAAGAAAGCAAGTTTAAACTTATTGGGACTGCTTACCTTGGGCCCAGGCTGCTTTACGCCGTTCGGAACGTCTCGAAATCCCTGATTCGGAAGGCGGGGACGTGGTCGATGGCGTGTGGGGCGCATTGTTAGTTGCTGTTTGGCCGATGGCCGTCTGTGCAGTAGAACTATCTGGTTTATTAATAATTATGATGAATACTGTACTATTTAATTCAATTCGCGCGCCCTGTGACCCGTGCATCGAGCAACGAACTTTCATATTCGTCGATTGACCCTGGGGACCGTGACACCAAAAAAAATCCGCGCTTTGCCCCAGGACATCCAGAATTCCATTCTATGCTCAGCTGCCTTGATTCTGAGGCGAGATAAATGAAATGGCGCGCGCTCAGCAAGTTTCTATGACGCAGTGCATGAGCGAGCAGATCAGAATGACGCAAAATTAATCGGCTGCCGTAAGCCTTTTTTGCGCATCGCCGCTTGTCGTCGTCGCAATGGAGGCCCTCCCAGAGCCTCTCCCGGATCCCCGAGGACCTTCCTGTGTTAAAACTCATCAAATTTAACCTCCCCCCTCTGCACAAATCCACTGCATTTCTCAATCCTACCGACTACCTCTCGGAATATGCGCCAACCCTCCCTGCCTTCGATCCACCGGCTATTCCAACATCAGGGCGCGTCAGCAAAGAACAAAAAAAAGATTTTGGACGCGTTTTTTTCGCGATCTTGTGACTTTTTTGACAAGTTCGCGCTCAGCCTCGGTGACCTGTGAAAGGCGCGAAATGATTCGTCGATTTGGGGGTCTGTGACGCGTGACCGCCGAGTTGAATTAATAGTACAGTAGTCTTACGGGAACCACAAGCACTAAATTTTAACAAAAATCCATGTATGCCGACATCGCTGGCACCCCTCCGATAATCCCTGGAAAATATCTATCGTTACGGGAAGTCACCCACTAGGTCTCGAAATTTTCGAACTGCTCCACCCAAACTCACAGAAAATAGCCATCCCCATCGAGCGGATGCTCCACGCAGTGGGGGTCCGCAGAAGGTCGACGGAGGCGCCAATTTTGCTGTGGGTCAAGTGGAGGAGTGAAAAAATGGAGGAAAAAGTTGAACAATACCTGAAAAAAAAGGCCCAGCGCCAGCGGAAAGGGCAGCTCCAGCGAGGAGGAGGGGCCAAGTGTCGGCATTTGCGCCATTGGATCGCCACCCCGACGAGCTCGCTCTCCGTGAGCTCCCTCCCGGCAAGAAACTCGGCACTCACGCCGAGTTCCTGGGAGTCCCCCATCGGCGTTGCGTTACTGGAGTGGAATTCTAAGGTTGGAGTCCCACAGGATGTCTGGGCGATCGCGTCGACGGCCACCACGGAGTGTGCGGCGTACAAACTATGCCGCACGTTCCCCGCGCACCTCGCTCCTCTCCATCCAGTCAGCGGCATCTGTAATGACCTAGTTGACGAGGGCCTGTCGAGGAGGGGCACTGGGGCAACGTAGCTATCTTGTTTTTCTGCTTGTCGCGTCGAGTCTGTAGCACCTTCTTGCTGTATGTACTTCAATTGTTACTTTACTTTACTCTTATTATAAAATTACGCTGTCTGAAGCTATTTAAGCGGAGCTTGAATCTTTCGCCTCCGACACCATCCGGAGCTCCGGTCACTTTCCACCTGCTTTTGCCGATCTACCGTTGGTTTCCCCGTCAATGCCGCTGCCGCTCCGCCCACCCCAGATCAAGAGGTGAGCGATTAGACCGGTAACCGATCTGTCTACGGGAATACTGTCGGTAGACAGACCGGTCGATCTGGGTTTTAATTTAGATGATACGCATTTTCTGCCATGCGCTACGTCATTGATCATGTGAAAGTCACGTTTGATGCCCAATCACTCGGCTCTTTCGTTAGCTCCGGTCAGCCCAAGCGCGTCGCGTCCTTTGCACATCCTCGTCTTCACGTCTGGCACAATCCGCTTGCAGCACCGAACTCTTGTTTTCTCCACCAGCTATGGACTATGGAAATACTCCGACCCAAAACATCCCCTCTTCAAGCCAAGTTGTCGCCACCACCCCATATGATTCTACGAGTCAACCGCTTTCTGCTCTGCCAAAGCGGTCCCATCATCGCAGAAGGCCTGCTGCACCTCCCTCAGATCCAATACCTCCTTCAAAATCTGCAATTCCGACCAACTATGACCTCTTCTTTTCCCGGAGTACCAATGGGTCTGCGCAGACTCCATCGAGATTCCTTGCACAGAACAGAATCACAGATGTCATTAATGCTTGCAAGGAGGAGTTTGAATCTCCCGAATTCGTTTTCAATCCCATTTCCAGCAATTCAACCAGCACTCCATTGCGCCGAATTCCATCCCCCGAACCCAATCCCAGTCCACTGTTGGCGCAGAACATATTCACTCCTTCTCCCGCAAACCAGATACTCTCTCCTTCCCTCGCAAACGACCTCTTCTCTCCATCTTAGGACACTCCATCGCCTTCCCTCATAAATACCAGCTTCGATGTTGATGAAACTATGACGTTGCTCGACACCATTGAAGCAGATGCCTCGCTCACACCCCTTGCGCTTCCTTCTGTTGATCAAGCAGAACAGCCGGCTCTGAAGCGTTACGGCTCCCTTGCTGTGAAGAAATCTGCTATTCTGCAGTTAATGCGCGACATTCGATTGTCACCCGCTGATCTTTTACTCGACGTTCTCACGACCGACAGCCACTACGCGGCGAAGTTCTTTTCCGGAGCACCCATGCACAGATTATTAGACGCTATGGTGGCAGACGCACGTGGGGAGCGTGTCTTCCGCGAATGGGTAACACCGAGAGCGATTGATATCACCTGCGACATTGTTTCGACGCAGATGGACTCAATGGTCAAGGAGTTGAGCACTGCACCGAGCCTAACAAAACTTACGCCGCAATTCTTGCGTGCCTGGAGTCTCAAAGACAACGTGGTTCGGCCGGCAGACAAAGTTGCCCCCGACGTCGTCAAAATACTATTTTCCGCCGTCAATACTCGTCGTGGCCTCTAAAACAACACGAAAAAATCTTCTAATACCGTAAGTTACCCAAATATTTTAATCCAACTTTTCTGACCTCTGAACAGGCTCTCTATTCGATAATCGGTCAACTAGGATCTCGTCGGTCCCAAAGCTGTTGTGATTTCGCCGGACCGATGACCCTTTTCTGGTGGAAGAACGGCTCTTCCCGAGAAAGCCTCGAAGTCTTACAGAATCTCGGGCTGTCGAAATGTTTCGACTCGGCGGGAACAATTGTCGCCTCCGTTGCAGATTATTGTATTGGAGACGCCCGCATTGTGGTCCGGAATCCAGACGGGTTCATGGGCAACTGGGATAACGTCAATATTTCGTCGTCTGATTTTGTCGAGCAGCGCAGCGGTGGTCCAGCCAAAGTTCAATCTGGAACATACGCAATCATCTACCCACTCCGGAATCCCAATCCCCGTGCCATGGCTCTGGAACCTTTGCTCGCAAGAGCGGAGAGCGCACCAGATCTTTCCTTCAATGTCGATATTTGCCCTACGCTGGAGCAAAGTATCAGCACATATTGCAATTTTCGTGCGTATGTTGTCCATACGCTGTGCAGGTACAACCAAGGATTCGAAGATTACCTCGATGTGCCTGTGCTTCAGCCCATTCCTCGTCGCCCGCTTCCAGACGGCTACACGACAAAACAATATCCTGTTCGTCTCTCGACCATCGAGGAAAACTCGATTTCCGGCAACCTCGCCGTTCACGAGGATACATTCGTGACTCAACTCCAGCTCTCGCACTCCGAGCTCAGCCGCAAGGCTATTTTGTCGATTAACGACCAAGCGACCCAGGTGTTGAATCGTGGCTGCAAAGCTGTTCGCGCTGTGGCGGAGGAGAATGCCCGGTGCGTAGGTTCTTGATTTGGGTCGGTAATCCGGGTAGCGGTCGAACGAACGATGGGGAAGGAATGTAGAAAAAGATCCCGGGCCGTAGAGTGAGAAAGTGGTGAAAAGTTAGAGTAAAAATGTGCGAAAATGCCGTGTGAAGAATGTGGCGTCGTAAAGCGTGTTTTGAGAGGATTGGGTGGCGATACTGCCTACTGGTGACTTTGGGAGACTAGGGGCGAGGACCTCCGATGGTACCTCTGGGCGAGAGCCCTACACTGGTCACGAAAATGGTGGTTTGCGGTAGAAAGGTGATGATGTGGCAATATTTACTTTACAAACAAATGTGGTAATGTAAAATAGGTGCATGGTAAAGTAATATTGAAACCAACGTGCAGATGGATTTCCACACGTCGGCCAAACGACCCCTCCATAGCGCCTTTGATATGAGTCCTTTTTCCCATGCGCAGGTGTTTCAGCTAGGGATTGGGCTATTTCATCTGTGCCTCAACCTTATCTGGGCTGTCCTGCATTCACATCGTGGCCACGAGACCACGGAAGGTAGCCTGGCCTATTTCTTCGTTCTCCTCGGCAAGGCTCGACTAGGCGGAAAGCATCCCGACTACCACTCCCTTCTTGCCGCTTTGATGCAGATCCTCGATGGTCTCCTGCTTGATGCATTGCAGATCGAATGTGGATTTCCTAGTCTCTCTGCCTTCGCCAACAGCAAACCAACCTCCGAACAGATACTCGCCATCGCAGACCGGGTACTGGAGGAACATGCGATGCCGATTAGATCACCCTCAACGATCCCCACCGATGTCATCCACGGAAATACACGAAAACTTATCCATGATCTCCTCCATGTCGCCGAGGTGACTCGAGCCATTTCCGCCGGTGACTTCGGACGCGTTGAAGATCTATTGGGAAACCTAGCAATGATTTTTCGCGGCGCCGGTTCGAAGAACTACAGCACCGAGATTTTGTACTTTATGCACAACCTCAAGTATGTTTGGAAAGGTGACGGATTTGAGTGAGTATTTGCCTCGGCTTCTATCTATTAACTAATCCCAAGTGTTCAGCGAGCTCGTACGGGACAATATGATTTTCAATATGAGCGGAGGAAGGGACAAGGGACAGGGCGTTGACATGAACATGGAGCACAATATCGGGAAGATCAAGGCACGTCTTTCGTTGAATAGTTTGTACTTATGCTAATATTGACCAGGAACTCTTCGCTTCCAAGGGTGTGTATGGCGGCTGGGATCGCCTTGCAAACATCTCTGCTGCAATCGATGTTCTCGATTCCATCAAGACTAGCATGGCAGCTTCCCTCGGCGCATCGTACAACGGGACTGGTCACAAGGACGTTGATACATCAGACCTCGTTTGGAGAGTTTGCCGCAAGGCTCACGAACTTGACTTGAATACAGCGCAGGTAGGTCGGGAGGGAAAGGCAACACCTGATCTTCTCGCGGTGGGCGAGGCGGTATTGAAGTCGTCGACCCTGTCCACTTTTAACAAGAAGAGACGGGAGTTATTGAAGGGTATTGTTTTGGGAACAGAGGAAGACATTGACGACATTCCGACGATAGATATCACTCTTACCGGGGAGTAGTAGCATTCTAATTTATCCATATTCCATCTTTCACGATAGTTCATCGTAATCCCCGAAAGCTGCATTTGAACACAAATTAAGACATCAAGGTTTTCTACGCTTCGAGCCAGTCAACTCCTCATCGCTGTTCCCATCCTCCTCTGGCTCGTACTTCGAGACAACGTCGAATACCTCCGCTGCCCACATGTACTTCCACTCGGGACTTTGCTCCAACAGTACCACTTCATCCTCTGCGGAATTGAGAGAGGAAGCAGGCGCCAT
Organism: Mycena olivaceomarginata; assembly: GCA_029378375.1. NCBI lineage: Eukaryota > Fungi > Basidiomycota > Agaricomycetes > Agaricales > Mycenaceae > Mycena > Mycena olivaceomarginata. Next base: position 32,059 of record JARKIC010000879.1, read on the forward strand.
GGTCAATTCTTGATCGCCGCGTCGTCCAGAATGAAGGTAGGTGGACGAATTGAACGCAGGGTAAATCTGGAATGCACCTCCGATCGCCACTGAAGAAGTTATCTCTCGAGTTCCGGGCGATCTTTGGGCTTGCGGTAATTGGTGCGTCTGCGTTTTGCAGGTAACGGTGCTGGCTCTTCTTTGTAAACTGGACCCAAGAATAACTTGTCGATCGCGAAGTATTGCCGATGTGATCATCGGAGTCGCAACACCAACGGCCTGTGTAATGAAGTGCTAAATCTGGGGATTAGAATGTTGGGTACACCCGCCAAATATAGATGCATACCATCGGGCGAGCTGTCTTGATAATACTCCGCCTTGAGAACACGCTCACATCTTGGGGATGTCGCAAGGTGGATCGAAGCTCGACCAGTGCGCTCTTGCTTAGTGGGATTCTTCTTGGTCAGCGCAACATCTGAAAAGGGTCGATCGGGGTCCTGTGCATCGATTTCGAGCAGGTCAGTATCGATTTCAGGTACCCAAGGCTCCACCATGTGGACACAGAATGCATCCGCCGTAGTGCTCCGACCAGCGCGGCCATCCCATTGAGATTTTGTTGGAATATCCCCGACAATCCCATAGATGATAACCCCGTCAATGCCCGCCACGTCGAGACCCTGGAATCAAATTTGGAGGTGTAAAATGATGGATGAAATGAAAAACTTACCTCCCCCGCGCCCGCGGTCGCATTCAAAATCAAACAATTTCCTTCTTCTTCTGCAAAGCTTGTATATGCATCTTCGAGGTATTCGCGCGACATGTCCGAGTGGTAGTGGCGACAAATGCCGAGATTTTGCATTTCCAAAGGTAACCTTGAGTTTATATACTGCGAGTGGGTCGCTGTTTCCGCCTTGCTGCCGTGAAAAATCACGATTCTCGGTATGCGCATAGGCGGATGCAGCTTTTCCGGTAGGATCAGATCCAGGTTGCGAAGATTGTTGCGGGAGCCAACGAGGATATGTGTCGCGTAAATGAGATTCGGTCGGTTTGTGGAAACTCGAATGACAGTGGGGTTGGGACGGATAGCCATGACAGTGTGGATATGATTGTAGATGTGCGGGGGAACCGTAGCTGATAGATATGACCACGCCGTTTCCTTGGGGAGGAGTGTGCGAAGATGCGGAAGGGTGCCGTACGAAGGCCGGAATGCTGGGCGTCCATTGACAGTATATCCGGCGGTATAGATGTTGTGACATTCATCAATGGCGACTCCTCCGACACGGGAAACAAATTTATGGTCATACAAGAGTCGTGCAATCCGGGGCAAGTGTCCGTGATTCATGGAAAATTGTTCAGGTTGGACGATGAGATGAGGTATTTGACCCATAGAAATAGCCTGAAGCCAGCGACAGGTCTGCTTCTACCCGAAATAGAAAACACAGGAACATAGCACATACCGACCATAAAATGGGACAATTTGGGGTGTCCTCATTCACTGCCACAGTTGGGATGCTGAATTTTTTCAGAAAGTCGGAAACCTGGCGACAGAGAATAAGACGGAAAGGTCATAGCTAGAATATTTTGAGTCACCTGCATCATCTGCAGTCGTTTGAGTGGGGAAACCGTGATAGAGATTCGATCTGGTCGAAGTAAAATAGGAATAGCGATGCACAGGGTCTTGCCCCATCCAGTGCGAGCAATAACAAAAGTCTCCTTCCCAGTGGCTGCAGCAACTCCAGCTTTAAGCTGAAGATCGTGTGGAACGAGCCGCCCACGCGTGACAGTGAAGACAAGTAGGCAAGCTCGTAAGCCAGTATGTGATCCTCATTTGAAAGTCCAGAGAGAAACGAGCTAGTAGGATAAAGATTTGGAGGTATTATAGCGGCCGAAAAGCGGAGCACATCTGCTGCATCCAGCAAACGAATGACATATAGCGCCGCTGGTATAAATTTTGAATCCATGCTTTGTATAGTTTTGCGATACCGGAGAGCCTGGATGAGGGAGGGGGTAGGAGGATAGTACGGTGGAATGTAACCAGTGGGTTCGTTCGTCGGCGCCATGAGGAAGAAAGACAGTAAATAGACGCGACGCGCTTGGGCTGACCGGAGCTAACGAAGAGCCGAGTGATTGGGCATCAAACGTGACTTTCACATGATCAATGACGTAGCGCATGGCAGAAAATGCGTATCATCTAAATTAAAACCCAGATCGACCGGTCTGTCTACCGACAGTATTCCCGTAGACAGATCGGTTACCGGTCTAGTGAGCGATAGTGTCAGAAATTGATATTAATCTATGGTCCGCCCCAGACCTTCGGCCCTTGATAACAATCATTCCAATGTTAGTTCATTGTCACATGGTACAATTGTAGTTACATATAAGCACACATGCTTGTTCTTCATCCTCAGTCTTTGATCCCACATAGCGGGAGACTGAGGGTGAGTCCAATACTTATTTATATTACTTCTATTTACTCATTTTGTAGTTATTGCGCCTTCCGCGCATTTTCAGGTATTTAATATATAGTCTTTGATCCCACATAGCGGGAGACTGAGGTTATTGCGCCTTCCGCGCATTTTCAGATATTGTTAGGTTATGGGCCCCGAGCGCTATCGCTCTGAACATACCTTCAAGGAAGACTCATTGCTCGCTTATTATAGCTAGAAGCATTGCAAGCACTGCCTCGCATCAATCACACAACCCACTGCCGATACCACCTCGGACTTCTCACAGATGTCAACTCCGGCTTCCCCGTTGCTTTCGGGTGCAGAGGACTGGCCGATGTTCCGTGTCAACACTCAATCTGAGCTCCGCCAAGAGGGTGTGTTTACTCTTCTGGAAGCAGTTATTCAAGCTCCTACTGCTGCTGATGCTCTCACTGCTGCTGCTGTCAACACTCCTCTCCCTGGTGCTGCTCCTCTCCCTGGTGTAGCCTTCAAAGACACACCAGCAGAGTTGTAACAGTCGTGCTCTGGGAATCATCAACAAATTTCTCTCAGCTGAACTATGCATGGAATATGTGGATGAACCAAATGCTGGCATTTTGTGGGCTAAACTACGTGGGCGTTTTGAAGAGGACAACAGAGCTGATACTGCTATGGGTGTTCTCGCAAGCCTCTTTACCACCAAACTTGTGATAGAGAGTGAGCCAGAACTTATTGATCGCACAAAGATCGAGACCCACATTGGCACTATCAAAGGGCATTTTGACCGTCTTGCACGGCTGAAATATCCCTTCTCTCCAGACCTCCAACCCCTCATTCTACTTAGCACTTTGCCTGAGGATACTTACTGGACCGGAATCAGAGGGAATATAGTTTCCTCTCTTGGGACTGGAATGACTTGGGACAAAGTCCGTGCTCGTCTCCTTACCATTGGGAAGCGACCCGATGCAAAAGAGGATGAATCTGCCCTAGCTGCGAAATCACAGAGCTTGCACAAGGTCAAGCCATCTGCGACATCTACCAGTAGTGACCACAAGTTCTGTGTCATTCATGGTGAAAATAAATCACACACAACCGATGATTGCTATCGAGTGAAAGCTTTGGTGCAGGATGAAAAGAAGGGGAATAAATCCAAATCCAAAAAGCAGGGCAGAAAACGCGGTGCTCAAGCAAATGCCTCAGCAGCCGCTGACTCTGAATCTGAAGGGGAGGATCATAGTAATTTGGCTGTACCTGTTGTATCTCAGAAATCCTATGCTGCTATGTCTGCCTATATCTCGAGTGCCTCAACTGACTCAAAATGGGTTATTGTACTCGACTCTGGAGCATCCCGAGTGATGACCCCGAACATTGATTGGTTTGAGACAGGGACTTACCAAGTTCTTAATCCTCCCAGAAAAGTTCGCTTGGGAAATGACACATTCTGTGATGCCATAGGTATTGGAACTATTTGGTTATCTTGCAAAACAAAGCGTGGAATGACAAAACTGTCATTGAAGCGTGCTTTGCATGTTCCCTCTTTTGGTATCACTCTTGTATCTGTTCAGCAATTAGCCAAAGCTGGATACAGGTGTATTTTTGAGGGAGGGGGATGCATTGTTCGTGATTCTCATGGAAAGCGAATGGTAGAGGCAAAACAACAAAAAGGTCTTTATCACATTACTTGCAATCCACTGAGTGAAGATCCACATGCTTTGTTTGCCATGGATATCAACCACCTTCACAGAATTTCTGGACATACAAATTACCAGTTACTTCAGAACTCTGTAAGCAAGGGTGGGCTTGGTGAGATCACCTCCTTAACTGGGCAACCAAAATTCTGTGAAGCTTGTGTGTTGGGGAAAATGAAGAAACTACCATTTTCCAAAAGCCAGACTAAAGCTCGTGGTCCTCTTGACATTGTCTCATCTGACGTTGGGGGACCTGTAACACCAGCAGCACCTGGTGGATTTCGCTACTGGGCTGTGTTGGTCGATCATTGGGGATCTCATGTCTGGGTTTTATTTGCCAAAAAGAAGTCTGAGATCTATAGACTCCTGAGAGAATGGCGACAGCACGTTGAAAAATTCTTCCGTGCGCATATTGCAAATTGGGAGTTCTGCGCAGGCTGGACTCGATTTTTCCGTACAGACGGAGGAGGTGAATTCACATCTCAGCAGATGGAGGCAGAATTCAGGAGACTTGGTATCATACATGAAGTAACTGCACCATATACACCAGAACAGGATGGTGTTGCTGAGCGTATGAATCAGACCCTGGTCTCACGGGCAACAACAATGCTCATTGATTCTCGGTTGCCTCGAAAATTCTGTGAAAGCAGTAATACTCAGACGGGCACGATAAGGTGAACGGCTAAATAATATACCTGAAAGCAGTAATACTACAACAGCGTAAGTAAGAAGAATAAATAAAGAGAAGAGAAGGGACAAACCTCAGACGGGCACGATAAGGTGAACGGCTGAGGAATGTCCCTGTATTGCGACGCAATATAAGTAATACGATACGGAGACGGGCGAAATACGCCGGATGAGTAAGGAAACTAAAATGACAGTTACAGATTACGGGGGTAGGTCCCGCATGCCAACTACATGGCCAGTCGAGCCTCTACTTCAACACTCCCCCTGGCGAGAACGGGCATATAGTATCAGTAAATTAAGAGAGAGTAAAACAAATGAAAGTGACCGTGAGCGAGGGAGAACGGAAACTCCCCCTCGAGTTGAGCATCTCCGCTCCACTCCCATCCACTCCCCTACTCCGTAAGACCCAGAGCGCGAACGATGGCAACATGCGCATCGCGGGGGAGAACTTTGGTGAATATGTCCGCTAGGTTTTCAGCTGATGGGACATGCTGAATCTCGACGTCCCCGGTGGCGACACGTTCGCGAATATAGTGCTCGCGAATGTCAATGTGCTTGACGCGTGCGTGCCCCTTCGCGTCCCGTGCAAGTGCGGCAGCTCCCAAATTATCGCCGTAGAGGAGCGCCGGGCGCTCCTGGGGCATGTGCAACTCGTCGAGGAAACTGTACATCCACATTGCTTGCTTAGAGCTTCGCGTCAGTGCGACATACTCCGCCTCGGTCGTCGACAGCGCTACCGTCGCCTGCTTCTTCGACGACCAGGACACTGGGCCACCCGACATCATGAAGACTTCACCAGATGTCGAGCGACGGGTGTCCAAGTCCGCCGCAAAATCCGCATCTACCCAGCCGAGAGGACGAACACCGCTGCCAGCCCCGCGACGATAAGTAATTTTGTAGTCGAGGGTGCCCTTGAGGTAGGCGAGAAGGTGCTGGACGGCCTTCCAATGTGCAGCGCCGGGGTTCCGAAGGAACGCGGCGAGGCGGTTGACCGAATAAGCAATGTCGGGGCGTGTGGTATTCGCGGCATGTTGAATCGACCCGACAGCTTCGCGATAGGGTTTGTCAGCCATGAAGGCGCGCTCCTCGGGCGTAGACGGGGATTGCGCAGAGGTGAGCTCGAGACCGACGGCGAGAGGGGTAGATTTCGGGTTGCAGTCCGACATGCCGTAGCGCGCAAGAATGCGCTCAAGGTAAGGGCGTGAGGAGATTGAAATAGTCCCCACGGCCTCGTCGTACTCGATGGTCATGCCGAGCGAAGTCGCAGTGCGCGGGACATCGGTGACATCATAGATGGATTTGATGCCGTCCTGGGCCTCGGATGCGGCCGCTGGGGTCGAGGAAATTCCGTCCAAGTCGTCGGTGTAGACACCGATTATGGACGTGCCTGCATCCGAGGACCTAATGCGAATAGAAGGGTCAGCACGAGACCGAACCCATCCGAGGGCAGCGAGAGACGACTCCAAGTGCTCTGCCCAATTGCGACCCGACTGCATCATGCCGTAGAGCGAGCGCTTCATTAAGCAGACCTTGCCCTCCTGTCCTGGCGCGAGAAAGCCCTCAGGCTGGCGCATGTACACGACCTCCTTCATCTCTGAGTTCAGGTACGCGCTCACCACATCCATTGCCCACATAACCCACCCAGGCTTGTTCACGCAGATAGCCCAGAGCATTCTGAGAGACTCGTACCGCACAACACCTGCGTACGTCTCAAAGAAATCGACTCCGGGGATCTGCATGAAGCCTTTCGCGACCAATCGAGCTTTCCACTTGATAATCTCGCCTTCAATGTCATATTTGACCGCATACACCCACTTGCAATCAATGACATTTGCACCAAGAGGCGGATCCACGAGATCCCAAACCTCCCGACCCACGAGCGACCCATACTCCTTCTCCATCGGCGCCATCCAAACTTCCGGGTGCTCCATAGCCTCCCGAAAATTTTTCGGGACCGTTGAAGTCGAGATAGTAAAGGCAGCAGCTGTCCTGACGCTCTGATTCGGGGTCTTGCGAGCGGTAGCCCAGTCTTCACCGGCTGCTTTTGCAGCACCTTCAGTGGCCTGGAACTCGAGAGAATCTTGAAATGCCTTCGACGGCACACGAGTGCGAGTCGAATGACGAGGTGCAACAGGTGCAGGAGCGGGAATATCTGCAGCGGCAGTAGGAACATCTGCGGCGTTAGGTGCGGGAGCAGCAGCGTCAGTGTCTGGCTCGGGAATATGAACAGGAACGTGCTGTTCATCTCCTCCAGCTAGCTCCACATCTCCCCCTGCTGGAGGACGTGTTCGATGACCGAGTCCCTCTTCGAAGACGACGTCGCGCGAGTTGAAGAGTTTGCGCTCGGCAGCATTCCACAAGCGGTAACCCGCCGATCCGTTATACCCGACCATTACGGCTTTGACAGATCGGGGATTAAGCTTGCCGCCGGCTGCTTCTATCAGAGACTGCCTTCTCGGCCACCTTAGCATTTATCGCTGCGGGCCCATGCACATAGTCCAACTGATACAGGTATATAGGGTCTCAATCGAAGGCATACATCCTGCGAGTGAGTTGACATCTTTTTTGCGAATTTACATGAACATTTCATGGCATGCCAAATTCTTTCGTGGGCCGATGCCCAAAACGGCAAAAACGGCCTAACCGGCCACCCGTCTAAATCCTTCGTTGACACTCATACTATTCATCCCAGTGCATCCTAAATCATTCATTGGATCGAAATACATTATTACATACCCTCAAACTGTAAATATGACATGTATAGGGACCACGACTGTTTCCGTTGCCGGCCAAGGAGAATGGCCGGGATCCAGTGCAGAGAAAATGGTGTACTCTGCAAAGGACAGAGGGCATTTAGGGCCCAAATAGAGATCCATATGCCTCAATTAGATGTAGTAGGACGTACCTGTTAGTAAATTAGGTCCCCGATATCCCAACTACCCCTCCAAAAAGTCCATCTGTATGAGTCAATTAAATTGGGTGGTTTTCGATGTTACCCCGCCGTGAACGGGAAGTCTGACATTTAAAAACCCAACCAGCGTGGTATGATACATTATGAGGTATCTTAAATGACCGAGCCAAATCCCAGGCCCCCAGCAAACATGGTTGGTTCGTTACAGAGGTGGCCGGTTTGTGCCACTCGAAATCGAGCCAAGTCTGTTTGGAGTATCAAGCAGACGAGCGGGAGGTTTTTCGCGGATAATTTATCCCTGGGCCATTGCCCCGAACCATGGGATGAGAACAGACCCCCGCACTTGTGAATTGGCCAGGAATTGGGGGAGCAATAAGGAAAAGACGAGCGAGAAGGCCGGTCGGGGATAAGAAATGATGCTCCCACGCTCGGTATCTTGTTCGAAACTCCCGCAACGTTTGATTGCCGCCTTCTCTTGCCTCCAAATTTGACATGCAAGGTCCCCATAGGTCGTGGTCCAACCAACAACCACCAAATTCGAGGATTATACCTTGCACCGGCTTATATTAGGCAAGTGGCCGGTTACCTAGTGTGGCCGGATAGGCAGTCGCAGAATTGGCCGGGTAAGATCCGAGCTGGAGGCCCCCAATCACCCATGCTGCAATAGGGCTATATATAGAGCGTCACTTCATCACCGGCGCGGGGACAGAGTTTCAGGCGGGGTCGCGGCGATGATGGGGATTGCGATCCGAGATCTTCCGGCATCGGCATCCTCCGACAATCATCCGGCTGTCGGGCCTCATGTAAGATCTGACCCGATTCTATAATTGGATTCTAAGCCAATTTGAGGCAAACCAACTCCCTCACTCCAGGCCCGCTCCTCGTAACTAGCAGAACAAGTGAATGAATGATCAAGACAACCAGATTCTGCGCCCGCGGCGAAAAAAACTCATTGAAGGGACGGCAATGGTACGGGTGTGGACGGCACCCAGCTGTATTGAAAAACTATAGATACGCGTCTGGAATTCTCCTTTACCGCTGGTGGCGGTGGCAGTAGTTTCCGTTCGATTCGCAGAAAAGCAGCCAAGAATGAGCAGTGAAACCGGGGCATATAAAAAAAAAAAAAAACAGCCGCGCCCTAAGTTCCGCAAACAGCTGTAAGCTGCTTGCAGATCGAGTAGAGAGCAGACCGTGAGTATTTGAGACGTTCCCCGACGTCGGGAAAGGCATTAAGGTAGAGAATGTCGCCATTAACTTTGTGAAATGTGTTACGCAAGATAGTCTGGATCTTGGGGTCCTGGTCGTTGAGATTCAAAACACCCCTGCTTGTGAATATGAGGGGGGGAGTCCCCGGCCAATCCTCAGACCGCAACGCAACTGCGGCCTTTTTTGCGCGGGCCTGGACTCGCTGCGATGGTCCACTCGGATTGGGGTCCAAGTGGTCTTGATCATCGACGGCGGCCCAAACCGGCCGCTGAGTTACAGAAACATCAGCCATAAGATTATTGTGCAATAGCAGACGGACACATACCTCTCGGATCGCCTTCTCCTTCCGCGTAACAGAGCCCTATCGTTGTGGATCAGCCCGTTCCTAAGAGCTGAACATAGATGGGAAACTCACAGCAAGCGGCCCCTGGCGGCAATGAGTACTCGACTTCTTTGAGGGTGTTTTTTCAGAATATACGGAACAAAAGACAGTGAACCTTTACCTCGGAACTCAAAGACTTCTGAGGGCGAGCATGCTGTTCACGATGGGGTTCCCGCTCCCGCTGTTGATGTTGCTGAGGTGGTGGATGAAGGTCACGGCGACGACTGCTATCTTGGCGGTTAGACTCTCGGTGGCGTGGTGGCTGTTGATGATGAGCTTCTGGGCCCTGCTCATAACGTCGCGGCGCCGAGTCGGTGTCACGAGCGCGACGCATGCCTGATTGGGCCTGGTCGTGACCTTGCTCCTGACAGTGGAGTGAATATATAAGAAACATATGCATAGCTAGTTGCGTACCTGATCGGACTCGACGTCGGACATGACAGGACGAGAATGGGAGATTCGTCGCCTGGGAGGAGCATGCTACGGACTACCTGAGGGAGGGCACTGCGAAGCCATGAAGATTGACTCACCTTTTGTAACCACCTCTCATCGTCGGAGTCATTTCCGGCAACCTGAGATTTTGAAAGCTCGCTGTCGTCGGGCTGGGCCTGAAGCGTGAGAGAGTATATGATCAGAGAATTAAATAGCTCGGGCACAATTATAACAGCTTACCTCCTCGACATCGGATGCAGGCTCTGATTCACTCGAGGGAACATGCAGATCATAACCGGAGGAGATACTGCTGTTTCTGGAGTGCGATCGAAAACTACGCACATTGTCGGATGTGTGGTCTTCATTGTCGACGTCCATACCCCACGTAACGATCTGCCAAAAATAAAAATAAAATACATGCAGAGTAAATGAGCAAGGGCATTGTACTACCTCAGCTTTGAGTTGCGCCGGATCAACGTCATCATCTTGTTCGATTTCTTCATCCTGGAATTCGTTGGAATCATGGGAGTGCCGGTCGTCCTCAGAGGGGGACTGGTCGTCGGCTCCATCGGGGTCTGGTGGGGCTTTAGCTAGGGCAACTGGAGTTTGAAGAATTCGAGCTAGATATAAGTCAAGGTCCGACCGGATAGTTGAAGAAAAAAGGCAAACATACGACGCTGTTCAGGTGGTTCCTCCTTCTTCGCGGACCGTCTCGAGGTCTTCGGTATTGTGGTCGTGGACTTGGATTTGTTGCCCTTAGCGGGTGGGGGAACAGGCTGAAGAGGTTCATCCCCTGATTCATTGTCGATATCCGGAGGAGGAAGACGACCTAATGGGCATCAGTACTGAACGATGATGATCAACGACAACGTACTCGTAGAGTCTGAAGCACACTTGGGTATCTTCTGCCTCACTGATACGGAAGGTTCGGGTGCCGCACGCTTCTTGCCAGCGCCCGTCAGCCATACTGGTACATGGGGCATGAAAATGAAGCAGTTCTCTTGTCAACAATGGCGACGTACTCTGTCCATCGAGAGCAGAGGTCTTAGCATTGCGTGGACCTAGCCAGCCAATGTCAGACGAGACAAGACAAAAAAGAAGCCACTTGCCTTTGACAGATTCCTGCGCTTCTAAGGCTTCTTTCTCTTCTCGTGCCTTGTTATATTTTCGTGTGAGTGCCGCTTTCTGCTGGGGTGTAAGAGACATGGGAAGGTGGAGAGGGGAGGAATTTAGAAATAGAGAAGGCCAGGGCGAGAAAAAATAAATAAAGAACCGGGTATGGGTAAAAGAAAAAAAGTGAAAAGTGATCGTATGACTGTGACAACGGAACATCCGCAAAAAACTTTGAGGTTTGGGGATTACGTGGATAGTGCCCGTCGCTTGTGGGGCACGATCATCTCGGGTTACCTCCGCGTGCCTCGTGTTTCACCGATATTGAGTCTCGACCCGCCACCAGTTATGGTACTCTGTACAGGGTGTGGAATTGATTTCCCTCTGTCGGGTTATACTACGCACCTTCAGCGAACTGGCAATGTATTGTGTCAACAAATCTACGAGAATATGATGGATCTTCACTTGGATTTCGATGCTGAGGACCGCCCCGCTGTCCAATTTGCTGGCGATTATTACGGTACCTACCAAGAGGAAGACTTTGACATGGACCAGCAGCCAGAACCCGCGGATCCCAGCGACTGGGACTCCGATGTCGATGACTTGGATGGCTTGCCGAACTTGAAACACGTCTCAGATTCGGATTCTGAGTCTGAAGATCAGGACGACTTCGAAGACAGATGGGAACCAAATGTACCAGGGGTGGATTTGACCGAGCATGCTGACGACGAGCCCGAGCCGTCTACCGCAGATGGTGCCGCTGCAGACCAAACAGAAGCTACTGGTCCGACGCGTGAGCAGAAAGCCGCACGGCAGGAAAAGGTGCAGAGAAAGCCTGTTACTGTTATCGTCGAATTTACAGATGGGGATGCTAGAGCGCCACTGCGACAAGGCGAACCGGGATACGAACGCTATAAAGCCGATTTGGGTGATCCAGATAATATTTGGGCTCCGTTCACATCCAAGATCGATTGGGAATTGGCACAATGGGCGAAACTACGAGGTCCTGGCTCCACTGCATTTACAGACCTGCTAAAGATTAGTGGGGTAAGTGATATTAATATCGGAAAAGGACCCACGCTGACATCTACCAGATCGCCGAACGGCTAGGATTATCGTACAAAAACAGTCGCGAACTGAATAACATCATCGACAAAAACCTTCCTGGACGCCCGAGGTTTAAACGCAAAGAGATTATTGGCGGAGGGGAATCTTACGACGTTTACTTCCGTGATATCCTGGAATGCGTGAAGGCGCTGTTCGGAGACCCCGAATTTGCAGCTCATTTGAAAGTTGCCCCAGAGCGTCATTATGCAGACGAAGACCAGACTGTTCGTTTGTACCACGACATGCATACTGGCAAGTGGTGGTGGGCGACACAGGTGAACAGTTCTCCGCATTCGGTCTCTTCTTGCTGACGGCTCTACTTAAGCGTGAACTCGAGAAGAAGAAAAAAGGCGCAACTGTGATCCCAATCATAATCTCGTCCGACAAGACACTCTTGACCCTGTTCCGCAATCGTACGGCATACCCGGTCTATCTCACCATTGGCAATATTCCCAAGGATATCCGCCGAAAACCATCGCGCCAGGCGCAAATCTTGCTAGCGTATTTGCCCACATCGAAGCTCGAGCACATTGCTGTGAAGGCATTGCGGCGGCGCATCCTTGCAAACCTTTTCCACGCATGCATGCGCAAAATTCTCGAGCCCCTAAAGGATGCCGGGCTCAATGGTATGGTCGTCGCAAGTGGCGACGGAGTCGCTCGACGTGGCCACCCGATCCTGGCGGCGTATGTCGGTGATTATCCAGAGCAGTTACTGGTCACATGCGTGAAGAATATGGATTGCCCGCAGTGCCCAGAAGTCGCCAAAGACCTGGGGTGCGCACCAGCTGAGGGAGAACCAGAGAGGTTACGGGATCTCACAGCAATCCTAGATGCGCTGGCAGCGTTCGATGATGATCTCGCGGAGTTTGTGAAGAAGTGCAAGATGGCCGGTATTAAGCCGGTCGTTCATCCATTTTGGGAAGATCTTCCGTTCGTTGATATTTACAAGTCCATCACCCCCGACGTCCTTCACCAGCTTTATCAAGGTGTCATGAAGCATCTCAAGCTTGGATAATCGAGGCCTTTGGCTCTGCGGAGATTGATGCCCGGTGTCGGCGCCTCCCGCCAAACCACAACATCCGCAACTTCTTGAATGGGATCAGCCATCTTTCACGCGTTTCAGGCCAGGAACACGACCAGATCTGTCGTTTCCTCCTCGGGGTCGTCATTGATATCCCCCTTCCTGGAAATTTGAACAATGCGCGCTTGATTCGGTCCATTCGCGCCCTGCTCGACTTTCTCTATCTTTCCCAATACCCCGTTCATTCAACGGAGACCTTAGCTCAACAAGATGATGCTTTGACCAGATTCCACGAAAACAAGGATATCTTCATCGAGCTCGGTATTCGTTCAAACTTTAACCTGCCAAAACTTCACTTTCTCCGCCATTATTCATTGGGAAACAAGCGCTTCGGGACGACAGACAACTTCAATACCGAATACACAGAACGTCTGCATATCGACTTTGCCAAGGATGCCTATCGTGCCACCAACCATAAGGATGAGTATCCCCAGATGACACAGTGGCTTGAGCGCAAAGAAAAAATCCTGCTCCATTCGAAGTACATTCAGTGGAGGGAGCTCGGTCAGCCATCCACACCCACCATACCTCCCGGGATCGAATTCAACCGCACACTCAAGATGGCGATTCACCCCAGTGAAAAATCGGTATCTTTCAACACATTGGTTGAAGATTACGGTGCTCAATTTTTCAGAGATGCTCTTGCTCGATATGTAGTCTCTACCAACAACCCCCACTACTCATCCCGGCAGATTGAGACATATTCAGCAAATCTCGCCATACCGTTTCGCAGAGTGCAGGTTTATCACAAGATAAAATGGGTCGCCGAGTATGTTCCGGACACAACCATCGATTCTGTTTACGCCAAGCCGGCTGCGAAGAATAAACGGGGAAAGGATCTGGTGGCGAGATTCGACACGGTATTGGTCAATGATGGGACTGGCAAGGAAACACGTGTCGAAGGTATGTTTTTGGTGTTAGCTTTCATTTTCCATCGTTTCACCTCCAGGGCGGCATCGGATAGGCTATCGTGTTGGTCAGGTCCGCTGCGTGTTTTCAATTCCAGAGAAACGGGTCAAGCAAATCTTCGCTGCCGGCTTCATAGTTCCAAAATATTTGGTTTATATTGAATGGTTCACGGCCTTCAAATCGCAGCCAGAACCCAACCATTTGATGTACAAGATCTCTCGTTCGGAAAACAGGGATGGCGAGCGCCTGTCGAGTATCATCCCTATCGACAATATCCGGCGCAGCGTCCACTTGTTTCCCAAATTTGGGCGGGTGGCTCCTCGACACTGGACGAGCAGCAATGTGTTAGAGAAGTGTTCTACCTTCTTTGTCAGTTGTTTCACATATAGGCACAGCTATGTCACAATTTACTAGTTCACTGACTGTTTTCTAATTACGGGCATCTCAAATGTCAGTGGTGATTGAAGTCTCGCCGAGTGCAACAAAATGTAAAAGTTTGACCAGATTCGCCCAGATTTAGAGTCTGTTTGGCCAAATAGTTCAAAATTTTCCTGATGGGATCGCAGCTTCCGCCAACGAGTCCAGGCTGTGGTGATTGACGAGGCACACTGCATTGTCGAGTGGGGGGACGACTTCCGAAAGGAATACAGCGGGCTTGCAAAGCTTCGCGACTACACAGGCCAAGAGACACCCATTCTGGCAGCGACGGCTACCTGTGATACCGAGGCGTTTAATGTGACATGGAAATCACTCAAATTTGGGTGTCGTCCGTTCTGGGGTATTGACGTTGGAACCGATCGCACCAACCTTCTCTATATAATCAGAATCATTAAAAATTCCGCCAATCCTCTCCTTGACATCATCAATATCTTTCCTGAAAAAATGGATAAAGACACACCACCTACTGCACTGCCGAAATGCTTATTTTACTTCGACACCATCGAGGATTGTGCTCTTGCTGTTGAAACCCTCCGGAAATGCCTTCCAGCACATCTTCGTTCTCTTGTCTAGACTTTCAAGTCGACGGTATCGGAACCTGCAAAGGAGTTAGTGTGGGACAGATTTAAAAGTGGGGAAATCCGAATTCTATGTGCGACCGATCCCGCGGGAATGGGGTGCAATGTGGCAGATGTGATGTACACAGTTCTGTGTTCCCTGCCCGAATCGCTGTCACCGCTCGGTCAGCGATGGGGCCGGACTGGACGGAGCCGTAACATCCTTGGGACTTGCATACTTCTTGTTCCTCGGTGGGCGTTCCGGCCAGAAGCTGTTGGCCCCGATGATCCGCAGAAAAAAGGAGAAACGAAAGCAGATGCAGACCGCCGTGCAAAGCTCAAAAAGCCCGTGGAGAATTTTGTGAACGCAGGTATGCGAGTCCTATAAAACAATAATAATTCTAACCGATTTTAGATTGCTCGCATCAATATCTGCGGACTTACTTCCAACCGGCGACAGGCCTCACTACTTACAACTCTCTGGATCCTTCTGACGAGCCTGTTGAAGTAGGATGGAGGTCAAAGGCATCTCAACGCGAGCTGTCATGGACTGTACTTGACCTCAAACCCTCACCTCCATCTGGGCGTTGTTGCAGCCGCTGTACCCCCCGATCTCCTCTCACGGTATCCAGCTTCGGACCGCCACGATGCACGGCTAAAAATGTTCGCCTCGGACTTCCTTTTTCCCATCCCAACTTTCTCTCGCCGACAACGGATGGACTCCGTCTCTTCTACAGACTCTCGTAGCACGGCCGGCAACCATTCCCCGACTCGACCCACATTCATTCCCTTCACACACAAGGTCCAGCTCCCTAAGGAACAGCAGGACGACTTGGTAGCGGCTTTAGACAAGTGGAGAATTGAGAAACAGGCGCGCCGAGCAGGTGGCCGATCCCTCTTCTCAAAACAAGTCTTTCTTCCCGATGCACAACTCAAAAAAATAGCGGACCATGGAGGAGACTTTCTTCGCGCTGCTACGGTCACGCCAGATTTAATTGGCAAGTTTGCCCAGTTGGACCTCGCTTCTAACGAGGATCTGAAAGACATGGCATCCGTCATTATGGATTGGCGACCTGATGCGCAGCTTGCAATTGGTCTGACACCGCGGGGAGGGCATCGACAGAAGCAACAGAACACTGCGATGTCAACATTGCGCAGTACTGACGAAACCCCACGTCGTCCGATGCAGCCCATCGCCCGGCCTTCGTTTTCACCGGCTCGTTTGGCACGCGGCCGTCCGCGGGGTCGGGGTCGTGGCCGTGGTGCAGGAGCAGCAGCCCGACAGCCGCAGACGACAACCGTTAATGCCAGCGATGTTTTTGCACCTGCAATGCCACCATTCACCATCGCACCCAACCCCCCATCTATACATCCCTCGCTGCACACTCAGTCGGCATCTCAGCAACAACTTCATGGTGTTCCCTCAATGCCGTACATGCCATATTACTCGCCCGCTTACCTGCCATATACCCCGAATGGGCCTTACTATCCCCAGATATACCCAATGTATGCCTTACCGCCTCGCTATTATCCCCGACTCCCAACGATGAGAACAGAAATAGCTAGACTTGTTATTGTACTAGTGCTATATATTATCTGAATATTCCAACCCTCCACCTAGAGATCCAAGGCCAAGATAGCGTTGTTCGTGGGTGTCTCCGTCATCCACATCATTGAACCCGTCCCTCGCAAGTGGATTTTGGTCAACGCGATCGAACACCGAACCATTTACCAATGGATCGTCGGCCTCGGGAGAGATTCCCGGCATTCCCACTGGGTATCCTGATGCCGGGTCCCATGCTGTAGAACGAATAAATTCCTTGAATTTCCCTCCGTGCAGTGCCTGTGCCCCAGTCTCCAATGAATCGACAATTGCGCTGACTCGAGGTCCTGTAGCAACATCCCCCCTTTTGTTAACCTTCAACGGGACGTATATTGGCCGATTTCCCGTCAGAACGTGCAGCCGAGCATCCAGCATTGTTTCCGTGAGCAGGCGTAGGTCCTGTCCGACATCAACTTCTTTATGTCTCCTCGCCCGGTCCGCAAACCCAAATGTGCGCGCAAATTGATGACTGACTTCACGGAAGGCCTCAGCAGCTGCCGACCCCTTCTCGATAATGTACTTGATTGTGACACCCGAGCCTTTCGCAATGTTGACGCGCTGAATTGAAGGTCAACTTTATTTACAAGGTAAAGTGTGTGCGGCAATTTACCTTGACCCAGTAGTTGTTCTGTTCCAAGTAGAGATCGCTGGCAATGTTCCGCCCGCGTAGACCAAAACGATTAAAGAACCATGCCTGTTCCTTTGCCGTCTGCATTTCGGGTGTGAGCTCGTACTTCCACTGCAGCAAGATTTCAATGCATTCCCGTGCATAATTGTGGAAGCCAGCACCGCGAAACGAAAAGGCCCAATACTTCAGCACCCGGAGAACTACGCCGGCATCTGCAAAGGCCACACCACGTTCATAGACACAGAAGATCAGAGCGTCCCGGACAAAAGTACTGTGAGTGCGCGTAGTAGTCATCATTGATATTTTTTGCTTTCTCGATATTTTGCGCTTCAGTGAAGTCTTTTACAAAGTCTTCGGCAAATTCCTTGAGTTCAGCGAGCGTTAGTTTCCCTTTTGCAAGGTCTGCCCATCGCTTGATATTTTTCTTAAGCCTATAAAGATGTCAAAATCAATATAACACATCCGACCGTCGAGACACTTACATGACTTCATACAGAATTCGAGCTATCAGCGAGTGGCGTATGAGAGCCTTGGCATCGGCGTAGTTCGGTTTTGTCTGCATCCCAAGTCCGATTCAAAAGTCCCTTGTGCCTGGCAAGAGAGCCGGGATCCAAAACCGAATCACCAAAGTGCAGCCGCATGATCATATGTGTGGCGTCTTCGACATATGCCAGGTGCTCCATGTCATTGATATCGTCCATTCGATCCCGGCGGGCACCCTGAATGTTGTTGGAAGTAAGCCAGTCTCCCACAATAATTTGCGCTTTCGCTGCCCACTCGGATTCCGTGAGCCCACTGAACTCCTGCAGCTTTTTCAGCATCTTTATTATCCCTTTCTTCGAGCCCTCATTGACATCAAAATCCCCTGCGGGTCGCCCATCTGTGCTCTTGGGCGGTAACGGTCTATCGGATGCTATTATGTCCTCCACAGCCTTAAGCATGGTGTCCCGCCCTTCCCACTCCTTGCTGCCCGGACAATATGCGAGTATCAGGGTCATTACGAGCCCCACAAATGACGAGAACATCCTGGCTTCATCGTCATCTGTTGGAATTATATCTGTACCCGTCGCGGCAGCACGCTTCCCACGTCGTTTCTGCTTGGCTTCGAGGTCTTCCGCCGATGGATCTGCGTCAGGGAGCGAAATAACAGCCACATTCGTAGCATGTATCATCGTGTTTTTATTGAAGAGCCGTTGTTGGGATTTTCGGAGGAAGATGTTGATATTGTCGAAGATGATGTAGAATAGATGGGACCCTTGCATTAGGTTGACGGCATGCGCGACTGCATCCTCTGACAGGATCTTCTTAAGGCGTTCAATGGTCGTAATGGAGACGCAGGCTCCAGCGTTGCTGAGAGTGTTGAGAATGCGGGAACTTGTCTCAAGGAAAAGGCCGAGTATCATGGGGAAGACATTGGTGCCGGTGTTCCGTGTAAAAGCCATTATACTAAAGACGAATACAAGGGCCTGGGCAACTTAGAGTTCGATATAGCAAGGGAAAGAATGGCACTTACAAATGTAGCATTACGTGCGAACCCCATATCTTTCCAGAAACCCCCCGTCTCCCCCGCAAACGCTGCTCCATCGTCCGAGGACCCATTGGGTGTCTCCTCCCACTCATCAGGCTCAACAGGCATTGCAACCTTCGCCTTTGCACCCTTCCGCGCTCGCTTCTTGCGGTACTCGTTGGGAGAGGTTGTGAATACCGACAGAAAACCCCAAGTGTAAGGAGCATCCTCGAGGTATATTCCGGGCAATATTCCGGGATTGAGGATGTTTCGGATGTAGTTCATGGTGCAATCCTTCAACCGAACCTTCAGACGAGGTCGTTCATGATTGTCGCTTTCCTGCAGTGCAATCTCGTCCATGCACGGCTTGATAATTGTCGAGTGCAGGTGCGGGATACTTTTGGGGAAGCGGTCGTGCCAGGCCTTGAATATGCGCTGGGGAGCGAATCCATGGCTTGAGTGATTGCCCATGAAAAGTCCGGCTCGATGTCTGACCGTTGGGATCGTAGATTCAAAGAGGAAGACTAAGAATTGCTGAATGGAGAGCCCGAAGAAAAGGAGCAATGAAAACAGAAGCTGGCATTGGATTTGAGGATTCTGGAGGTCTGGAGCGGGGGAGACTTGGGATAGAAGGGCTGCCCAGTCTGGATTCACGTCCATGGCCTCTGGCGCCGGTGCTGTGGCCATCGCTAATTAGCGCGATGTGGGCGCGACGCGTAGTCACAATGTGTCACACATGGTGACATTTTGACTCGTCTCCTCCGAGGCGGCGAGATTTCATGGTGAGTGAACGAAAAAATCCTAATTTCTGTGTGCAAACTCCTGAGATGCATGTTATTATATCCCTCTGCAAAGTCCTAGTCAAATTATGATTTCCTAGACCCCCAGAGCACAATTTCGAAAAGATGGGATGGGCCACATTGACACGGAAACAGAATCATTTTGAAGGAATTTTTTGTCTGGAAAAAATTAGGTAGGCCATGACAGACATGTTATATACAAATTACAAAAAAAGACCTAGGGCAAGGAGTGAGGTTTGAGGGCAGAAGAAAGGAATTGGCAACCCGCTGGTTTGACGGACTTTGAAGCAAGCCCCTTCAAGAAGGTACCCCGGCGCGCCGGGCCGGAACTTCGCGGGCTTGTTCCGAACCTAGTGTGCTCCGCGGTCGTCCCGAGGTCAGTGATGTCATGACTAGGGATCCGCCGAAAGCGCGAAGTCGGCATCCAGACCGTGATCACAGCCACGTCACAGCCACACCTCCTCAGCCAAATTCAAACGCAATTTTCACGGGGCAGTAGGCCCAGATTGCGATATCATTCGAAACCCTTGACAAAATGGAATCAGTTGGAACTGGTTTCAGGGCAATATCTGAAGAAATGGATATTTTAGAGGCTAATCTTTTCCTGTGCATAGCCCGCCCCTCCAAGTTTGTAGTGCTGCCTCAGTGCGCGGCCCTGCCGCGGCACGCGCGGCGATGATGATGATGATAATTCAAATTCTACTCTACATGTGGCCGGGCGCGGCTATGGTAGAAGTTCTACAGGTGGTATGGCAAGGTAGTTATTTGTTTCTAGGTAGCTACGTTTTTTAAGTGAGGAGAAAAATCAGAGTATGGTAAATTGTGGTCTGGATGTATCGCAAAGGTAATAAGATGAGTCGTATCGCGTGAGGGGCGCGTATCGCGGGGGTCTGTCAGGTTGGGATTTGAGAGATATTAAGTAGATTGTATAGTAAAAGAGGAAATATAACCATGTAGTAAGAGAGGAGGAAGGAGAGAACGGAAAAAGAAGGGAAGGACGTGCGGGAGATGGGGTGGGGGGACATACGGCGCCGCCTATCCAAAACGCTCCGTCGCCTCGATGAATTTAACGACCGCTTTGAGGAGCTTCGGGTGCGTGAGGAGGGGGGAGAGGTGGAGTGGACCGAAGAAGCCCGCTGTTCTGGATGCTTCATGGAGCGGTTGACGGAATGGTTCTCAGACGGGGCACTCGAGGAGGGAAGTGAGCGCGAGTCTCCATCGCCGCACCGCAAGCCTCGCAGGCTGGTGAGTTAGTGAAGCCAGCCTCGTGCCGGTATTCATTGAGAGGCGACGGACCAGTCCGGAGCTGGGAGATGACGGAGGTGGCTTTGCGAGGGAGCGTAGTGGGCGAGTAAAGTGGTATTGGGATGGTGGAAGGAGACGTCTTGTCGATGTAGCGAGGCGCAGCGCAAGTTTGGATAATCTCCAACGCGCAGTCCCCAGCTCCAAAGACAAAAGGTGGATCTGGCGGCGCACCGTGGTTAGGGATATGAAGGCGAGGGGGATTGCTTCCATCGAGGTCGCCTCCTTAGCCGCCTGATCGGCTAGCTCGTTCCCGGTCGCCCCGATGTGGGCGGGCGTCCAGAGGTTGAGGATGGCAAGGTGGGGTCGTGAACGTTGCGCATCCCGGACGATTTTGTCGTAGAGGACCGCCCTGAATTGGCCGGAGCGCGGTGCGGTTGGCGTGACCGTCCCGCAACGCCGTCGTCGCCGCCTGGACTACCTCTCCATTTCCCCGTCACAAACCTCCCTGTCTCCCAACGGCATCACCAGCTTCTCCTTCTCTTCCCCTCCCTCAACGCGCACCGCCGGCTCCCCCGCCCTTCCATCCAGCAAAGAGCCATCCGTGAACCAGGTCGCGGCGCGGCGCTCGTCGCCAAGCGCGAGGCTGAGAGCCCGTAGGACGTCAACCTTCGGCAGAATTGAGGTGGTGACAGGGAGAGGCTCGCGCAATGGGGTTGCGTACACCAGGAGGATGGGCTCTATCCCCAGGGAGGAACCGAATTCCACCAGCGGGTCTTCCAGCACGCCTACAAGCCGCGGCGTCCCGCGCGTCCTGATGCGCTGGCCACGAGCGGGAACGGTTGGTGGCCAGCGGATCCCGGGAACGCGCTCAACCAGATGGAGAGTTGAGCAACACTTGGGGTTTTTAGGGGGTGCGGCAATGGCGTCACGGAGAAGAGGGGGTAAGATGTGGGTGGGGGGAAGGGTTAGATAGTAGGCGACCGTGTTCAGCGCGTCGCGCCCGATCCGGAGTTGCGCCGGGAGCAGGGCGGCCTCCTTCTCGAGTGTCGCCAGGCCTGCAGTCCAAAAGCTGCCGGCGATGCAGCGGGACACGGACTTGTTCAGCCTGTCGAGCGGCTTAAACGCGGAAGGCGCGAGGGGGAGGAACGACGCGACGCCGTAGTCCGTGGATAGGCGTGTGTCACGGCGATGGAGGCGTTAAGGGTTCTGGCGGCGACGCGGCACGGGCCGCGATGTAGGCTCGGCCGGAGAGGGTTTTGTCGAGGTACAAGCCCACCCACTTAACCACGTCCGAGGGCGAGAGCTGAGATAACATATTTGCGACGGTGGGCAGGGAAATGGATGTGGAGGAATGGGAAGCTGAGTATATATGGGTGGAGGATAGACCAGTGATTATTTGTAAAGGTGCATATTCCAGCCTTTGACACTATCTATCAACGGCATGGGACAGAAATAAGTAAAGGAAGTGTGGAGGGATACACAGCAGTGGTCGGGGTATATAACAACGAGCGCACCACCAGGACAGAGGTAATTAGAGGAAGTGCAGGGGGGGGAGCATTACAAGGTTGTAGGAGCCCTACGGTGGGCATGCGGCGATGTTCGTCGGCGGCTGCACTCGCGTATGCGGGGTGGCCACAATAAGGTGGGGAGACGTTGCAATGGGGACCGTCGTTGGCGTCGGAGGAGTGTGGATACGTCTCGGATATCCAGAGTCGTCGCCATAGCATTCAAGACCAAGTCCAGCTAGAAATATTTCTGTCCAGCCGTCCACTAAAAATGGTGAGTGCGTGGTCGGTGTCGGATGCAGTGAGTGCACAGGCTCCTCCGCAAACGAGGAAGTGCGCCTAGAAGCCTGAAGAACGGTTAGAGAGTGGTGGGGTGTGGGTAGCAGTTCATCGCGCACCATCAAGCGTGTCGACCGTTTCCGAGCGGTTGGCTTTGTACATCCGTGGCTTGTATGAGGGACGGAAGTCGCGCTAAAGTGCACGAGCATTCGATTTTGCCCTCAGGGACATTGCCTCCATTGACGTTACAAATATTATATGCGGAATGAGAACAAGAGTGACTCATTGTTGAGGATGAAGGACGTACTGGGGGTGACTGCACCGCGAAGGTGGGTCTCATTCGTGGGCCCGACAAAGCTATTACTAGTCTTCTTCGCAGTTATGACAGTGGCAGGGACAAGGAAGGGGAAGTCGTCTTCACGCTGGGCTCCGAAACTAGGGAGGCACCTCTAGCAATGTTAAGCCTGAATGATTCAATCCTGAATATGAGGACAGAATATTCAAAGCCAGTGCGCACCCATTTGGACGTCCAGCGCTTCTAGCGCTTGGTTTACGCTGACTCGATCGGTGTGAATAAGATGCGGGGCAGCAGCTGGTCGCGACTAGGACACGCGTGCCGGGGGACAATGTAAATCTTGGGGTCCCTGACGCGGCGGCGAGGGGTGGAAATCTCGAAGTCCCAGGGAGATTGGGCGCATGTATCTGAAGACCCTGCAATCGCGTGGAAGGTTCTAGGATCTTTTACCTGATGCGTTTTCGGTGCATGGAGACCATAGACCGGTTACCGGTCTATGGAGACCACTTCTCTGGGACCAATAGGAAGTGGATTCTGTGGATCTTGAATCAATTTTGCAAGGAAGGTGTGGCACCTTATTTAGGCTGTCACGGCAGCCGATTCAAATTTTGCCCCAGTGATGCTGGAATTCCACGCCAGGTGTCTTTAACCGCATTGCGGACCGTGGACCCCAGCGAAATGGGATTCAGGGACAAAATCAATGGTTCCAGATTCCTCCTGATATGTACATAGCTGCTACGAACCAATTACTTAGGGCACATGTCGCCATGGCCCTGGCGACTCTAACCTTCGAGAAGATGCAGACCCCTGAAATCATTTTCTACCGCACAAGCTTCATTTGATGCCCACCTAATTTGTACTTCTGGGCGTGAATTCTAGTACGGTTACTCTATAAATATGGATCCGCTGCTGTCTACAGAATTTTCCCTGAATCCAGTCTATCACCGTGGCTGACAGGCTCGCGAGTCCTGGCTAAGTAGACTCCTTCAAAAGCACAAAATATTTAGATGGCCACACGGCCGCCGGCCGTCACTGATGCCTGAGGTTTAATTGCGGAACGAGGCGTCCTTCTGAGAAATAGGTAGGTAGGTAAGCTTACAAACCCGCCGAAGCCATTGACAGTCATCCCCTTGTGCCTATAAATACCGATTGCGACCGCCAAAAAATAGTGGGATCCAGATCTCGCTTCGAATTCTGCAGTCCATCCTAGTCGGTAGTTGGGCACGGTCTGAAAGAACAGGAATGCGGAGCAAACACACGCCACTAGGCGGGAGGGAATGCTCGATGAATTTCGTCTTCTTATTGGCCGCTGAAGAAGAATGATACTATATAAAGATGTACTGTATGATGTAATAGGTACCATTCAGGACAGAGGGAGGGTGGGAGGTTGGGAGCAGAAAATTGGATATGGACAAAGAGTTGAGGAACGGGCTAATAAAACGAGGTTACAAATGCCTGAGGCAGAGATGGACAACGGCGCGCTCAGCTCTGCGTCGACGGAGGAAACAGACCTGAAACAGACAGTGCCAGACAGAGGTGCAAAGGATGGAAGGTGATGCCGCTCTCCTCCTGGCTTCGCGAGGGAGCCAAATGGCATCTTCACCGACGGAATTGCCAAATGACGTATTCCTCGTCAGATTTCCAGGGTTACGGCAGGCATAAAATGAACATAAATACTTATATACAGTGCAAAGCAATGGAATATTACAAATGGAAATGCCACGGCCTCAAGGCGCTAATCCTGGCTGAAATTGAGGGTGACGGAGAATACGTCAATCCATCGGGGCTTTGGCCTGGAACATCGTCGGGCCAGGCCAAGCATGCAGGCTTTGGCTTGGCCTTGGCCTGGCTTTGGCTTAAGCATGAAAAAAAGCGATTTGTATTCTGATGTCACGGGTGTGATCTTTGTTGATGCTCATAGTCATGAATCCGCTCTTCAGGGGGATTGGCAATACCCCTTCTGGATCAGCTTGTGACGCTTTTCAAAAATTCCAGCCTTTTGAATGCACCTCTATTGCGCCAGGTCATGCTTTTAAAAATTCCAGCCATTTGAAAGCACCTCCATTGAGCCAGGTCATGCCTTTCAAAATGCCTGCCATTTGAATGCAGCTCTATTGTGGCAGGCTACTCGCTGTCGGAGAAAGTGATGGCCAGTGGCCGTTCTCACTATTCTAACTACCTACGCACTCCAAACAACTTATGGAGGGAAAATATGGGTGAATAGAAGATATTGGTTATGTTAGAAAAATGCCATAAAAGGAAATTATGAAAATATGACACATTTTTACTCAGAATTTGAAACCGACTTTTTGGGGAGGGTTTTTATGTAAGATTTGATTCCATAGTCGAAGAGTACTCGTTAAGTAGTGTAGAATATCACTTTGAATCATATTAATACCTTGTGATTTGAGCTCACAATCTCAGTCAGAAGATGGTCATTTTCAGTGAAAATAGGCAAATTTGAGCAAAAAATGGCAAAAATGACCATCTTCTGACTGAGATTGTGAGCTCAAATCACAAGGTATCAATATGATTCAAAGTGGTATTCTACACTACTTAACGAGTAATTTTCGACTATGGAATCAAATCTTACATAAAAACCCTCCCCAAAAAGTCGGTTTCAAATTCTGAGCAAAAATGTGCTATATTTTCATAATTTCCTTTTTTGGCATTGTGCTAGCATAACCAAATATCTTCTATTCACTCATATTTTCGCTCCATAAGTTGTTTGGAGTGCATAGGTGGTCAGAATGGTGAGAACGGCCACCGGCCATCACTTTCTCCAACAGCTAGTATGCTTTTCAAAATGCCCGCCATTTGAATGCACCTCCATTGAGCCAGGTCATGCTTTTCAAAATGCCAGCCATTTGAATGCAGCTCTAGGTTCGGAGCAAGCCTGTCTCCGCACCGGCAAGCCGGTGATTCTCAGAATTCCCTGTGAAGCACGTGAATGTCACGTGTGCCGAGAAGGCGGCTTGATCCGAACCTAATGCAGCTCTATTGTGGCAGGTCATGCTTTTCAAAATGCCAGCCATTTGAAATTGAATGCATCTCTATTGCATCAGGTCATGCTTTTCAAAATGGCAGCCATTTGACTGCACCTCTGTTGCATCAGGTCATGCTTTTCAAAATGCCAGCCATTTGAATGCACCTCTATTGTGCTGGGTCATGCTTTTCAAAATGCCCACCATTTGAACAGTACCTCTCAACCCCATCATCCGCATCCACATCCCCACCTGCCAACCCAGAAGAAAAACCGTCAGGAAGAGGAGCCTGCACGATACGCCTCCACCTCCAGCGAATACGTACTGAAACACAAAGCAAGATACCCTACGGTCGGCTCCATAGTAGTGGGACTCCGTGGGAGTACCCGGTACGAGAGGGTAAGGCAAGCTAGTGAAAAACTGGCTCTAAATATGGTAGACACAGTTGGTCTACCGACATAGGCTAAGGTAGACCCAGGTACGAGAAGGTAGCCTAAGTTCGGGCTACGGGGTCCCGGAACGCAGTGTATGGCCCCGATATTTTTTGTTTGCCCACGCCGCATCTGCTCCGTCAAGCCCCTGAAAATAAAGTATGCGTTGGCAAACCTTGACGACCGGGAGGTGTGCAAAGAGATGGGCGACGCGGAGAGGGATGGGACAAGGGGCTACCAAGTACATATTGGTGAGAGCATTTCAGATTTGATCATCTCCAGGTGGGCGGGCAGCTTCCATGCCCAAACAAATATTTCCTTCGATTTTTACCCTGAATCTATCTCCCTTTTATCTAATTGTCGTAGTCTAAATGTACGAGTATCTAAATAGGTAAGGTATGATTTTCAAAATGCAGCACCTTGTTTTGCTCACAGACAGTGTAAAATGCGCCAGATTTCGACGTTCTCGCCGGGTAAACTGTTTAGAATTGCCCTGGCTATCACTGGGACCAGAACCGATCGAAAAACGAAGTTTGGTGTCCAGGTCACGCTTTTGGTAGGTGTTTTGCTCGCAAAATGCGGCTTGGTGCCCAGATCATGCTTTTCAAAATGCAGTACCTTGTTTTGCTCACAGACAGTGCAAAACGCACCAGATTTCGACGTTTTCGCAGGGTAAACTGTTTAGAATTGCCCTCGCTATCACTGGGACCAGAACCGATCGAAAAATAAGGTTTGGTGTCCAGGTCACGCTTTTGGAAATGCAGCACCATTGATTTGATTTGATTTGAATTTCTAAGTTACGCTATAACTCTCCGCGAAGCCTATGTAGCGGTACTGCCGAGGCAGGGGAATGTAGGGATTACATGTGAGGGCGGGGTTGAACTAGTTTATAATGAACAGAAAAGAGAAAAAGATATATTGTGAAAGTGAAATTGTGGGTGGAAGAGGAACATGAGAGGTGGGGGAGGGATACAAGTAGTGGGTGTTTGAAGTTCGGTTTGGATGCGGATGAGTCTCGGAGAAGTTTTTCCCAAAAGATGCGGCTTGGTGCCCAGGTCATGCTTCTCAAAATGCAGCAGCACCTTGCTTTGCTCAGACAGCGCAAAACGCACCAGATTTCGACGTTCTCACAAGGTAGACAGGATTGGCCTCCAAGTCTGGGCTGTGACTCCGATGAGAACCAAAAAATTCACAGTGCAGTCCCTGGCGCATATTCCGCAAATATGTAGGATGATCGAGGGTGGTCATTCCAAGCGACGTCGCAGCGCGTGGGACATCAGTCACATCGTATATGGACTTGACTCCCGCTTGGGCTTCTTGCGCAACAGCTGGTGTTGACGAAATCCCGTCCAAGTCGTCTGTGAAACACCAATGATGGACGTGCCAGCGTCGGAGGACCTGATCCGAATAGAAGGGTCAGCACGCGACCAAACCCATCCAAGCGCAGCGAGCGATAGCTCCAGGTGTTCGGCCCCAATTACGTCCGGACTGCATCATGCCGCAGAGGGAGCGCTTCATCAAGCACACCTTCGCCTCCTGGCCCAGCAGGATGAAGCCTTCTGGCTGCTGCATGTAAACAACCTCCTTCATCTCGCTGTTTAGGTATGCGCTGGACGGCATCCATTGCCCACATAACCCAGCCTGGCTCGTTCACCCAGATAACTCAGAGCATCCTAAGAGACTCGTAACGCACAACCCCCGCAAACGTCTTGAGGAAATCGACTCCGGGGATCCGTTGAAAGCCTTTCGCGACGAGGCGAGCTTTCCATTTGATAATCTCGCCCTCAGCCTCGTATTTGACTGGATACACCCACTTGCAGCCAATGACGTTCACACCGGGTTACGCGTTTCAAAATGCAAGACATTGCAATGAACTTCTATTGCCCCGGGTCACACGTTTCAAAATGCAAGACATTGCAATGAACTTCTATTGCCCCGGGTCACACGTTTCAAAATGCAAGACATTGCAATGAACTTCTATTGCCCCGGGTCACACGTTTCAAAATGCGAAGCCATTGCAATGGACTTCTATTGCCCCGGGTCACGCGTTTCAAAGTGCAAGCCCTTGTTCGCTCCGTGGAAAAGGCAATAATGCCTCTGGGGGAAATCTAAGTTGATGGAAATGTTCAGAGGTCAGGTCTATCCGCTTCCAATTCGGGTGCCTCAGAAAAGCGTCTGGGACCGCGTTGGAATCGAAACAGTCATGCCCTTCGAAACACAAGCCACTGTATTGCCCCGGTTCAAGCATTTCAGAATGCAAGCCATTGCAATGGACTTCTATTGCCCCAGGTCACGCGTTTCAAAATGCCAGCCTTGCTTGCTCCGTGGAAAAGGCAATAATGCCTCTGGGGGATATCTAAGTTGATGGAATTGTTCACACAGGTCTGGGCCATTTTTGAGCCTTTCGCTTACCGTCTTGAAATGACGGCCACCCCTGCGGCGGGCCTGTATTTAACTGACGCTACTCAGAGACAGTATTATCTCCAATTAAAATGAATACTGCGTCAACTGAAGGAAAAGATCATCTAGTCGGGTGCGACGTCGACACTGTCATAACTTATGTAAAGCCAAGGGTGGTGGGACGGTTATGATCAAAGCAACAGCGCCTAACACAGGCAATAATGGAAGGAAAATCATCTAACCTGGTAAGTACAATATATCTCGGACACTTCCCGGTTGTGCTAGTCGTTGAATAGATGATTCCTAGTTACTCCGGCTGATTCCCCCTCAGCCGCCTCCACCATTCAGCCCCCCTCCAGTACCCCCGCCTATATCCACGCCGCCTTCACATCATACCTGCCATGTAAAGTAAGAACAAGGTTGTAAGAACTCAGTCGGACACACAAAGGTGGAATCGACTGTATTGTCGGACTCTACCTAAAGTAAGAACAAGGTTGTAAGAACTAAAAGTAAGATGTAAGCATTGTGGAAGTAAGTCAGATAAGTAAAGCTCACCTCAGTCGGACACACAAAGGTGGAATCGACTGAGGTGAGTATGCGGGCATCGCAATATATATAGGTAGAGTGAGTCATAACATCAGAGGAGTGAGTCAGAGATATCGGAACATATGGTGCTCATAGAAACGAGCACATGGAAATATATATAGGAGGCAAGATACCATCCTTCATGAATAGACAGGAGCACATGTGTTCCATGTGCATCTGAGGAAAGATGGGGATAGCATACCGGCGGGTCTCCTTCAACACCATGTTGTCGAGAACTTATCCAGGGAGGTCACACAGCTGAAAGTAAAGTGCAGGCACCTTACAGAAGCACTGGTGACGCGGAAACCACCCAACTTGGTCTGTGTCACATACTATTGAAATTAGAGGATACCTACTCAGTACCGTGACAAGCCAAAAACCCTAGAACCTCCAATTTTTGTTTATTGACATCCTCTACGCTCAATTCATTGAATGCAACATGCCAGGTATCAATATATACTGCGTACTTATAGTTTAAACTTATTCGCTCCAAGCGGTCACACCCACGGATTTGCCGCACAGTACTCGCGCATTAGGAATTGATACCGGCAGTCAAACGTCTGATGACATGGATTCAGCTATTGATGTTGACCGCCGACAAAGCAACACCACAACGCAGTAGAATCTGAGAAATGGGCAGTCAACAACATGTCATGCTCCCCTCCATTTGCTCTGGGAAGCGGCGGAAATTCTACACTTTCCTTCATTGTGTGTCTACAAAATGAATGCTTCCGTGAACGTCATCACAACCGTCATTTTCAAACGCTCGCGGAAGTCCTCCAAACATCTGGTGAATATGAGACGTGGCGATCTTAAATATGCCATAGATTTCGCCGATTCACTCAAGTTACGAGATTAAGAGTGTATGTATGTAGTTGAAAGTTACTGTCCTGATCCCAATAATATTCCCCGCCATAGAATTGACAGAGGCTTTCACCGTTGGCCATTTTCTTGAAACGCTAGCCCTGGTCAGTGCAAACATCCAGAGCCATTTAACTCGCGCTCAGAGCCGTTATTGAGCCTTCGAGAGCACACTTACTGCTTGCGAAAAGCGTGACCCTATTGCAAGGACCGGACCGGCGTGTCAACAAGCCATTTAACTTGCCATTCTTGAGTTTTCCAGAGCGTATTTACTGCTTGTCATTGCGACATGCGTGACCCTATTGCAAGGACCGGACTGCGTGTCAACACTCCGCATTTGAGGAGGGTTTAGCACAGTGCAATAATTTGCATTTGAGCAATGAGTGCCATTCAAAGCCCCGCTAGCGGTCGGCCTTGATACTTACACTGCCATTGTTAGCTATTTGCGGAACACTAGCAGTTGCCCTTGCTTCGCCCCGGATCTGACTGCATTTGTAGTTCTCAGATAATTCTCGAAAAGCATCACCACAATACAGTCGACTGGCTCAAAATGCATAGCATCCGTGAAGCCCCAAACCTGATGCATTACGAGGATTATGCATTACTGGGTGCACATACAGTGGTATAAAGCCGCTCGTTCACGTGGCGCCGTCGATTTCTCCGTCGTCAACCTCTCGAGAATCTCCATCACTAAACATCTCGCTAAGTGTGTCACGACGTCTTCGAGCAGACAGCGATGAGCTACATCCTGACCCCACTCTTAGCCTCCTCCTCTTCTGTTTCTGCTTTCCGCGCGCATTCTCATGCCCTCGTTCATCACGGCTCATTGCATTGACACCTCGTGCCTCGACCGCTGCAACCATTCCACGGGCTCCGCCGCACTTCAGCCACGTGCCCGCCCGCCGCCAGTGTCTACCAGTCACACAGGAGGCTGTCGTATGTCTTTCCCTTTGCAGATGGATGCACACCACCTGCTTCCGAAGAAACAGACCCAAGGACTTTAGGGAAATGTTGTTCGTCAAGATTTTTTTCTTTTCTTTTCCGATTGTTTTTGTTCACCCAGTGCGAGTCCCTACAGGACTCCTTCGAGGAAGTCTCTGGTTATTCAACGAATGTAATGAACAGAGAGAAGGGGGTGGCATTGCATGGATACATGGATACATTGGAAATGGCAATCACTACCTAGAGCGCAGATACCAAAGCGACCAGCTTTTGGAAATCGGTATAGGATGCATCGTCATGCGTAGTGTCGTGCCACAAGATGAGTGGCCGGATAGCCTGCCCGTCGTCCTCCTTGACCCCATACCGCCAGTGGGGCCCGATCGCACCAATCCAATACACCTTAGTGTGCGCAGTGCCTGTAAAGGCAGCATCGGTCTGCCTGGAGATCTGACGGTCCAGGGCAGCACGTCCATTGGGCCAGTGCTGGCTGTTCTTGATCTCGACGATGAGGACGGTCCGGAAAGTGAGTGGGGTAGCCTGGGTCATCTTGACGACCTCGATGACGAAGTCAGGGATGTGGCTTTCGCTATCCTCGGGAATGCGCTGCTGAGGCGTGACGATATAATTGTCTTCATCCCGGAAGAGGGCCTTCAAAATACTCGTCCATGGACCATACCTAAAACAAGGTACTTGAGGATGAAAATATTAAGTAACTGTAGGTAGTGCGCACCATTTGTCTTCGGTAGAGGGTGGATTCGCAGTATAGTGCTGGAGAACAGCAATGGTGCTCTGGCTGAAGGGCATACTGGCCTCCAGGAATCAGCAGTGATCGCTTGCGGAAAATCTCGACCTCATTTACCTGCTGGCGAGAGGACAGACGTGTCAGTCACGTGCCTTCGTGGATCTGATGATCAATTTATTTATTTCAAGCTCCGACACTTGCTCCGAGCCTCCGACGCGGGCTCGCTGCCTTCAGCACCTACGGCGAGTCCACAGCTTGTTGGGCCTTCGCCCCTAAACCCAATTGATTCTCTGCCTCGCGCGCACACAGTGGATTCCGAGTTTATCGCGA
Source organism: Mycena olivaceomarginata (assembly GCA_029378375.1). Lineage (NCBI taxonomy): Eukaryota > Fungi > Basidiomycota > Agaricomycetes > Agaricales > Mycenaceae > Mycena > Mycena olivaceomarginata. Next base: position 64,109 of record JARKIC010000879.1, read on the forward strand.
GGGCGTCATTATCCTTCCAGATTTCCAGCTAGCAGTGTCCGTGGGTTGGGGGATCCTCCCTTCCACGTATTTGCGTATGCCAGTGAGAGTGAGGGCATCGAGACATGTCTCCGACCAATCACCATAGTTTTCTTTCTCTTTGTCGAGGGCAGGACAGTCTTGGAAATGCAACGGCGCCTGTCTCTCCTAGCAAAAAAGCACGGGCAGACAACTTTTGTGCAGATCGATTCCAAGGCCAAGAATGACCGTAAACAACAGACGTATTCTCTGGCGAAGGCCTCCCTGGAAGTCCCACAGTCCGCAACTGTATTCGAACCGAGTGCAACCGACATCTCGGTCTGTGCGATTTTACACGGTCCCGCTCTTCAAACTCGAAAAGTAGTCACCGAACTGGAAGAAACACCCGCAGAAAAACCAAGACCGTGGAAAGATTGGGCAGACGAGCCGAGCACAAGGGGAAACGAGTAACAGCCATCGCGGCCGCGCAAAGGTGCATCAGCTACAAATGGGACTTTGTGCAGAAATTCTAGCGTGCGAAAACATCAAGGAGTTTTGGGACTTTGTGCGAAAACGTACCGATCTCCGCCCGAAAAAACCCAAGGCCTCCCTAAATGATCTTTCGGACGACTTCAAGGATCGTTTGAACCATCCCCAAGTCCAACCCGCAACATTTAATGGTGAACAACTGGCCTTCAATGTGCGCCTCGTCAATCTTGCACACGAGATATTACCCTCGAGGACGTTGAATGGATGAAAACGGCACGTCCAAAGAGCATGGCCTAGACACGGCGGTGGGCGTGGACAATTTCTCATATAAGGATTGTCTGGAAATACCAAACGAGAAACTCCTTGTACTGTGTCAAAAATCGCAAAATACCGCAGTATTGGTTGACATCCCTTCTGATTGGAATCCTCAAAAAGGACAAGGACCCTGCCGACCCGAAAGGCTATCGTCTCATCGCACTGGAGTGCTGTATGCTAAAAATGCTAACTTTGATAATTGACCGGCGACTGCGCGAGGCCGCCGAAGACATTGGAGCAATTCCGAAATCTCAAAATGGCTTCCAGGCGGAGCTTCGCACCAACGACAGCGCTTTTGTACTGCTTTGCCTCATCGACAAGGCAAAGGCATTAGGGTAGGCTCGTGACCAACCGCGTTCGCCAAGCACGTGGCTGCGCTTATCACGGTTCCACAGCATCGATCTTCTTGCCCTTGTGATCGGTGCGTGGGAACGAACTGGTTACGAGTCTAGGAGGAGGGCTTGGAAGCTCTTACACCGCCGTTTGAATCAGATGTTTCTCAAATGTTTTGGGCCAAATGTTTGTCAAATGTTGCTTCAAACATTCCCACAACATTGCGAAGCCAATCCCTCAAGGCTTTTCTGAGAACAATATTTCTCAGATGTTGTAGGCGACATTTCCCAAAGGTCTGATGGAATATGTTTTGCATCTGATATGCAATGTTTTCAAAACTATGCAATTGAACGCAAAAGATTCATGACTATTGCATAATACATTACGGAGCGACTATGGAACAGAACTGAGTACTCCCCGCTGTGAAACACAGGTAAACTAAGAGTGCATGTGGCCCACGCATGCGAGCGCGACGGCCGGGAGCCAGAGGGTGCGAAAATGGACAGTGGGAGACAGAGATTGGAAGGGGTGCGGCGCACGCTGGACGAACTAGATAAGGTGGAAGATTTAAGCATCATGGACTTGGGATCGCAAAGTTGGCAGATTGCGGGCATTTGAGTTTGTTTGATGTGCCGTTGTATCCGCCTGGAACCTTCCTGCTTCGGACTTGAAGAGCAAGCTTGAAGGGAGGAGCAGTTGGAAATGTTACGCTTTGAGATCAAGATCCACGCCAATCTTGAAGTACGGCTTTGCTATCGTGGACTCGTGGACAGGGGTTGATGGACTTGAAGTGACGATGGTGGGCCATGAGGTGTTGACGTTGTACAACAGGGACGGCTATGCTGCGCCAGCACAAGAGATGTGTCTTGAAGCTCGGAACTGGTGTTGTGGCTCGACGAGTGAAGGAAGGTATTTGAGATGCCCGCATGTGCAAGGCCGACGAATGATGCTCGGCTTGGAGTGGCGTGGTGGCGGAGTACGGGTCGCCATGTTGCTGCTGCTAAGCGAGTGCCACTGGAAGACCCGCCCAGTCTTGAAGCTTGACGAGGTGGTAGAAGAGGCGCCGAGTCTTGAATCTTGAAGCATGACATATTGTCAGGCTTGAGCTAGGTGGCTTGCTCTGTAGTGGCATCGTTGACCGATGGCGAGTTGCATTCAGCAGGCGGTGAACGAGGCGATACAAAAGAAAATTGGTTGACAGCAGCACGTGTGATACGTCATCAATGCGCACGGACCTTCGGCAAAATCCGCCATGTTACTCCCACTGCCTTCCAAAGATCCAGTTTTGTGCAGTGTGTGGCTGGATGAGGCTCACGCCAACTCATGCCCGACATTCGTTCAACATTGAACAGTAACAGTGATGTTCGGCGAGAGCGCTCTGATTCTCCTACTAGAAGCCAACCATGCTCTACTTAGTGAAATTGTTGTCACAAAATGATTGGCGACAGGGGTGTTGCCAACCATGTGCCAATAATACTCCAGATATTCTAATTTCTGAGAATGTTTATAGGATGTTCTTGAAATATAAAGCCAGAATTGTCTGAGAAATGTTTCTACGACCTTTGAGACATATCATAAGTGACATTTGTGCAATATTTAGACCAAACATTCAAGAAACAAGATCTCGATTGGCGGTGTAGCTCCTTGCGCGTCGCGTCCACTACGGTCGGCGGGAAGGCCACAGATGAAATGAAATTTCCTTTTTGAGAACGAGCACTTTGGATTACCGACTTCAATTGTGGGTGCTGTTGTTCAATCCCCGCACTGATCATGTAGATCCACCTGCTCAAACCAAGGCTAATCTTATCGTGATAGACGCTTCTAGTGATGTGAATGGGAAGGTGGAGCTGCATGAATCAACGCAGCACCCCTTGCCTGATCCAACATACATCCACGACAAGTCTTTTGGACGCGGCACAATGAAGGTTGTTCACAAGGCAAGTTTCATGTTCTGGACCAGCTTATCTTGCCACCTGGGGAAAACATGCTGGAGATAACTTCTGTAGTGGTTTTTCCAGGTGCCTTCAGACGCTGAACCAGTGTCCCCGGAGAGCAACAAGACCTTTCTCAGGGAGGTGCTTTTGACCAGTGAAATCTACTTTTTCCCTACAAAGTTCTACGAATGTGGGCACTGAATGAAGTTGACCTCGACTTATGTGAGTTCCCTCTGTTTCTAGAGTTACATTACTCTTGCTTGTGTGTTCCTAGCGCTCGCTGCGACCGACATTTGGCTTGCTACCGACCCCTCACTGAGGAAGAAAGCAAACCATGCCCTGCAGCGGGTCTAGATGATCTTGCTGAGGCTGACATGGCCGATGTCCGTGAGACCAGAGTCACCTGGCTTGTTGAACCTCTGCGTGTTGGTGCCGTTCAGAAATTCTCTGGCACTCTCAATCACAAGTCGAAGGCACCCACCACCCGCCTCGCCGCTACTGTCAACACCTTTGTCCATTTTGTGTACCAATTTTTTCTTTTTTTTAAAAATCCATTCAATTTACCCCTCGCCGCGTGCGGCATGTTGGGCATCCTTCTACACTTGATACAGATGCGTAAACCTATGTAAGTAGGGGGGAGGTGTCCACGAAAAGTGGCTGTTCCTCGAAAACGTGTCCGAGTGCCGACTTTAGGCTGAGACAGACGGTGGCGACTAGAAGAGTCGCATGGAGCCCTGGGAGTAAGTTAAACGGACTCGGGCATAAGGTATTTGGTGGTATAGGCCTCCTGAAGGTAGGTGCTGGTAAGTAATGTAAGGTAAAAAGTGTGGATTATGGGTGGTCTAGGGGCAACCGGGGTGGACGGGCACGGTAGGTTTGGTGCGGCGAGGCGGGGTGCAGTGGGTTTGGTGCGGCAAGGCGGGGGCTGCGTGGTGTGGCGTGGGTGGGTGCGGCGAGGAGGGCTAGTCGGTGGCGGCAGGCGGGTTGGCGCAGAGGGTTGTGTACCATTTCAGCCAGAAGTCATTGGTTTTATGTGATGTTCAAAGTATGTTCTCTTGCTCATTCTTGGATTCTCCAACTGAGATTCTACCATCAGCTATGAAGGCCAGAATCAAGGGAGAGCCGAAGAACGTGATCTTCGACCCAATGGCCCATACACCCAAAGAGTACCCAGTGCTTCACTATTGAACAGTTTAATTCGCATTTTGAACCCCATGCCACCAAATGGCATTTTGAATCACATGGTCCGTAGCTTGCCAGATCATGTGCAACTCGCGTCTTAAGGTGTGTCCGTTCTCTTGGACGCGCCCGCCTCCCATACAACCACCGCAACAAGGACAGGCCGGCTGTATGATGAGTTTAACCACTTGAGGATCTTCAATTTGACCAAGTGCGCAGAAAATTGTGAAGCATACTAATTTGGCAGGCCCGTCGACCAGGGAATGAGTCCGACCAGTTCCGATACAAATGTGGTGTTATGCCGTTAAGGCTCCAACCATTTCCGTTTATAAACGTTTTCAAATGGTTTTAACCGTTTTAATTTCCATTTAGATCGGGGGAGCAAGCTCCCCCAATTATAAAAGCTGTAGGATTAGAAAACCTTTCCAAATCGCAAAGACATCAACGGAAAGCAGGACAGTATAAGGGAAAGTATGAAATTTCGCCACAACATCCTCGGAAAATCAGAAAATCTCGCGAAGCCCATCAGCGCCCATACGTCAGGTGAGGCTGATCGAAGCCATTCAATGGGAGTCCCAGTCTGTCGTCCTTCACCCACACCCGGCCTCAGACAGACCTTCGCCTACCATCCGTTTCAGACAGACGAAGCCCCGGGACTCCCACCTGAGACCGGCGGTGGGTGAAGGTCTGTCTGAGACCCCGGCACTCCCACAATGGCTTCGATCACTGACATGGGCGCTGATGGAATTATTCCAGAATCTTCCGCCGAAACCACGCGTAGCCCAAAATACTTTTAGCTGTACGCCTGCTGCCACATGACCTGTCAGCTCGGGCTTCGACGTCTTCGACTCCCAAGAAGTGGAAATGGCCCGCACACGTTCCAGGTGCGCACGCGACTACTAAGGCCGTCCCTACAGCTCAGTCAGATAACTGAAAGGGTCTGTATAGCAGTTGTAAGGGAATAATAACTTGACAAGTGATATGGGTACATCCGAACGTGGGGAGGGGGGAGGGACATGGGGGGAGGGTATGGCGTTGATTGAAAGGAAAGAAAAGTACTGATGATATAAGTAAATGGTATTGAGAGGGAATTTTTGTGACCTGTATGGATGCTCTCAGTTCATCCCTTGTCCCGTCCCAGGGGATACCCTAGAAGAAGGGACCACCAACTCGTCGAACAGCCGATCGATCGTCTCCTCGTCAACTTCGGTTACATGGCTGTTTTCGTCGAAACTAGGTGGCCAGTCGCTGTGGGGTCGAGTTGGGTCCCAACTCTCCACCGGACCAAGGATCTGGGTCCCCCCTGAAAATTTGCTCTGGTGGGGATAAGATTCTGGGCGGGAGAGAGGAGAGGGAAGAGGGGGGGCCATGGTGGTCTCAGCCGTTGGAAATGCAAGAGACGCAGTGGTTGGCGTTGTGAGAGTAGGGGATGGCAGCTGCTGTGCGAAGAGAGCTGCGATGACCCTCTGAGAGTCATCCAGTACGCCACGTAGATTCCTGTTCTCCTCCTCGAGCTCGCCCACGCGACGCTCAAGGGTCAATAACCTGGCCTTCTGGTGGTCCCGCGACTTCTGGGAAGATATTTTGTTTCGGACCTTTCGGTCGTGTGCACGGGCCTCCGAGTCCTTGCAGCCTGAGGACAACGAGAAACCGCTACTCTTGAAAGACGGACCGGTCCCCGGCTCTGACAGAGAGGGAATCTTGGACATTGGATGGCTTTGCAGGGCCAAAATGAATAAAATTACATAAGCATGAATCACGTGTCTGTATAATAAATGTAAATAGGACTTACAATACTTACGTGCGGAACATGCACCTATGTGAGTCACGATGGTGCGGCGGGGAGGGAGCAGGATACATCCCTGCTGGTGGAGGCGTCATTGCGGCCCACGGACCAAGTGGAGAGGGAGGGTGAGCCCGAGTGGGTGGGGAGCGCATGGGGCAGCTGGCGCAACGGAGTGTGATGCACGTAGCTGAGTGACCAGTCACACTCAGGGTATCGGCGATATCATGCTACATAGCGCTCGTTTGCCCTGATCGACGAGGAACTCCTGCAACTGTGGCCTCACCGCCGGGGCGAGGTGGAGCTTGACGGGGGTGTGGATGCCAGAGGGTGGGGCACTGTGGGTGCTGGGAGGTGGCGCAGTCACTCGGGTCTCGACACTGGAACGAAGCAAGTCGACAGTCGTGTGTATGGACGCGCGCGAGGGCATTTTGGATGCTGGTGAGATCAGGGGCGGCAATGGCATTTCGGCAGACGAGGTAGCAAAAGTCCATGGAGGCGAACAAGGTTTTAACCCTGTCCCAGGCGACGTAGCGAACAAGGTCAAATGCTAATCTGGATAATTACATAAGCACGTACCTTTGGCCTTTTGAATCGTCGCCGGTCCACTAGCTGAAGTCGCGGCAATCGAAAACCGAGATTGACCAGGTAACTCGGGGACTCCTGATATGCTGGTAACAGGAGTGCCAAGGAATGAATTCTCCCAATATATAGGCAAATATTCATAACTGTACCGGTGACAGGCGGTGAATGTCTTGCGCGCGCCTCTTGCCATGTGCGAGGTGGAGGGAGTACCTCGGCACCAAGAATGATCCTAGCGGTGGGGGACCTAGTGGGGATGTTGAACGACAGGAAATCAGTGACGATGTACCCTGAATCCGATTCGAATATACAGTTACCGGTATTCCTCCACGAGAGGACCATGGCACCAGCCAGGAACAGCGCTGAGCACGACGCTGGCGGTGGGGGGACCTGGTGGGGATGTTGAATGGCAGGAAATCAGTGGCGATGTAGGACTCACCCGGAATCCGAGCACAAGGTTCGAATATCAGCTACTCCTCCACGAGAGAACCAGGGCACCAGGCACGAACGGCCCTGAGCACGACGCTAGCGGTGGGGGACCTTGTGGGGATGTTTAATGGCAGGAAATCAGTGGTGATGTGGGACTCACCCGGAATCCGAGCGCAAGATTCGAATATTAGGTACTCCTCCACGAGAGAACCAGGGAACCCGGCACGCACGACGCTGAGCACGACACTAGCGGTGGAAAAACCATGGCACCAGCCGGGAACGGCCTGAGCACAACGCTGGGGGACCTGGGGATGTCAAATAGCAGGAAATAAGTGGCGATGTGGGACTGACACCCGAAATCCGAGTACTGGTACCAGCCAGGCCTTGAGCAGCGGGAGGAAACACCAGGAAATGAGCCCTAATCCGAGAGCCGCATTTGTACACATTTCGGGGACGACAGGACTGAGGAACGGCGCAAAGCACTACGTGCCGTGGGAGACAAATGGACCAAATTAATACACACAAGACCGCTCGCCCCCATTTCCTGACATTCAAATTCCCGACTCAAGTGACAGGAAATTGCTGTCCCTCTTATTCTAGCCATCCAACATTTTTTTTTTTGGTTATGTCTCGCCTCTATTTTTTTTCTTCTATAGGCGATTGACCGTCTGACCAATCCTAAGAATCCAATAAATGTGTCGAATGCAATGCTTGCATTCAACCTGTGTGATGGATTCATTTCCGCTGCAATACACCGCAACTGACAGGTACTGAAACCACCACGGAAACTTCGAGAATAGGCCGTGTCCCGCCCAGGCTTCTGAAAGTCTCCCCTTTTTCAGCCAAAGGATAGCAGAGTGGGAAGAGGACAGAACTACGAAAGAAATCGCAGTTGGGATCCCCTCGTACTCGACCGCGAAAATCAGGTCTCCGCGCTGCCTCTTCTTCCCTGGGTTTCGGCCCGAGAGCGCCCGCTGTGAGGGAGACTCGCCCCTCCGCCACTCACCCAAAATTCACCCCCCCGCCCATACGATCCCCCAAAGCGCCTTGCCCCCCACCAAACAGCGCAATCCATGTCCGGCTCGGGGCATGCCGTTCAATTGATTGCATCTTTCTGTTCAATTGAAGAATTCAACCCTGAATCGATAGCGGCTAGTCAAGCACAAGGTGCCATTGGATCTGAAAAGGTAGAATTTCACAGAGATGTAGAAGACGATGTGGAATGTGAGTTGCTGGCGTGCTGCATTTTATTGCCGCAGCACGAGAGGAAAGCGAGCCCCCCGAAGATGATATCGATGGCGGCAAGGCTCCCCAAGACTCTCCCAACATGCCTGAGATTCCGCCCAGGGCTCCGTCACCAATGTTCTTTCGACCATGACGTACCGGATGAGGAGGAGGACGTAACTAGGGTACATTACATATTTTTCTGCTCTACCGAGCCCGAAAGGGGTACACAAACTTCATTTTTTGACCTCAAGATTTTGGCCACAGCTAAAATGTCGTGGGAAAAACTTCGGAGGTGGTTTTTTGGCCCTTTTCGAGGTCTGGGAATCTAAATCTGAGCTCAGATTTACTCGTAAAATTCGCGTTCGCCGGCAATCAGACTTGTCGACTTTGATTATCCGGCATTGATTTTCTTCAGACGCTATGCTCGCTTGAATAATGCAGAAGATATTGATTGAGTCATCTCAGCTCAGCTGCCTGACCCGGTTGAATTTCCAGAGTTATTTGAGTTAGTGACAACACTGATGATCCATAAATCCTGTGGTGCTGCAAACCCAACTGCGCCATGCATGAAAGATGGCAGATGTTCCAAGGGTTATCCCAAACCATTCCAAGCACAGACTCAGCTCGCTCAGGATGGCTATACGAGGGCACAGCCACATTACATAAATTATATCATGGATCAACCACAGCCTCCATCATGGCGAAAAGCCCTGGTTGAGATTCCGTGGCGCAGTGTTTGCAGCCTCACAGCCCATTCTTCTGCCTTCCTGAAGCTCTGTATGGGTATAAGAACATAAAGAAGCAGGGGTATTTAAGGAAACATCACGGAGATCAACCTCATGACATAACATGTGATCCAGAAGTAATCATTTTTTACGCAAGAATCACTCGATAAATCTTTCCAATTTTTTCAGATTCAAACTCGCCTTGGAAATCTGCGTCGATTCCGTATTTTTTCATTTTTTTCCCACGGGTTTTAGCCGGTGGCCAAAATTTTGACGGTCCATCAACATTAAATGGCACTTTCCGGCACAACGGCTCGACAGAATTACATGATTTATATACCGATGTGAAGCCCTCGATGAGATCTATCGATTAGCATCTTCATCTCGGCTAAAAAAATCGGTTTTTTTTTTTTGGTGGACTTTGTTTGTCCACAACTGTAGTTTGAGCCTACTGCCAAAGAAAATCGTTGAGAATTGAGCCCACAGCGATTTATATCTTGAAAACTGACCAAAAAAAGCCGCGCCCTAAGTTCGGCAAATGGCTGTAATCGAAGTTGTTGAGAACCTATGGATCTGTGTTATGGTCGGAACAATTTTTCTAATTCCAAATACTGCCTGAGAAAACATAAAATTCATCCACCAAAATGCCCCGCAGTTTGTGTCTCTTCCATATCGCCTGGTCAACGCTGTCTGGTTTGCTGCGCATTACTGCTCGAATGCGAGCAGAAATCTGGTTCGAAATGTGCCCCAGATCACGGGAGGCGATCCCACCTCCTCGTGGGTCATGCTCAGAACCGTGATGACGCTGAAGCGGGTGGCAAGGGACGGGAGGACGAGGTGGAGGCAGGAGAGAGGCCGTATGGCGATGAAGGTACGCGTCGAACTTTGTATCAGACACGCAGTCGATGACCAATAGCAATCCCGCCATATCTAGGCCCCGTCCAGAAGTCATTGGACGTGAAACTCCTATTTGGGAGCATTTTGCTTCCTGTTCTTTGAGAAGTGGAATGAGCATGAATTTTCTTTGTGGAATTGTGTTTGTGTGCCTGAAATGAGTTCTCTGGAGAACACAAAAATTAACCACCAGCAAACTGAAATGTGGAATGTTTCCTATTTGGGAGCATTTTGCTTCCTGTTCTTTGAGAAGCAGAATGAGTAGGGATTTTTTTGGGGAATTGTGTTTGTGGCCTTGACATGAGTCCGCTGGGTGGAGAACACAAAAATTAACCAGGGGCGAACGGAGTTGTGCAATATTTCCATATTTGGAAGTATTTTGCTTCGTGTTCCTTCAGAAGTGGAATGAGTATGTATTTTTTTGGGGAATTGTGTTTGTGGCTTTGACATGAGTCCTCTGGGTGGAGAACACAAAAATTAACCACTGGCGAACGGAGTTGTGCAATATTTCCATATTTGGAAGTATTTTGTTTCGTGTTCCTTCAGAAGTGGAATGAGCGCCTCCACACGACGCCCCCTTCGCCGTGCTGACTGACACATTCACACCAACCCAGCAGGCGCTCGACGAGGCGGTTGTCAATGGGACTATACAGGGCTTCGTGGGCGTCAACGCCTTTCTTTTCGTGGGGCATGGCTCTGTCACATGTTTACTAAGGTATTTGTGTTGTCCCTCACAAAATATTGGGTCACTGGGACATGTCGTGGGCATGCTAGACGGCATTCGGCGCGAAACGGCCTCAAAACACAAATTACCTAATACACAATATTTTCACAAATTCCTCTCTGTCACTAATTCCGTAGCCTCGTCCCCATCCGGTATCCAGGTAAATAGAGCCAAATCCATCACTCGCTAACGCTCGGACGACAGTCCTGGATACCCTGTTGTGCACTCTTTGTTTGTTGGCTTTGTTTGTGTGATTTTAGTAATTCAGGCTTACGTCCCTGTCTCACTGAGATTCTTCGTTAACGTCAACTGGTTCACGAGTCTACTAATTCCGCATGAATTAGCCCAAAATATCTTGATACATTTCATTCAAATCGGTGGAGAACTGGTTAAGATATTTACAATTTTCCGAAAACGTCCCAAAAGAAGAAATTTTCGTTCATGCCTTCGGTTCCGACATTAGCTGTAAATACGCCCTCCACAAAAATACCAAGCCGGATCTTTAAATTTGGTCTTTGCTGCGCGGAGACTGCTCGAATCTGCGTTGAACTCCGTCCTACTTCATGTATTGGACAAAATTCAAAAATCCGGCTTTGTAGTGCTATTGTGACGATGATTTCCGTTTGACTTTCTCATTAGAGTATGGGGCCAACGTGCACAGGTAAATAGTTATAACGTTTGTAAAACTGGAACTACTGGTTACTGCGAACCAAACAGATACAAAGCTGCCGGACCGATCAAGGGCGGTGCGCGTCTCCAAATTCAAGCCCAGATCGACCGGTCTCTCTACGAACGATTGTCTTCGTACGAGAAATCGGCTACCGGACCGGTCTATGGGGCGCCAGGTGAAGGCCGCACTTGAAACGTCCGACTTAATTGGTTCAATTCAATTGATGCGCTCGACTCAATTGATTCCGTTCAATTGATGCGCCGGCTGCATAGGCATCCCGAGCCCGCCCCCGACTCAATTGATGCACTCACCTCACGAGTCCCAGAATGCAGTATGTAGATTACATAAATGAACTAATCCGAGTCTTTTTCAAGCTCGCGGTGCATCCAACACCGTTCCTCGGCGCGCACCGTGCGCAGCACAGGCAGCGCCGCTTCAACTGCTTTCCACTTCCCGTGCAGCGCAACAGTTTCCGGAGTTTCAGGCGGCGGGGGTCTACCAATCGGTCTGAACACCCGCTCGGTCGTGATGCACTCGAGTTTCGGGAAAACACTCGAGAGAAAGGCCGCGACGATAAGTGGGAGGCCTATTGGCGAGTCCACGACGTGCAGAGAAGTGAGGTGCCGCTGCTGTCGACGCTCTTCTTCGGGATTCCCGGCTTCCCACTCCGCCACCGCCGTCGCGTCGAGCGATAATTCCAGCATCCAGAGACGGGGGCAGAATTGAGCGAAGGCAAGGAGGGCGCGGAGCGTCATGCGCGGGGAGATGTGCTTGAACGAGCTGGCGCAGAGTTGGAGGCGCATGATCCGTGGCCAGGCGCGGGCCATGTCCGCGGCTGCGACGTCGTCGAGGTCGAGGCCAACGGGCCCCGCGATGGTGACGCTCTCCAATTTGCGGAACATGAAGAGGGGGAGGAGATGTGCGCCGCGAATCGCGTAAAGGGCGATCTGGGCCTGGTCGGCTGTATCTTGGGCAGACTCCTCGGGCTCTATCGAAAGGGACGATAATGACTTTCGATGGCAGTTCAGCTCGACAGCGGTGTAACATTTTGCGATCGCGTTTGCTGGGGTGTTCCTTGGGACTGTGACAGCAACACGGCGCAGGAGGCAATGCCGAAACTGGGCGAGGACTTCTGTAGCTGCACTGACGTCGGTTAGAGTCATAGACAGTTCCTCGAGTGCAGAAGAAGGCACTTCAGATGGAGAGGGTGTAAGGAAGGGGCCGACTGGGGTTTGGTCGGATAGATATAAAGGATCGAAGTTTGGCAGCCTCGCAATGTGCTCCAAAGCCGCGGCATCAAGACAGGGAACTTCGAGGTTTTTGAGGTGAGTCAACTCTTTCACAAAGAAGGATACGCTCTCGCATCGCCCCACTAGCCCCTTTGAGCATGCGATGCTTACTTCCTCGAGCAAAGGACATTGCATGGCCAAGGTGGGGAGAAGGGATAAATGAGGGGTTGACTGACACAGTCCAAGTGTCAAAGAGGTCAATCGGGGACCCAAAAACAGGCAAAAATGAGGGAACAGAGCTGCGTCTGAGGTGTCCCACTCAATGGACTCGATGTTGGGGAATAAGGGTTCGGGCAGCAAGCACATTCGCAGCATCTCGTAAAAAGCTGCACTGTCCGGATAACTGTGCGCAGCGTCATACTTGAAAGATTTGACACGTCGAGAATAAGCAAGGGGACGCTCCCAGTCGCTGGGGAGGACGGGTCTTTTCAGGCGCTGAAGTAAAAAGTTAACCAATCTTTTTTCTGTCTCATACTTGACATTGCCACCGCACTCACCACTTCCTCCGACTCTGGATCATCCAGCTCCCAGATGTCCCCGGGCATGCAATCGAGGACGTGCATCACGGTGCTTTGGTATCTCCAGAGGACGTCGAGGGCCGGGTCTTGGAACGCTTTGCATGTTCTCGCAAGGGCGGCAAGAGTTTGCGAGGTGTCAGAATTAAGGCTACGAAAGTAGTGCTCAGCGCCATTGAGTGTCTTGTCGCAGATGAGGGACACAATTTCGGGGATGCGGAGGCTGCGATGCATTCGTTAAGTCAACGCGAAGCTCGAAGTTGGCTGGTGGCAAAAGAGTGACACGAGAAATTGCTGGCAGGTCACATGATGTGACCAGACATTAATACAGATAACTTAAAGGCAAGGATAAAGGGCCGCATCCACATGATGTTGATTCTTCTACAAAAGAAACATGGTTCATGCACTCTACCATTGTCAAAGTCGTATATCAGAGGTAGGACTAGGCCATGGATGCACATACAACAACAGAAGAGGTGAAGAACATCAGGAAAAAATAAATCCCCTGTAGCCAAGGCAAGATTTATGTAGCAAAGTGTAGGCTCTGTAGTCATGGGAGGGTATCTGTAGCCTTATGTAGCCACCTGTAGCCAGTGCATAGCCGATGTCGTATCACGTAGCCGGTACTGATACAATATCGCATCAATCGGCTCCGTAGCCGACATAGCCGCCCACCAAATGCAAACAATGTACTGGGAATGCGAATCAAAGTATTTCGATAGATACAGCTAGTGCAGACTCGAATTCACATGAACAATCAACAAAATTAACAGAGATATTTCGAAACAATTATCGATAGCATGGGTACACTTAGGCGAGACATTCTCGCTGCTGTGTTAAAAAAAAAATACAACCTACAGATCGACAGTCAATGGACATGAGTTCGATTCAACGTGAAAAAGTCCTGTGCGCCAGGAAACAGTAAATGGTAAAATGAGGTGTAAGGTCGCGCACCATGATATCTACGCAATGCTCCCAGCGCGATCGAGAACAGGTTGTTGAGGACATGGCAATTTTCGGTGTACAGACCTGAAACGCATGCAAATTAGTGAGGGGCAGACAACCGAAACCAACGCACCTCAAGACACGTAGTTCATGTGCGCTATTTCTATATTTGGAAGTATTTTGCTTCCTGTTCATTTAGAAGTGAAATGGGTATGGATTTTTTTGTGGAATCATGTTTGTGGGCACGAAGTGAATACTCTGGGAGACACCACAAAAATTAACCACCGGCGAACCGAGTTGTGCAATATTTCTATATTTGGGTGTATTTTGCTTCCTGTTCATTCAGAAGTGAAATGGGTATGGATTTTTCTGTGCAATCATGTTAGTGGGCCTGAAGCGAGTCCTCAGGGAGGCGAACAACAAAATTAACCACCGGCGAACCGAGTTGTGCAATATTTCTATATTTGAAAGTATTTTGCCTCCTGGTCGTTCAGAAGTAGAATGGGTGCGGATTTCTCTGTGCAATCATGTTCATGGGCCTGAAGCGAGTCCTTAGGGAGGCAATCACAAAAATTAACCACCAGCGAACCGAGTTGTGCAATATTTCTATATTTGAAAGTATTTTGCCTCCTGGTCGTTCAGAAGTGGAATGGGTACGGATTTTTCTGTGCAATCATGTTCGAGGGCCTGAAGCGAGTCCTCAGGGAGGCAAACACAAAAATTAACCACCAGCGAACCGAGTTGTGCATATTTCTATATTTGAGAGTATTTTGCTTCCTGTTCGTTCAGAAGTGGAATGGTATGGATTTTTCTGTGGAATCATGTTTGTGGGCCTGAAGCGCTATGGAGGCTTCGTTTTTACCGCTTGTAGCGAGAGGCGAGATCGGGGTTTTTTTCCACCGGTACCTGCAACTTTGAAGCGCGGGTATGATACCGTATACAGATGTCGGCTTTGTAAACAGAGGCCTCCGGGATGTAGTTTCCAGGAATTGGAGAATGCCGATGGTTTTTTATATGAGACTGATCAATCAGGTCGAGTAAATCACGGATGGTGAGGGTCGAACGGCGACTGGTAAGAATGCGGTTCCGTTTATCAAGGTAATCCAGTGCCAGAAGGTCGACGGTGAAGGTGAAATATGTGCACGCTATACCGATAATCATTGCGTTCTCGCGCTCAATGCGAAGATCACGCTGTCTTGCAAAATGCTGCACATTATCAAAGATCAAGACATTGATTTTCGTCATCTTGCGCCCATTGGGTTCTATTGTGACAGATGTATCACGACCGCGAGTGCGAATAATGACAGCTTTCTGGTCGGAGAATCCTTTGAGGGCATTCTTGATAGTGCTTACAGACGGCATGGTGCCGAGACGGGAATTATTTGCTATGATCTCAACAGGAACACGGGACGAGAGATATAGAATCCCACGCGCCAAGGGCTCGAGGCGCGCTTTGCCTTTCTTGCAAAAGTCGAGAACCGAGAGACAGTGGGCAACAACCTAACCATGATTCAAATTGAAAATAAATGCAGCGGAAATCATCCAACTTACGTTCTCCCGTGGGCGCGACTTCCGAATGCACACGACACCATTTCGAGATCGAGGCTTTGGCTCCGCGATTCGATGCAAGAAGCTCCACGCAACACGCTGGTTCGTCTTTAGGATGCGAGTTGCCGTAGGGATTGATGAACCAAGGTCTGCCCATTGAATGCTCGGAGAATTTGAGGAAGCTCCGAGAGCGGGCTGGACAGTTAATGAAGCGCGTAGACCTCCAGAAGGCTGCACCGTCCTGGACGCTTCCACCTCCAGGTAATCACCCGAGATTTGAGTGGCGAATGCGGTGAGGGGGTGACGAACGGGGCGGATGGATAAATAAGGAGTTTCCGTGTCGTACATCAGCTGGTCGTTGTATCCTCGACCATCTGGCGATGTCAACCAAGCTTCGAGGATCTCGGAAGCCTGGGAATTAATGTCTTGCCGCTTAGATCGGTGGAGTGGTTGGTGATCGTCATCTCTATGCGCAAACATATGAAACAGGAAATCACCCAGCGTCCAATCCAACTCGTCGTGGAGATCGAGAACCTTGTCCAGCTTTTCGTGGGTATCAAGGGAAGGTTTCGTGTGCTTGTACGGCTTCTGGACCGGACTCGGGGTGTTACACGTGCCGAGGTTCATGTAAACTTGTTTGGATTGACATGGAGAGCCCTCAACTCTTCTGCAAAGGTACCAGGGAAAACAAATCTGAAGAGACAAGGCAATTGGTAAGTGTTTAGTAAAGTCTCAGTAAGCAAGTCCGCCGGCAATTGGGATTTCACAAAAGATTTACCACAGATCTCCATGGCTGACGCATAAATGTAAATCGGTACCATTTTCTCGTCTATACTGGACATGCGCAAAGCTTTCCCTTCACGAACCAACTCACCGACCGTTTCATCGACCCCATTGTGACGCCTTTCTCCCATGTATTTCAACGTGCCCGAATTCTCCTACCACGAAATTCAGTGTCGTGTTCTGGGAAGAGAAGAAAACAACGGACCTTCCACCACTTCAGAGGATCATCGAAATCCTCCGCAACGGGAGAGAGATTGCCGCAGTATAAATCAACTTCGGCCTTCCCATCAGCGGCGACTGCGACTGTCGCCGACGTTGGGATGGCCTTTATGGCCATGGCCATCGCAAGGACCGACGTTCGCGGGGTGGTTGTACCGGAATTGTTACCAGACCCCGCGTCGACATTGGTGCGAGAGATGTCTTGATCTGCTCGGGCAGAGTTTTGAGTAAATGGCAGACTTTTCTGGAGGAGTTGGGAGCGGGAAAGCCAGTGGGTTGGCGCATATAGATCCGCTCATCAGCTGTGAGCTTGCTGTTTAGATACGCGCCCTTGATGTCGACTTGGTGCAGTTCCCAATCCAGCTCCGCGGCTTTGGCGAGAACGAGCCGAATCGGCGCAAGTTTAGCGACGGTGGCGTCATCGAAGTAGTCGAGCCAGGGACTTGGGAAAAGCCTTGGGCGATGAGCCTAGCCTTGTAACGAACAACGTTGCCGGCGGCGTCCTTCTTGGCTTTGAAGACCCATTTCGAGCCGACAATGTTGGCACCGGCCGGCGGATCAACAAGTTCCCACATGCCTTGGGCACCTAAAGTGGACAGCTCTTCCCGAATAGCCGCCTCCCATAACGACCAATCCGCACGGCGAT
Source organism: Mycena olivaceomarginata (assembly GCA_029378375.1). Lineage (NCBI taxonomy): Eukaryota > Fungi > Basidiomycota > Agaricomycetes > Agaricales > Mycenaceae > Mycena > Mycena olivaceomarginata. The sequence goes on from JARKIC010000879.1 coordinate 81,335, forward strand.
GCGCTTCAGCAAGTGAACGCGGCTCAAGCACCTCTGCCTCGCTCATCTCGGCTGCCAAGGCATACCAGATGGCAATTTATGAGAGCCCATGATTGGACTGCACGCTCCAGAGCTCTTGCTCGGCCTGATGGAGTTCGATGTGGTAATTCGGATTGCAGCCTCATGCTTCTTGCTTGAGACCAGTGCAGAGCCATCCAGCGAACATGTCAAAAAAATGTCTATTCAGTTAGAATAGAACAAGCTAGGTGAGTATGGTAGAGTAGCCGTGTGAACTACGTGCGTGTGACTAAAATGCTCGAAACAGATATATGTACTGTACTCCCGCCTTCCGTTTCCTACATCTAAGCCTTACTGTTACTTTACTTTTATGTTCAATTCGACAAGGGACTTTCTGAGCAAGGAAGTGAGCTTTATCCCGACGTTTTTCATTATTTTCCAGCAGGACAGCTGCCTGCCCTCAATTCTGGGCCTTTGTCTTCGGGGATAGGCTCGATCTCTCCGCTTCAACAATGCATAGAGCACGGCCGCCTCAGATTTACAATTTACCACCCAATACCGCTTCCTGGTGGGCGGGAAATTATGCATTTGTGGTCATAATGCATATTGCATAGGATTTGGGGGCAGATTTTGGTATTCACAAGCCGGAGTTGAAATTGCGCCTGTTTACAGCCCTTTGCGGAACTGAGGGCGCGGCCTGTTTTTTTCTGTTTTTCGCAAGTTTTCACGAGAACGGCTGCCGTGATCTCAATTCTCAACCTTTCGCTCGGGAATAGGCTCATTAGGTCCGCAATGAAAGTGCGGAGGACTTAGCATCTTTGGGTTGTAGAACCCCAAATGATTTACTGGGTCAAAATTCGGTGTTTGCGGCTGTCTGAGAGCAGAACGCGCCGCACCGTAGCAATACCACCCGGATTGACCTAGATTTGTGGTACCAGATGCCCTTCGAAATACAGCAAAGTACATCGTATCAAAAAATCTAGGTTAATCCGAGCATTATTAGTACTGTGAGAGCTAATCTGCTCTTGTACAGCCAAAAACACCCAAATTTGACCCACCAAATGATCTCGAGGTAGTTAGAAAAAATCGGGCCACGAGGTGCCCTCTCCGAATCGAATGAGCCTGCTTTCAAGGCAAACAGCTGAGAATTGGGCTTACAATCAGGAATCCCTGGAAAAATTACAAAAAAAAAAAAACAATTGGGCCGCGCCCTATGTTCCGCACAGAGCTGTAATATCTTTTGCCCACAAAAGTCGGGAAGCTTGGAGTATCATTATTTATTCAATGAATGTTCCCCCTACATAAGCTGATCCTTTGGCTGATTCTTACTAACATATGTCGGCTTGATAATAAATTTAGTCTAAGGCCTTAAGCTCATTTAAGGCCTTAACTCTAAGGCCTTAGGCCAGGCAGGACCCCTGTTTCTCCCTTGGCACCCTAGGGTCAAAATTATGCATTATTGCGACCGAGAATTTCAAGACCTCAGTGAAAGTCAGTATACAAAATCTGTATAAAGGTAAATAGTGGCTGTGTTGAAGTAAAAGTACTCTACAAGACTACATTCATTCTAATGTAATTAGTGGCAGTGCGGGTGAGGTAATCCGAATCACCCCTCGCGTGAGTTCGATTCCAGCGTGTGGCATGTTTCTTTATGACCACAGTTAGTCTTATCCGTGACCCCAAAATAATGGCTGATTCCAGAGTGGTGCCTAGATGGTTGTTTGATTTTGTTCCGCTTTTTGTGCTCATTTATAGGGCAGCCAGATGTTGGAATCTGCCCCCGATTCAACTCAGTCCAGGTTACGCACCGCCTGCACCGTGCAAGTAGAGGTATCAGCAGCGACCAAGTAAGCGAGGCGCCTTCTGACCTCTCGCCCCCCTTGATCGGGCCTTAGGGGCAACAACGCGCTCATACCGGTTCACGTAACTGCAACACCTGGGGTGGGGGTTAAAGTGTTGTACCACCTGGCCACCGCCATCATCTGTGGGCAGCAAAAGATGAGTACATCCTCCCTTTGGTGTTCAACCCAAGTAATGCGCCAATTTTGTTCACGACTTCATGCTAACTCACGAGCGGGATTTAAAGCTACCACTCAGGACGAGGTACTACAGAAACTGCTGCATGGTTCGGGGTGGTTCATACTTGACGGTTAAACCCATACAGGTGGCTATGTGTAACAGGGCTTCGGAAACACCCGACCACGTCGATGCCGGGCCGACACAATAGCCGTCTACTGGCTCAATGACTAATATCAAAATGTGGTGGCCAAGTGAAGTGCGGGAGTTACGGGGTCGCACATATTTGTGATGATTCGATGCTCATCTGCGATGGAAGGAGGATCAGGTGGGAATGTGCAAACATGGTCATTTCCGGTGGAAAGCTTGGCTACCTTTTTTGCCTTGATGCATTTACGCTTGGACTTAAGTGCATTGCTGACCGAGCTCACTTTTTAGCACGTTTATCGTCCCGCAAAACCTGTTGTTGCTTTCGCTTCCGCTGCAGGATCTCGTTTTTATCCGGGAGTCGTTCGAAGATACTCACGGATTCGGTGCATTCACAATTACAGACATGTTCAGAGAGAATGTTCTTGATTTCATCCATAGTGCAGCGGCCAGGGATCCCGATACAGTGAAAGGCTGATATGTCTTTTAAATCTGCTTTCGTTAACTTCGGGACAAGCATGCGAAGTATGCGGCATAGAATTTTGCTCAAATCTTGAGAGAATTTATCACCTAGTTCATCCGCTGAACCATGGCCAACATATAACACCTCACTGTTTTCTGACCATGGTCGAGGATCACCTGAGTGATACGGCATGACCTGAGAGACAGCCCAGCGGGACTGTTTTCCACCTCCGAAGTGCTTGAAAGAATAAACAATTTTGTCAGGGCAAGAGGCATGGGAAATTAAACCGAATGGGAGAAGCACAATACCTTGCACGCGAACAAGGATGTACCTGAGCTGGCCAAACTGCCAGATTGCATGGGCACATAACTTAAATTGCGAGTCACTCACAAAATGATATAGCAGCAAGGCTCGAGAATCATGTTTCAGCATTATATAGCGCCGGAGCTGTCCATACAATCGGGCACACCTAGTTTTGGGAGAAGAGCTCGTTCCAGAGCTATAGATCAAGACCAAAAAAATACTGTGTGTTAAGCAACCCCAGGTGAGTCCAGTAAAGCAGTGGCTTCGCGGTTGCCCTTATGTTCAACGGTTGATCGGCGATCAAGCCGAACATCAAATCCTCGGTATTATCCGAAGTCTTGCGTACACAGGACAAGCACAGCCACAACATAAGAAGCAGGCTGACCGTGATCCCCGAGAACAAAAAAAAAAAAAAACTCTCACGTTCCCAGAATGTTCTCAAGTACAGAACTGCAGGATTCATGCCAAAGCAAAAACCCAGGTGCTTGCCCAGGAATTTCAATGTGCCATATTGACGAAGAGATCAAGCAGAGATATTGTTGAGGAGTCGATCGGGATCGGGTGAGATAAATGAGCCACACAGAAAAGAATAGACACATTTGGGAGGGGAAGAATTTGGCTGAGTGAAAGGTGAACTGAAGCTTGAATACTGCACTTGAATTCCGACGTTCTGTGTCCCAAAAAGGGTTCTAGGAGGTTTGATCCATCAATCAAGTTTTCCAAGTTGGGAGGCGAATCGGTGGGAAGCACAGATCTTGGGCTGTTAAATGAACAAAACTTCATATATAGGTTGTATTCCACAGACCAGAAGAAAGAGCCTAAGTTGAAAAGTAAGTGTGCCCTGTTGGAGAAAACATCAAAGATTCAAACGGAAAAATGTTGACACGATGACAGAAAGGGGGAGCGATGTCGCCCAATCATTGTGATCAGGTGGGAGATAAGACAGGCAGACAATGTCGAGGATGGAAACGATGGGCTGGAGGTTGAGCAAGGGTAAATGCAAGGGTTGAAAAAAATGTACTGAAGTTGAGTGGAAGGCAGGAAGCGGGTGAAGGAACGGACTCAAACGTCATCGGGACGAAGTGATTGACAGCAATTTCAAATTCTCAGAGATAGAACTTGCACTCTCCGAGAAAGGAAATAAAAAGACGCTAAGAGATACTGGTAAGGGTTAAGAGATTTCAAATCTCGATCGCTGGAGTGCGGGCCGGACTCCGGGTTTCACCTCTATATATGCTGCTGCACAGCCGGTTGTCCTCTTTCCCTTGGCCCCTCATCACCCGTACCATGCGCCTCTCCAAAATCTGCGTATTCTTGCCTCTACTGCTACTATTTGCATGGATTTCTTGTGATGCTATGTCGAAATACCCCTGCTGCTCTGTAGCGACTACCTTTGTGCCGATAAGACAAGGCTCCTATCCTACTGCCCTCAGGCAGATACACAATATTTGTGGGTGCTCTCCCACCGCCTTCGGGCCGAATCAGAATACTCGGGAGTGCTCTCCCGAAGCCTTCGGGCCGAATTGTCTCGCCTTTGGGCTGAACCAGAATGATCTCGCCTTCGGGCCAAATCAGAATGCTGCCTCCGGGGAGAACCGCTCGAGGAAATGCTGCTCCGGCCATCAACAGTTTCTACTTCGTGAGCGGAACATTGTCATTCCAGTGGCCCGAACTTTCCCGGTGTGATGTATGCCTTCGAGGGTGCCGAACATTTTGGCGCGTGTTTTTATTTCGTGATTTTGAATTTACAGTTACACTTGGTCGCTGTGTACTGTGTATCCACGATTAGCATCTTTAACTCCATGATGATGAAACTCCGCAGGTATATGATTCGTTATCTGATGCTCAAGCATAACTGGAAAGTTTGGAACCGTCAAAAAGTATACCGAAGGCGGTGGTCCGGATTCAGAGCATCCACGTTTATCCGTTGTTTATTTCCCTTGCACAGGTTGATATTTTGGTCCGTTTTACTCTTTTTCATCGTCCATGCGATGTGTACAACACGTCCAGACGATCTGCACATGCCGTTAGGGTATTCTCGACCACGACCTGCTGGGGGAGGGTCTAAGAAATATGTCATGGCTTCAGATGTGACGCCTTGGATTCAAACCACTGGAATTGTAGTCGACTCGGGTGATTTATTGCTTTTTGATAGCCACGTACCTGTTCAACAGCTTTCCCCAGAAGATAATGGCAATGCAAAGAAATTAATCCGAGCCAATTACCCACTCCGCCTCGTTGTTGTTGGGCTATCTGGTAGTCGCCTACGGAAAATAGCTGAGTAATTTTTTGACACAAGAACATAAGTACGAAGTTCTGCCAAGCTCCGCTATGGCCCCTCCCCCCAAGTTTAACAAGCCTCGCTCTTGGTTCGCCATACAGCTGGATCCGCAAAATCAGCAAAGCGTATGATTGTGACATCTAGACAAGAAATCTGGACAAATTCTTCGCAGAGGTTACCCTCTTGGATTACCGATTCCTGCGGGAAAAGCCTAGCCTGGAGAACTTCCTTTGTAAGCTGGTTTCATGCAGGACAGCAGTGAGGATCTTTCAGCATGCCCACGGTTCATATATCACACTTTCAGCTGGTTGTATCCAAATTACTTTCATCCGTTGTTTATCCTCCTTGCCAATTTCCGCTCCCAACTTCAAAACCTGCTTTTTTTCAAAAGTTTGAACATCTCAACAGTTCATAAATAACAGTTCAACAGTCGGGTGGGAGAAGGCAACTTCAGGGTGGAGCAACACGTCAGAAGGACCCTGACGACTGCGTGCACAGTCTTATACCATCGAAATCGTCGACGTGACGTCGATGGACAAGAGCGGCCCGGGGACAGCTCTTTGCGGTACAACAGGCGCGGGTGCTTTTTTTATTTTTTTTGAACTTTCCATTAGAATAGTCACTGTGGGGTCAGTTTTTGTCGGGATCCCTTGGGAATAGGCGCGTTAGAATCGCGCTGCAAATCTGCAGGGGGAGAGGGGAGGGCAGATGGTGGAAGATTTGTGGCCGCTGGCAATGGCAATGTTACAGAAATGCAGTGGGTAACCTGAGGGCCAGGGGTTGAGTTCGAATTCACAAGCATAGATGTGGCAAAAGTGAATAAATAACAAGCGCTCGCCGGCGCTTCGCGCCGGCTCCCACTTCTGCTGGAATGATAGATTAAAAGCGGAGTTTAAAAAGCTTCAGACAGACAGAATGGCTTAATTTTATAAAGAGGAAGATAATAATAATCTCTCTCTTTATAAAATAACGGTTGCCTGTCCGAAGCCCTTCAAGCTCCTTTTATGGACTTTATGGCCCGAGAGTGTGAATAATAATAACAAGATAGAACGAGACTTGAACGAATAAGAAATCCAGGTTCAAGTGGATGAAAATAAATTGGGCCGACTTGAATGCTCTGCAAAGGGGAGGACATCTGCCTCTTCCCCCATTTCCAGAGCGTAGCAATTGAGATGGATGGGCGTATCTTTCAGATCTGTTCATCGGGGGTTTTCCTTAGTCACTCTCTTTATAAAATTACGTGGGGGGGGTTACAAACTAAGAAACGGACGGGCGCATTGGTTTTTTGAGCACGGCGCACGCAGTTCTGCAGCAGCGCTTATTGATGTTGCTGGGTACGCCACAGACCTCCACCATGACATGGTGGCAGATGTGACTTGGCTCGCGGCTTCCCTCTGTCATGCGTTCAGGCGCCTCTGACGGCAAGTGCTTGCTAAATAGAGTATATTTACCTTTTGAACCACGTTCACGGACCTCAAGGTGGAAGAAAACAGATAATAGCGATTAGTAGTCGGGACAGATGAAACGGGATGGAATCATCATTTTATTGACCCATTTCAGGAAAGCGGCCATCCCAGTGCGACACTATTAAAATGCAATGAAAAAATTCAATCGAATGTTGAACGGAACAGATGGAATTTATTTTGGTGTTCTCGCCTGTGGCATCTGCGGTCAGTGTACCATATCCGAGTTCGTGCCATGGGTGACTTGAGAAAGGCGTTGAGTTGTAGATAAATGCTACTTGTGGGGAGGAAATGAGTGGGGTGCATGAAAGGACGCAAAAAGGGATGCAGGCGTACATGGCTCTCCGCTGCCCTGAGGCACATGGACAGCCTGTCTTGCGTGTTCATAGCCAGTCAAACCTGTCTTAACCCATACCCCTTGGTGGACCCTCAAAGTATGGGTTCTCACAGTGTATGGGTTCCCAGAGCCGTGGGAACATTCTCGGCAAAAGCCGGTAACTTCCCAGACCTTGCGCCATGTTCCAATAATGCATTAAACCTGCTTAGACGTCTTTCAAAATGAGTTGTGCACTCTAGGGACTCATTTTTTGTGCCTCTTCATTTGTCATGTGGGGTATTTGACACCGAGATCGAGGTATCCCATGTGGGTGGATCAACCCAAGGCATTGATTCTGGTTCAAGTGCTATTCATCAGGCCTCAGATTGTTGACTGTGAGTTCTGTCGCTGATATTTTGACGATCCGTTTCGAAACAATGGAAAATAACCAAGGAAATGCATAGAAAATGCATCAAAAGTATGGGGTTTTGACCCCGAAAAAGTATGGATTACGGGATATTAGAGAGTTATGGGTTTTTTGTTCATTTTGAGTGGGAACGACCATGGTGGACACGAAAATGTATGGGGTTTCACAGATTATGGGTTATGGCAGGTATGGGTTAAGACAAGTTTGACTGTAAATGGTCCGTGTGTAGAACTTCTGTACTGTGCCGGATTTTTTATTTTGCCTCTACATCTGGAGAGAGCCTTCAACATTCCACGGAATCCACTCCCATCTGGTATATTCCAGAAGATAAAAGTCGTGCACCGTCTGCAAACCAGCGACTTATCGGCCACCTGGTTCCTGGCTTTCGCTCGTCTAGGCGTGTTGAGGCCGAACCGGAAGAATTCAACCATGCCGCGAGCCCACCTGGATCGCTTCCGAGGCCACAACGGCAATTGGTGGCCCGTTTCGCATATAAGAATACGCAGAAATGTAAATGCGACCTCAAAGAAAAAATCTGCGGGTATTTAATCATCCTATTGGTCGAGAATCTACTGCGGACTGACACGACCCAAGCTGGCCCCCAGTTTATATAACAAATATCGAAATGCCGCCATTTCTTGCTGCCGTAACGACAATTTTAATAATGGGAGCGAGTTCACTAGCACTGCCAATGCATGACAACAGCTCAGAACGTACGCTTAAATTTTCAATCGCATAGCACCATTCTCATCCAAGGTTCGCAGTACTGGATATCAAGATTTCGGTTAATGGGACATCATTTGAGGTCAAATTCTCCGAAAATGACTTCTCCGGTGGCATTGCTAGTGGGTTCGGGCCACACCAAAATCTCACAGGGTCTCTGTCATCATCAGGAGGTGAATATTCCAAAAATCCGGATTATCCCCTTCAATGACGAGCGGATCGGTGATAGATGCTTTATCTATAGGAAGCGGAAGCGGATCTCAGTGGGCGACGTCAACCACAGTAACACCTGAAACCGCGTCCTCCAGCGAGTCTCGAGCCTCTTCCGCATTTCCTGGAAGCGTAGTTTCTGGGCAACCAAGCGCACCGTCCGGCAGCGCCTCTCAATCGACAACGCCGACCCCTGGCCCCACAGCCGCGTCCGCTAACGAGCCCCACGGCTCTTCCTCGATGAGTGGACGTGGCGAAAGACCACCGAGCACGTCATTCGAAAGCGCCTCTCAATCTTTCACCCCAGCAGAACCCACCGCCAGCGAGTTCCGAGGCTCTCCCTCAACAAGTGGAGGTGACGCGGGGTCAAGCGCATCGTTCGAAAACGCTACTCAATCGTCTACCCCAGCAGCACCCACCGCCAAGTCCGCCAGCGAGTCCCGGGCCTCCTCGATGAGTGGAAGCGATACTACAGGACCACGCGGCACGTCATCCGGCAGCGTCTCTCCATCTGGGATGTCCACCTCGGGACCAATGAGCAGTGGATTATCAGGTACTAGTGCGTCGTTTGGGAGCGTCTCTCCCTCCGTTGCGACGTTCAGCACCGGGTCTTTGTCACGAGCAGTGGCTTCTTCCTCCCGTCTCACCACCAGTTCTTCCATGAGTGGAACCTTTGCCGGTGGGGTTGCAGGACAACCAAGCGCGTCGTTCGGTGGCACCTCTCAATCAGCGATCTCAATCTCAGCATCCACTACTGCGTCCGCCAACGAGTCCGGAGTTCCTTCCGCAATGAGTGCAAGCGGTGCCGGCGAAGGTACAGGACGGCCAGGCATGTCCGGCAGCGCCTCGCACTCGGCGATGCCCACCACAGCATCCACGTCAGCCAGCGACTTGCGGGTTTTCTCCACAACGAGTGTGGTCAGCGTCAGCGGAATCATAGCAACGAGCGGGTCTTTGGAGAGCAGCTCTCAATTGGTGTTCAACACCAGCTCTGCGACTCTACCAACCACTTCCGCCTCCCTAGTTTCTCTCATCAGTGGAGGCAGCACCTTGCAATTGACGACGACATCCAACCCAGGATCCTCGGCACCCATTTCTACGCCAACGACAAATACAACCTCATTGCTACCCTTGAGTTCGAGCGTTGTGGTTGAACCCTCAACTCCGACTTGTCCCCCTTGTTCCTGTCAAAGCAGCACAATCTAAATACTGAGTGCTCTGTGGGCTCCGCAGCATTATGATTGCCGAGAAGTTATTTGATTCTATAGCATCTGGCCGAGCCGCGTTTCCGGGCGAAGAAGGGAGAGACGCAGGAATGGGTGAGTTATGTACTCGTACTCGGTTCGAGCACCAGGTGATTTGAGTCCAGAAACGAACCGAGGATCCAGTGATTGTGCCAGTGAGCAGCACAGATGAATACTGAAGCCCAACGGGTTTTTGAGAGTCTGAACAAGCTGTTCGCTCTAAAGGCTAGCACGGTCATCTGGGAGACATAATAGAATGAATAGTGGAAAAACAGAATGATCAATGCCACAAACCATCGAGAGAATGCTATGGTCATGAGCCCAAGGCTCGCGCCAAGCATCTACTGTTAGGTGCACCGGGTTGGGGGGAGGGTTGGAAGACATGTTTCTGGTTTTCTTGGGTATCCGCGCTCAGAAAGATTGCGGGGATATTTTCTTTCCGACTCACTGGCTTCATTTCATATAATTTTACATCAGATCTGATATTCATTTCGCTTTCATATCTGGTTTTCGAACATCATCTCCTTGAAAAGAATACCTATATGAACTTCGGTGCGTCTTGCCAGAACAATGATTCGGCCATCTCGGGGTAATGTTGCAAGCAGCTGTGTGTGTTTCGCACTAAGTTCTGTACTTCCTATTTGCTGGTCTCATTGGACAGGAGACAGCATCAGATTCAATTTTTCATTTAGCTTTCATATCTGGTTTTCGAACCTCATCTCCTAGAAAAGAATACCTATATGAACTTTGGTGCGTCTTGCCAGAACAATGCTTCGGCCATCTCGGGGTAATGTTGCAAGCAGCTGTGTCGGTTCGTTGTTTCGTACTAAGTTCCGTACTTCTTATTTGCTGGTCTTACTGGACAGGAAACAGCATCAGATTCGATTTTTCATTTAGCTTTCATATCTGGTTTTCGAACCATAACTATATGAACTTCGGTACGTCCTGCCAGAACAATCTCGGGGACATATTGCAAGCAGCTGTGTCTGTTTGTTGTTTCACGCATGTTCCGATTCATTGGTCTCACTGCATATAATTGGACAGTAAACAGCATTGAATTTCATTTTTCATTTTGCTTTCATAACTGGTTTTTGAACCTCATTTTCGAAGAAAGAAGGCTGGTACAAAGTTCGTTGCATCTGCCAGAGCAATGGGCCTGTAATCTCAGGATGATCTTGAACGCAGCTGTGTGCTTCAATAATCAGAACTTAGAAGACGCAATCTTTCATTGCACTTTCATAAATGGTTTTCGATGTTTGTCCTGTGTCAAAACGGAGAACCTTCATAGCCGAGATCACCGATCCCATGATGAGCAATGGCTGTGACCACTCGTTGGCATCAGTGGATGTCTGATGCCATCACACCTAGCGGTCGCGGATTTGGCACCGTGTCCTGCATGCACTAGAAGGTAATGCAACTCCTCTGAATTTCCCTGGGTCCCTATACATGCATAGATCACACCAGTGGGGGTTCTGGAGCTATCCTAGTTGATTTGGCTACTATATAATCCAAATATTAGGCCAGTGTATCAGGTTGACTTTGAGCAACGAAACAGCTATGCTTTAGTTCACAGGTGTTGCGGGGCCCACTCCAATTTTCTCAAGTCCCAATACATCCATAAAACACACCATGGCGCATTCCTAAGTAATTGTGATTGCGACATTGATGTGAATCGTGTATTTTTGGAATGAGCTATGCCGCTCTCCCGGAGAGGCAGGATCTCAATCCCCTAGTAACCATCTCATATAGCTTGATGTATGGCAGATTCAAATGTGAGCTAAAATTGGGTGGTTCACCGGTTGACAGTTAAAAATACAGATTTTGGACACTATTTAAGATATGCTGATCTTGCAAAGCAGCTCTCAGCAGCGCTCTCCAATGTCTAGCTCGAAACCACGGCAACAGCCTGATTCTGCTGAGGCTAGGCCAACAAGCTCATCTGCACCCGACACTACACGAAGGTCCACCCGCCATTCAGCAGCGAACTAAAGGTATGCATCTTTGCTATACATTCACATATTCAAAGTTTCTTCCAGTCTGCACTTGGTCGGTTGTGTTTCACTGGTGACATGTGGAGGAGTCTTGGAATGCACCCATACCTTGCAATCACCGTGCACTGGTTGAGTCGTCAGCCAGATACTGGCCATGTGGTCCTTCGACAGGCCCTTCTTGCATTTCGCCGTGTCAGAGGGGCACATAGCGGTGCACAACTCTCACGAATCGTGATGGGAATCCTGGAATCAGCTGAAACTGTTGACAATGTATTTCTTTTGTTTCTCTCCATTGGCAAAGCGCTCATTTGAGTACAGCAATAGGTCGGCCACTTCACCATGGCTAATGTATCGGTGAATTCAACTTTCATGATGCATCTCAAAATCGCACTCGAGGCCCGCGGTCATGAGGACTTCGATGCGACACACAACTTTGTTCGATTTTTTTCACACATTATCAATCTGTGCTCTCAGGCTGTGACCAAGAAAATGGAGAATGATGACGCTCAGGGTGACTATCCTGAAACAGATACTGAGACAGCCACTGCTACAGATGACGATGAGGGGGACAAAGATGCTGCTCCCTTAGGTCCCTGCCCACCCCGTCGCACACGGAAGACTGGGCCGATTTATCGAGCACGGAGGATGGTGGGCTTCATCCGTAAATCCGGTCAGCGTCGCGACCAGCTCTTGAATATCATCAAAGAAGGGAATGATCAACAGTTGTGGAGACGGTGGAACATGATGATCGGATTGAGCAAGTTGTTGTTCCGCTCAAACTTCTGAAGGTCTTGCCCGATGTAAAAACACGCTGGGATTCGGTTTTTTACATGCTTCGGCGCCTAAGTTATCTGCGCCAGGTGAGCCTGCTGACCTCTTACATGTTCAAACTCCTGTAGCCTGTCGAGGATTTTTTCTCCGTCAATCGGGATGCCCGAGCTATGCGAAATCAACTCATGCCAGAACATTGGGGGAAGTTGGAATTGATGGAGTTGGTTCTGCAGGTACGACAAAATTTCAGTATGTAAATGATACTCATTTTATCAACAGCAACCGCACAACGTACAAAGTCGCTTGGCGGTTGATAACACACGATGCTTGCCTCAATTATTCCTGTCTTTGAGCTTTTCATTCAAGCTTGGCAGTCTATGAGAGCAGATCCTATCTTGCATACACGAAACATCTCTCATTTCATCGATGCTGGTCTTCAGATTGCGCAGAAGTATTATCAGACATTGAGAAGGAACCATACTTACATCATTGCAATGTGTATGTCCTACGTTGATCATTTCCTCTTCATTCTGTCATCCATCTCCCAACAGTCATCAACCCATGCATCCGCTTTGAATGGATCCGAAAGAATTAGACTCCGGCTGAGCAGAGATTTGCAAAGGATGTCATTCTTCAAAAGGTCTGTGTCATAATGATCCTCCGCACTTTGTCCTTCCTGAAATGAATCCGTTCGCTGCAGTCTTATCAAATCCAAACAACAAATCCGGATCAGCAAGCATCCCGTTCCGGCAATTCGAGTCCCCGTGATGGATCATCACGTTCGCAATCTGGCTCCCGCAGCTTATCCCAGACACGTCCTGCTGTTGCGACATCGAGCCTACTTTCGAACACACTGAAACAATTCCGTAACACCACACAGACCTTGGATTTCTCTACCGATGCAGATCATCCAGATGGCGAGTGGTCAGCGGAAGCCGAGATGAAACATTACATGGACAGTAAGATTTCCTCGCCCATGTCGACTGAGATGATTAGCTATTGGACAGTAAGTGCATATCCAGTGACTTGATCATTATTCTAATCGCATTTTTAAGACAATCGGCACTGCGTCGTGGCCGCGGATCTATCAAGACATCTCGGGTCATTAATAGCAAATTAGAAAACGTCATGCCCTCCGGATTCGCAGTGCGAACAGAATGAGCATATTCTCAAGGAAATCCATTCAGAATTGAGCTCAGGGGAGCAGATCTCGGGAAAACAGAAGAAAAAAAATAAAAAAAAACGGGCCGCGCCCTAAGTTCCGCAAAGAGCAGTAACTTGAGCGTGCGGGGAACTTGGGGGGAATTGATGCCATCTGATGGCATAAATTACTTTCCGTTGATGGTTTGATCTAACTTGGCTGGTCAAGTCACTTGCAGTGCACTTGCCGTGATGGGATTGATCTGACTTCCTGGCGAAGTAACTTCCGCAAGGTACACGGGAGATCTATTCAGAAGGTAGATGGAATCTTCACCTCTCTTATGTATCCCGTTACTGTTTGATACTTACGATTGAAGGAAATAACTTGATCGAGGTAACCTGTTTGAAGTTCACACGATGTACGGGCGAATGTGCCACACAGTTAGGAAAATGTGAGCATGATCAAGGCAATGTCGGCTCACTGAGGATTCTGGAGTGGTTTTTTGGCCACCAGCATCCTGAAAGATAAGCTGAGCTTCTCCACGCGCATCAATCCATCTTCGATAATGTTACAAGCTCTCCTTCGGTCTCACATCCAATCGGCCACGTTTATGAGGAATAGATGGCACGAATGAAATCGGAAGAGACAGAATGTATGTACATCGCGAAGTAGAATGAAGTCCAGACAATAAATGTGAGCTTTTCTTCTTCTTCTTTTCGACGATGATCGGAAAGGAAGTGCCAATCTCTCCGGACTATCCGGACCGCACTGTAGCCAGCAGGGCCAATGGAAAACGATGGTGAGTTTATTGTCCGATGGGCTGAGAAATGTCGTGTAATCTGGACGATATATAGATAGGAGCGGACAACCTTTGGTCGCACTGCATTCCACCCGAGACATCAATGGACAAGTTCCTGTGGGTGCTCCCGACATTGTGGCTGAATACAGGCATGGAATACGATTCCACGAAACCGTTGCCGAGTTTTCTAACAAAGTGCAACCGCGTATAAAGCCTGCAAAGGTTGGATCAGCATATGATGTAAGTCAAGACGTTATAACTTGCATTGCGAGCATATTGTTCATATAGACTGATTAGGAGTCAGTCGACGCAAGTTACATCTCGTGGTCGGTACCTACATTTGTCACTGAGTAGAAGGGTGAGCATGAAACAATATGTGCCGGGTTGACTGACGAACTGGGTAAATAATATCAGTGAGCACATTTCAGCGCTTGATTTCCACTCTGGACCCGACGCACCAGGACCCCGGTGAGTATTGCAAATAGCATTGTCAGAACCCCTCGATTTACGACCGTCATTATAAGAAAATTGAAGACGCGATTGGTTCTTTGGAAGTAGTGGAACGTACGCCTGAACACCCGTCCGACTTTTATTCAACCGCCAAAATAGGCCGCATGTGATTGCTATATCCGCTGCGAGGGCGGCCGATGCTTGAAGATTTGTGGTGGTCTGTCTGTTCGATCGTGTAAGCGACGAATGGGTCGTGAATGGGCATCAAAGCACAGCGGTCTCCTCAATCTTGGTGTATTGTAATCCCCGAGACGCGTCCTGTGGAGCGTGGTTTTCCAGATACCTCGAATCGATGGAAAGGATAGACAGGAGCGCACTCACGTAGGTGTGACTTGCGCTGATGTTGGACAGTCAGTTTGACATTGAATACATAACAAGCTGCTCCATGTCCGCAATTGTAACATTAATATCGTGACTCAGGGCCTGATGGTTCGATAAATGCTGCAGAGTCTGAATATGGCATTCCATCATTCGAAACCCTCCGTCTCGTAGAGAATGGCTGGTCCAAACCGGCGTATATCGCTGGGGAGATGCGAAAGAATATGCAACTTGTATTTGGTCATAATCCGGGAAGGGTCAATGAGCCCCCAGATGTCCAACACGTTATTAATGCAGATTTAGACATCAATGTAGCGTGGACAGGGATAAGTCCACTGAATGTCGACGAAATTTCAGAGCTCCTTACCAGGTATTGTTCAAGGTTTCGGATTTCTGGGAACTACAATAAGGTTCTAAGCTCACCAGATCCCTTCCAAAGATCGAAAAGATTCTTGCTGCAAAGATTATTATGAAGATGGACGACGCCGAGCAGCTGAAGCACTCTAAGTGCTTCCTAATGAACCCATTCTTATGCTTGGCGATGTATCGCCCACGGACAGGGGAAGATTCAAACCATTTGTCGAAAATGACTGCAGTCTCACCGCAAATTTATCTTCCATGGCTTTGTCCCAGGGTGAGTTCGTCTCGTGCCAAATATATTTATCGTCTCCGAGCAGAATCGAATGCAGGATTTCACAAGGGCTTTCCTTGAGAATTCGAACTCACGCCGGGAACTTTGCTGGCAGTGCCAGAGTCGCGGCGTCCAGACCACTAGACGTCATTGGAGGAGGAGGAGGAGGAGGAGGATATATTACTGCCAAGGTCCCAATCAGGAACAAGCAGGTTGCTGTACCTACGTACACCACGTCCTTGTGTACGCTACAGCCATCTACGGTCAGGTCGCTGTGGTAGCCAGTATACAATAAAGAGAAAGCATAAAGACATCTCACGACACAGACTTGGCAGACGGGATGGGCCTATTACTATCCAGGAAACCCCCAAAAAACACAGAAGGCCGATGAGCATAAGTAATGACCTGGTCGTGAATCCCTTTCGATAAGCAGGAGCAAAATAGTCCGGCTGCCAAAAGCACGAGTCGACAGCCGGTTTCGCTCAATACACGTTGGCATTTCCGTTTTGGTCCATTCCGAGGCAAGTCCAACAGCATCGCATCGCGGTTTATGCAACGACTTTCGGTTGACTTTCGGCAGGTTAAGTTTCCAATGTGTGGAGGATAGTAAGCATAGAAAGTTAGGGGAGACGGGGCCGTGGACCATTATCAAGTGCATAGTGGTGACTCGATCTTGTATCCAAGACCGAGCTATACCCCTAGTGATGGACGCTTTGATGGCATCTTGCCTTGCGAAGACAACCGTGTCCGGATATGTAACCAGATACCGTGCCCATGAATTCCAGCTGAAGACAGGCTTACAACTTGAAGTGTTGTCTCCGGTGATATCAAATACAGAGAACACTGGTATTGAGGTCTGGTTATCCATTTCCGATTGCGAGATGGGATGTTCTTAGTCGCGATGTTTCAACACCGAGCTTGCATTGAGCACGGTTTTCGACATGCAGCACCGTCCACAACCTGTCCACGAGAGTTGTGCCCATGAACCCCCTTGCAGAGACACGTTGTTTTGCCAGAGAGATAGAATGTATTATGTTCTGTTGCATTACCGTTTGCTACGACTTGTTGCCAATTCATCGAGCTCTTGTGATTGTTGGGCCCCGTCGACGAGAACTTGTCGACAATTCATCAAGGAGGCTGACATCGACGACTCAGTTGGGGCCATGCACCAGGCAGAGATTGGGAACAGCTTGTCCGGGTTGACTGCTTTATCGCTTGTAGTATGAAAAACGGAAGTAGTTCGCGGAATTCCAGACCCGGCGCATGAGGCTGACACGCAGTCACCCGGTGTTTGATGGGGAGCGTGTCAAGTGGTCTTGCTCTAAGTTCGTGCAGGAGGCGGAGGCAGGGTGTCCGTATTATGCAGAGCTGAGCAGTAGCATGCCTGAGACCTCCGCATCGAAGCAAAGATTTGGAGTCTTCCGTCTCGGGTATTTCCGAGCCAGCAATGATGACGAGGTCCGGCCTGAGCAAACATAGGGGCTCTTTTTAGGGGACTCCCGGTGAGACATCTGTGCTCGCTGTCTGAGGCGACGAGCTCAGTGCCAGCGGATGTCGGGTTTCGTCGTTTCGTCTCGAGAAAGAACCCGTAGACGCACAATTGTGATGGCTATCACAAACACTGGGTCTGGGCGCATGGCATCCAGCTGGCGGTCTGCTATCGACCGAGACATTCTTCGACATTTAAGCTGTCGGCGTGGGCGGCGTCGTGGCCATTTTCGTCAATGTTGTGCAGTAACAAGGCTGCATGTTATTCCCCACTGCCGAGTTCACTGCGACGGAGGTCGTGCTCGTCGTCGTCAGTCTTCTCTTTGGTGGTGGCCCGTCTTCGGGCTTCTCTTGCGAGGGCTCTAGTGTATTACTCCATCTCATGGTCGGCCGCTTTCTGGCTCTGTGGCTCTGTGGCTCGTTGGCTCTCAGCTCGTGCTCGATTCGCATGGTGGGTAGGGAATATGCGAAACTGGGGTGGGTCTTCTATACCAGATTTTCGATTGCAGCCCTAGGGAGAGAGTAAAGTGCAAAATACGGGACATCGGGCCGATCGCGGAAGTTCGGTCGATATCACGGGTTCTTCGGAAGCCCACCTCTTGTTCCACAGCGCAATTACTGGGTCAATATTTCTCTTCCCAGTATCCAACTTAATCTCTCCCGTCCAAGGATCAGAGTGGTATCAATCTCTGACCTCCGAGTTCAATCGGAGTTAGTCTTCAATGTTCATGCGGCACATGATTTATCTTCATATCACTGACCTGACCTTGATTAGATTCAGTTTACTGGTCAGTTTGATATACATTTCAATTTGACTTGGATGCTTACAAGTCCCCATGCCGATGTGTTTATTTATTTAGTTTATGCAACTGGCTTGGCCCGTTGAACCACTACATTATCTTCTTTGTGACCACCGGCGGGTGAACAGCATTCCTTATCTCCGACCGGCCCTGGCGCTCGTCTTTTGCTTGTTTCTCCACTAATTCTTCACCGATTCACAAGTTTTGGGGGTCATTTTCATCCCTTGATTCGGGGGAATGACTCCGTTTTATGCCATATGCGAGCACGATTTTCCCTCGCCTCTTGGACCCTTCAAGAACATCTCGACCTGATCCCGAGTGGCACAATCCGGCCACCCCTATAGCGAACCACCCCTGTTTGCTACGGACCTAGAATTTGGTTGTTGTATTTGAGACAGCTAACCCTGTATCCTCCTGGGTTAATAGTATTTTAACTGTGCGATTTTCCGCTCATGGCGGACTACTACCCAAACCACCAATTTCTTTTGCGCATTTTTTCGGAGGGGTTGTGGGTATGTGAGGGACATTATTTGTCATTAGGTATGTCCAAATACCTCTTATTGAGCCATATGTGTCCTATTTCGGTGCGTCGATACGCTCTGTGCTCTGCAGGGCAAGCCATTCAGTCCACACCGCAATCCTACCCATATATAGTGGTTGTTGTTCAATAGCAAGTACCCAAATACCGGCACAAAAACACACAAAATATCGCAGAAAAACACAATAATGCATTGATATAAATGATGCCTACAATGGGACATATATGGTACATATCGGTAGCCAGAGACATATCGTCACCCAAAATACAGCGGGAGGAAGCTCCTCCATCGGTAAATGAAAATGTACTTGCAGGAGAGGGAGAGCGCTCGAAAGAGGTTCTGGGTTGATGGAATTGAGAAGGAGGAAGGGACATCCAGTGATTTACACGCAAGCGGGGCTTGAGATTTTGAAGCAGAAGAAAGTTGAGAAATGAAGTCAGGCTCGCAAGGAAAGGCTTTTGACGGGCTTGGAGGGGGAGGCTGGCAACAGGGTGTGAATGTAGTTGAGGAACGACTTGATGCGTGTCACGACGCTTGTATGCGGTCCGAGTTCGCTTGAGGGGACTATTTGAAGGTGCTTGAGAGGGCCGGCACTGAAGAACATTTGCACAGAGACAAGAACGGCGACGAAGACAGTGCACCAAGTGCATCCAGCAAGACCGAGTCTTCTGGGAGTGCTCACAGGCCAAGGGATTCATCTGTGGTGGTTGATGCTGCGGCAGGGCTACTGTGAGCTTTCGACAGGCAATAACAGCGAGGGACGGTGGTGGGGGGGAGGAAGCAAGATGGGCGATCAAAATCAACCATCGATACGGCCTAAGCAGGCCGTGTGCACGAACCTTACGCAGTTTGATGCCAAGCCGATGCCGGACTTGCGCTTTCCTTGATGGACGTTCTCAGGGGCAATTGCAACTGGTAGCACAATCGGTGAAACACCGATTCAGTGTGCTACTAGTTGCTCCCTGTTGGCCATATACATAGTCCACAATTTTTTTGAGGTCCTGGAATGCCACATAGCCGTTCAAAAGAGCGTCTAACGGATCCTCAGGAAATTTAACCCAGAAGAAATCGAGGGCAAGGCCAACACATCGAGTGTTTCCGACCTACTCGGGCAAACCATTATGGCTGTTATACATATTCCACAATTCCTTTGAAGTGTTGGAATACTACATAGGCACCCAAACGAGAGTCTGACGGATCCTCAGCAAATTTAACCCAGAAGAAATTGAGGGGCGAGATGAAAAGGTTCGGCGTTTCCGACCTAACCCGCTAACAAAATCGTGCCATTGCGTCTGCTACACATATTCCACAATTCTTTTGAGGGGCTGGAATGTCAGATTGACTTCCAGACGGGCTTCTGACGAATCCTCATGAAATTTAACCCAGAAGAAATCGAGGGGCGAGGCGAACAAATTTGGTGTTTCCAACCTAAACCGCCTGCAAAATCGCACAGACCATTTTGTGTGCTACACATATTCCACAATTTTTTTGACGTGCTGGAATGTCATATTGGCGTCCAAAAGAGCTTCTTATCAAATCCAGAACAAATCGAGGGGTGAGGCGAATAAATTTGGCATTTCTGACCTAACCCGCCTGCAAAATCGCGCAGACCATTGCGTCTACTACACATATTCCACAATTATTTTGAGGTCTGGAATGTCACATTGGCGTCCAACGAGCTTCTGATGGTGACAGGCAACTGGCGGGCATCAAATGTCTGTTTGTTCATGTTGATGCCACCACCAATAGCCATCAAACGACTGGCAAATCACCCGTTTCCTGCACCACGTTCACCAGAGACAATTCATCCAAAACATCCAGCATACTAGTAGGGAACTACTTAGAGTAAATACGATTTTTTAAACCACCAAACAGCACTGGTATGTATACCACGATGAGAAAAAAAAAAGATGTATTCAGCTGATTATATGTGTGGAGAAACAAAAGAAAGAGGTACGTGACTTGACATCCTGCGCACCAATTCAATTCCAGTAAAGTTCCAGGCCATTTTCTGAGCTGCTCATGTCAGTGCATTTCAGAGTGCAGCTACTGGTTTATATTTGAATCACTGCGAACATTTACAGCTATTCAGATGCCGCTCGGAGGCATTCTTGCGCTTAGCGCAATTACTGGTCTACATTTTGAACCGCGTGACCATGGCCCGGAGCTCCCGAGCTCCGTGTACCAACCCATTGGCACCTGCGCTACCATTTTGACCAAATGTTTATTATTTTTGGAAATTTCACTCACCGAGATGGCCGATAAATTAATTTCCTTTCGATTTATCGCGAATTTTAAGCGCCTCATAAAAATTGAGTGTCACTCATCACCTGAAAATTTGGTCGAAATGGTACAGTGGTTGTGATGTGAGTATGCACGCTTCGCTTGGAATCACCACCAGCCCATAGGCGCCAGTCAGTCAAAAAAAATGGAGGATGGGCCATGCGGGCGCCCGGATTCGAACCTGGACTTGCAGTCAAACTTTTAAAACCCCTGCTCTACTGAGGGCCGCTGTGCCCCATACACTACACCCGCTGTATGAGCAATTAGTTCTCCATATCAGGTCATGCTTTCCAAAATGCATGGGAAAACAAACAAGCTAGGCTGTATTCGGCAATGCATCCATCTCGCCTGCTCTTAGTGTTCCTCTACCTGAAGATCTTGAAGACCTCCAGGTGAGTTTCCACCTTTTTTTGAATAGATGTCCTCAACTCATCTACACGTGTCTGTAAAATACCTTCGGCTATACAATGATCAGCTTGTCCCATGATGCTGTCCACACTTGATGAAGAGTCAGTCGTCCCAACCGATCTGCACAAAGAAGAGCTTCAAGTTCATGTGAATCTGTCCAGCGACCTATATGAAGAAGTCTTTTTTCCAGGCTATTCTCAGTGTGAAGAAACTAGAGAAGCAATAGAAGCTGAGGTTCTAACCCTCGGAATGAAACCACAGATGCATTGGAAGGGAAGTGAACTGCACCGGAAGAATGGATTAAATTGCTCTGAAACTGTCTATCGCATGGACTACAGATGGGAAAGGAAGTGTGGCTCCACTTTTTGGGGGATGCATCCCAGGAACATGCCAGTAATCAACAAACCATTATTTGGTGTATTTGGCCTACATTCGGCCCAGAGACACCAGAAAAGTACAGGAGCTCATCTATCTTGGTTCGGTACATCTAGAGTATCCAGAAAAAAATTCCAGGTGGCAGGCTTAAAATAACAACCAAAGGCTCAGTTGAGACTCAACCGACAATTGCTGCCAGATATGGATTGCTTAATTAAAAGATCTTAGCACTGCAAAAAAATATGTTTTTGCTCCTCTTGCACCTCGAAGAACCCTATTTAGATGTACTGCCATGTATTAAAGGGCAATATGATAGCCATGTTAATGAACTAAAACTCTTACCAATTGACCTCAGGCATCTAAGCACATGTTGTGCTGCTGGAGCCCAATTCTTAAGAAGTTTGATCCTTTGTTTGGTCAAGCTTGGTTGATGTGAACAGTGGAACAGGTGACAAGACATCTGCTCATCAATATGCGAGGCAGCAGGAGTTGCTGTTTTGGGAGCATTGACCTTTTAAACGTAAACAACAAGTCGAAGGAATGAACGAGGCCCTACTTCAACATTCATCTCTGAATATTCTGAGAACAACTCAGCATCTAGGACCAACGGCGGTGGGCCCGTCTCATCACCTGGCTGGTCAATAATCTGGAAAGATGAATATCTGCACACTGAAAGAACAGGACAACTGACCTCAATATCTGAATCAATATCTGCCGCCGGAATCTCTGTTTGACAACTGATCTCAGTGATAGGTGGCGGCAGTGGTTTTTTCTGTTTCCCTGAGGTCAGAATCCTGACTCAAAGTGAATCACTAACAGTAAAGAATGTTGCGATGCTTTGCTGCCCAATTTTGTCCCTGCTTTTTTTGTGAAGCCATTTTTATTGCGATAAATTGCCGAACGACTTGTCCCCAGTGCACGGTCATGCACCAGATCCCAGTCCTCTCGGGGTATTTTACTGACGGGAGCCTTTGAAGAACAGTTACTGAGTGAATTTTAAAGTTCTCTTGTGTCCCACCTCGCTGGATTCAGCTTCCGAATCATCACGTCCATGCTTGGAACCGGTTGCGACATCCGGATGATGAGTCGGGATATCTACATATGTGGGATCCGCCTTCAGTGAGGCAGCATCTGCGGGTGGGATTTCTCCTCTTTTGGTTGCTTCTCGCGCCTTTGCAGCGCTGCGCTTCCCTGTCAGCGGCGGCATGAGAGTGGGGAGAAGATGATGGATGCAGACGTGTTATTGATTCTCATGTCATTTTCAATGGTTACCGGTTCATTGGGTCAATCACGGCAAAAAAAAACAAATTTAGGCGGAGATTGGGCCGAAAAAAAACGACACAACCGTGGGAAAAAGTGAGTTTGGGGTGCCAATCGCATTCTTTTGGCGAGGTTCACAGCTAAAATCATATTTTCGAACTCTAATTTGAATTACTAAAAGCGGCAGAGCGGTGGCGGTGAGGTGATGAGGCGCACTGTACGCGTCACTGACACGTGTTCTTTGCGGAACTTAGGGCGCGGCCCGTTTTTTTTATTCTTTTTTTCTTCTGTTTTCCCGAGATCTGCTCCCCTGAGCTCAATTCTGAATGGATTTCCTTGAGAATATGCTCATTCTGTTCGCACTGCGAATCCGGAGGGCATGACGTTTTCTAATTTGCTATTAATGACCCGAGATGTCTTATTGGCTCAGATTAGACCATTTTGGGATGTTCGCCAATAGGATTGTTCCCGTATGACCAATAATAGCCGGATGGACCTGAATTTTTGAGACGATGTACTTGAGAGCATTACGGAGGGCAGCAAATGCCGGCTTTTTCAATGTGACTTGTACTTCATGTATATACGATCCATGATTAGTAGACAAAATTCCACTCCGCATACATTTGAAGTACATCTCACATTAAAAAAGCCGGCATTTGCTGCCCTCTGTAATGCTCTCAAGTACATCATCTCAAAAATTCAGGTCCATCCGGCTATTATTGGTCGTACGGGAACAATCCTATGGTGACCATCCCAAAATGGTCTAATCTGAGCCAATAAGACATCTCGGGTCATTAATAGCAAATTAGAAAACGTCATGCCCTCCGGATTCGCAGTACGAACAGAATGAGCATATTCTCAAGGAAATCCATTCAGAATTGAGCTCAGGGGAGCAGATCTCGGGAAAACAGAAGAAAAAAATAAAAAAACGGGCCGCGCCCTAAGTTCCGCAAAGAGCAGTAATGCTCAGTTCGCGTCATGGAAGGTACATTTTTTTCATTTATTACCGTCCAGATGGCTTTAAAGGGGTTGTCCTATATCCCTTTCCATTCTAATTCGGCGGTGAGATACCTCGGAGTGATCCCAACATTCAAAATAAAATTTAGCAGTGAGACCCCACGAAGTCCACACAGATCCCTGCATTCAAATGCACCCTAGACATGTAATCCTTTTAATTTCGTCATTAGCCATGTAGTCGAGGTCAGATAATACAAGAGGGCCCATCGTGTTGTCCAAGGCATTTTGTCCAGACGGTCATGGTTGAACAAGGGTATAGTTACTATCTCAAATCTGGGTTTGCAGCATTGAGAAATCGTCGCAGCCCAAAAGCACATAATCAAAACACATTGTGCTTGAACTGAGTGCAAGATCTCCGAGTTAACGTGCCAGCTTTCCGGCTATTCTGGTATTATGAGGTAAAACCTAGTCTTACTGTAGTAGCAATATGTCTATGAGGTCGCGGAGACATTGTTCCATGATCCCTGGCCCGCAGATCATCGAATATATGACCCAAACCTGCTCAAGTTAGCCCAAGTTGATCCAAGTTAACTGGCCGAAAGTAACTTACAAGTAACTTATTCTAACTTAACGGCTACTTTTACTTGACTTTACTTGCTGAAGTAACGTGGCCAGCCATAAGTAAAGTTAAGTTAGTTTCTGCTGGCCAAGCTAGTTTCCACAAGTTAGTTTCTATGGCTCCCGGTCAAACCCAGTCAACCCGCGGTCAAGGGTCAATTTCGTCAACCGCCTTGACCTTTGACTCGTCAGTGCCAACACTGGACACGACCGTGACCAGTGTTCGCCCAAAGGGCAAAGGCTTGAGGCTTTGGGAGGCCTTTGCAAAGGCCTTCGGAATTTTGGCCGAGCAGTCCAAAGCCTTTGCCTGCCACGTAAGTATTAATTTTGTGGTGCCATAATCATCATTCTTCTTTGTTTTGCGACGCAAGAGGCGAATTGACAATAAGTATTGCGAGGCTCTTTTGAAAGATTCCACACCACTGGCTAAGGACGACGTCTAACGAGCCGCGTTGGGGGTATCTTCCCATGATCCTTTTCATCCTTAGGTAGTGTTACAGTAACAGCAATTGGATAATGCCACATTGAAAACGTACCATTGACTTCAGAGGAAGATGTGCTTTACTTTCGCCTTCCCCCATTGCGGGCCTGGCTTTGAAAGTATAGATGCCGCGGTGTTCTGGGGTGCTAGCAAGTACTCTTCTTAACAAGTTGCCAGCGCTTATGCGAGAGTACTCCAAAAAATTGGAGGTGACAGCAGCGGGAATCGAACTAACACACACCTAGACATTGTCCAAAACAGGAGTTGAAGAAACCAACTGAGCCAAGCCACTATGTTCATGTCAATTTCACCAGGGCTTGTACCGCAGGGCGCTTCTCCAGCCCATTTTTGCCATTTGACAGACAAATCGATATCTATAACCAAATCCATAGGGTGCGGCCATTTTTTTCTGTTTTTGGTCAATTTTCACGATATAAATCGCCGTGGGCTCAATTCTCAACGTTTTTCCTTGCGAGTAGGTTCAAACGATTGGGTGAAATAAGACGCAGGGCGGAGCCGTGGGACTTTTTGTTAGCACCTTGAGATCTTCGAAGGGCGGAATAATCCGGGGTAGTGAATAGGCTGCCTAAATAAAATTTATAGCTTGCATTGGATACTCTCTCTGGCAAAGTGTATCATACAATGCAATTACGTTTTTTTCGGCAAAAATGGTACTATGTCAGCGGATCACAAAATAACGAAGCCCAGCGACTGGATGCAGGTATTAGTATTAGTCTTGAAATGAAATTGTACATTGTTCCCTCAAAACCCATGGATTGAGTGAAAAATTAGCACAAACCCGTGGGTACCTGCCGTTCTGCCCACAACCGCAGACAAAAAAAAAAGTACCCGTCCTAAGTTCCGCAAAGAGCTGCAACCTCAACAAACAGATCAAAAGAGTAGACTGATCAATCCCCCGAGCGTCTGACCTCTGAAATCAGACACTTTGACTTTTTCCCGTATGTTTTCACAATACTAAGAATACAAGCGGTTGCTCGGCCGCTTTGCGGCCTCGCATGCCCTTCCTCTGGTGTGAACTGGAATGTAACAGAGATGGATTGTGCCTGCAAAATCTAATCAAATAAATTCAACTCAGGGACTGAGCATTCAAGACCACCCATTTTACTGGACTTGCTGAG
Organism: Mycena olivaceomarginata; assembly: GCA_029378375.1. Taxonomy (NCBI): domain Eukaryota; kingdom Fungi; phylum Basidiomycota; class Agaricomycetes; order Agaricales; family Mycenaceae; genus Mycena; species Mycena olivaceomarginata. The sequence goes on from JARKIC010000879.1 coordinate 107,434, forward strand.
GCTGCACACGTTGAGTGATGATGGGATTTTACGCGGCCGCGGCAGGCACGGCATGAGTGGAGACAGAGAGCTCGACGAAAAAGGTTAGAGCTGATGGCGGAGTTTAAAAAGGCTTCGGACACCTGTAATTTTAAAAAGAGGGTGATTCACCTGTGAATGCTCGCAAACTTGTCTTGTTGAAGCAATAGCTTTCGAGCTTCTGTAAAAATCCTAGTCATACACAAAATTTACTCGGGAAATAAAGATCACCACCAAGGACTTAAGACGTACCCCGCAAGACAAAGATATTCAAAGATGTGGACGCAAAGACCTAAGATGGCCCTCCCAAGACAAAGACACGGAAAGACGAGTCCCAAAGACATAAGACATCAAAGACAAACGTGCCGTTTTACTGTTGAAAAGGACGTTGCTGACGCTGTGAAAGCTGTAGAGTGCCAGGAAAAGCGAGGCGAGATCGAGGCGAAGAAGGTAGACTAGTAACCAGTGGAATTACTGAGTAATGACGAAAAAGATGCGACTCGGATAAGTGCGACTCGCTTATTTCGTCGGCCAAGCTCGCTTACCTAAAACCCCGGTCTCCCTCGTCCAGTCCGCAGGGAGTCTGTCTTCATCTTGGAGCACTCTGGCCCATGTCCTTAGAACCAGCGACTTTTTGATGGCCTTGTTCCCATACTTGGATTTGTTCGTCATTAGAAAGTCTATGGAAATCCTAACGTTTAGGCTGTGTTCCCAGCGATTCCGTATCTCGGTTTCGGTTGGTGGGTCTTTGCCATTGATTACTCTCTCGTTTCTTAGTCGCCAGATCAGGTGGGCAGATTCCGAGAGTATGATTCTGTACAATCTCGTTGTTCCAGCGTCAGTCTTGTCCGGGGCAGTACCCTTTTTTACAAGACCGCAAACCATGATGTCTCCTACCAGGGGTTTTGGTAGCCGTGCACCCGTTTTGCGTTTCCAGAGATCACTGACAAGTTTCCAGACCATTTCTTGGCCGGCTTCTTCACATTGGGTGAGGATGTGCTCCATACTTTCAGAGACTCCACATCATTGGCATAAGGCGCGGTCCAGGTCTGCTGACGTCGGCCGACGGTTGTCGGCAGCATCGCTGCCGACAACCCCAGGGAATGCAGTGACTCTGGATCCCCCAAGCATAATGTCTAGAAATATAGGAACATTGATACGTTCCTTTTTCATGGTCTCCAGCACAGCGAAGACTTTTTGGACCAGGTCCCAGGCTCGAGTTTATCCCGTAGGGGTCGTGGATTTGTGATGGTCCTCGGAGTCGTCAGGTTCGATTGGGGGCTCATCAACCTAAAAGAATTCGAGGTCTTCGTCCATCGATAACATGATGCACGCGACGAATTAGCGCGTCGCGTAGCGTTACGAAGTGTTACAAAGTGCCGACTCAGGTTCATGGTCAGAAGCGAAGCTCCCTTGAGTTACTGGGACCAGGAAAGTCTAGTCGAGGACAGGGTCAAGCGTGGTGTCCTTTTTGGGACTGACGCAATACAACACGCTGCGCACGCACGACATTTATTTAACTTACGATGAAAGCACACATATATTACACCTTGTACAACAATCCAGACACCCAAATGTACGATACAACCTCAGCTGCGCATCGAGGCTACTCCTGCTACCGACCGCTCAGTATCTGTCGGCCACCCAGCTTTTGGGCGGCCGCAACCCGATGTTCGCAAGAGCCTGCCTCGCCGCCCTAAATTCCATCTCGTACGCCTCATTCTGCGCAACCAATGCCGCATTGGCCTCCTTCTGTTGCTTGGGCGTCGGCGACGATGGGCGCGAGTCCGAGAGAGCGAGGACGGAGGAGGTGCGACGCATGACGCCACCCATGCGGGAACGGAAGGACTTGTTCGAGCTCGGGCTGCTCGCTGTGTGAGTGGGTTCAATTGCAGCGACTGGGACGGACGTCGTGAGCGATGTCGTAAAATGGCGGCCATCAATTGACTCCGAGTCGGAGACCGAAGATCGCCTGCGATAGGCCGACATCGTGCTGGGCGTCGGCGACGATGGGCGCGAGGTCGATACCGCGCGGACAAAGGAGGGACGACGCCCGACGCTGCTTGTGCGAGAACGTACGGACGGGTTCGGGCTTGGGCTCCTGATCGTGGCGCCGGGGTGATCCCTCCATTGCTTCATATCAGCGCCAGCGCCCCATTCAAGAAGCAATTGAACAATGGAATCATGCCCCTCCCCCACTGCCGCCATCAGAGCGCTGCCGTCCACACCACCTACTGCATTGATGTCGGCGCCATGTTCGAGAAGAACTCTAACAATGGATTTGTGCCCCAGTCTGGATGCAACCTGCAGTGCGCTGCCATACCATCCACCGTCCGCATTGACATCTGCGCCATGGTCGAGGAGAAGCTGGACCATGTTATCGTTTCCCTCCCAGACCGCCGCCTGCAGCAGGCTGCAGTACTGGTCCCCGGCTGTAGCATGAACATCGGCTCCATGTTGAATTAGAACCTGTGCAACCGCTTGGTGCCCCTTCCAAACCGCTGCCCCCAGCGCACCACCGTACTTTCCGCCATTGGCATTCACGTTTGCTCCGTGTTGCACGAGCAACTTGACGATGCCTTCATTCCCTCTCCATGATGCTTCATACAAGGCTATGTCATGCCAATTGTGGCCCTTGTCCTCGTGAAGTGTGGTTCCAAGAGAGCCCGCGTCGCCACGCCCTCGCAGTGCAGTGCTATTCATGGCCGGTGGATTGTTATTCGCACCGTGGGCGAGTAGCAAGGGAATGAGCTCTTCGTGACCATGAATGACGGCTTCCAGCAACGCACCACCTTCACTTTTCAGCTTGACACCATTTCGGATGAGAATCTTGACCGCTTCCATGTCCCCACGCGATAGAGCCTGTTGAAGCAAATTGCCCGCGCCGTGCTCGTTGATTATATGTTTGCACAAAACTTCCAAACCAAACGTGATGGCAATCCAGAGTTGATCGGGTGCGGAAGGACGACCGCCATGTTTCCAGTTCCACAATCTCCACCAGTCGTAGCAATTCGCGAGAAACGACAAGATCAGTTGTTTGATATGTGTTTCAGGGTCCCCGCGCGCGTGCTTGAGGCAGTATTCCACGGCGTAATGTAGGAATGGATTGCGAGTAAAGAGAAGAAACTCGTGCTGCAGCAAGTGGGGGAATTGCTTGAAAGTCAGGGACATATAGGTCATGCAAATCAGGGTGAGATCGCTTTGTGGAAAAGGAAACATGTGGGCTTGGCAGGCCCGTACGTGGTCGGATCGTTCCAAGTATATCTTGGTGGTGTAGTGAACCAGGCGGACTTTGTCGTCCGCCTCATCGATGCTAATGAAACCTGAACAAACCCGGAGAATGAGGTCGATGTGTGCGTGACGATTCGAATCAAGATTTGTGGCATTAGGCTCTACAATGAGGGCCTCCTTCAACTGAGAGGGCCGGAGCGGAGTTTTTGCATTCAGCACCCAAAAAAGGGTGCGCCAAGCGAGCTGTCTCTCCTTCTCGGATCCCCGATCAATGCGCCTCACAATATCGTCGTAAGCACCGTCTAGGTTTGAGGATAAATCCGCGAGAGCATTTAGGACATCTGCGACGGTTGGCTCAGTCATGAGGGAGTCAATATTGAGTTTCGCGAGTAGAAACCTGGAAATTGATCTCTCAATTTGAGTTGAGTTCAAGAAAGGAAGCGCTCACATTCCATCGCTTCGTTTCACGATCCTCTCCTCAATCAACTGCCGCATCATCGGTAATTTTGAATCACCGTGCTTCCGAAAGCGAGAGGACTTCGAAATTCGCCCTTCGACGTATTTGCGAATATCGTCCTCCGCTGCGCGAACGTCCACAATTTCGATGTTGGAAATGAGGTGATTAATGTTAATATGAGGTCGGGAAGTCACCATGAGCCTAACAGCCGAGCCCAATTCCCAGATACTCTGGACCAAAGTTTCCCTATCATCCTCGGGATATTCATCAAGTCCATCGACGATAATGAATACACCAGAGAATTCGGAAATCGTGGAGCGGAGCAATGTCGAGATCACATCGCAAGTTGGTCGGGTATGTCGCACGTGGTGTTTCTTGTACAGGTCGATGACATTGGAGGAGAGGGGTCTGTCGTAAGAAAGTTGGTGCCATATGGCGGCGAGGAGATTTGTCAGAGAATGTTCCGTTGTTTCCTGGTGATCCAGATAAAGCACGACGACACGATTACTCTCGTTCGCAGGATTGTTTTCGAGGTCATTGACGACAATCGACCTGTTGCTGCATGAGATCACGGCTCAGATACCAATATTATGAAGGACGCGCACGCCAGAACAGTCTTTCCCGCACCTCCTGTGTGTCTAACGCCTCTTTTTGGTCTTCTCACACGAGTTGCAAACCCCGTTCCGAAGCCACTCCTCTGCAGCTGCGCAGCTGCGCAGTGCCCTGCCGTCTTGCTGTGCTCTCAGCATGCGCCAAGAACCATGTTTGTCTTGTTGTCCCAACACGCGCGCTTTTCAACCGCAATCTCATCCAGCATCAACACCTGGTGAACAATACGGGGAGGACCGGTTGGTATGGTAAGAGAAAGCCGTCCGCCTTCTTGTTTTTTGTTAGCTGCAACCTGATCTCTGCATTTCGTGGATTCCTGGTGCTCGTCGTAATTGTGTTGCCCGGCAAGGCCGACTTTGACTGGCAGCTTGCATTCAGAGCACTGCCAGACCGTGTCAGGAGTCAGCCGGTTCCGGTCAGGCGGCTCATTGCTTTCCGTGATCGATGGCCCTGCAGACATGGAGCGCCGGATAGGGCTGCCACCCGTTGCCGTCACGGCAACGGCCGTCGATTCGACGGCCGTTTTTCTTCTTCCTGAAGCCTTGACGGGACGGGACGGGCGATGGGACAGCCGTAACTCCTAGATGCCCACCTTGATGTTTTCGTGCTTCCAGCTAGAGAAACCGACCCAAACTTTGAGGTTGCACATCGGCAATCATGGTCGGGAGTTGCTGAAAACCCAACACAAGCAATATACCGTCTGTTTGGAGCCAGCAAAAACATAGAGGACTTTGTCCCCAACAATGCCATACATCAAGCTATATGACTACGTAGTCTCATAAGTCACTAACACACTTGTTTTCAGAGTGTTCTAGGACTATTTAAATTTTGGCTTACAACTTTTTTTTCGAGCCTGGGTGGGGACCCCTCCCCCCCCCCCCCCCCCCCCCCCCCCCCAAATAAGGAAATTTCTTATCTTTGGTGCCCCTTGGGGCTGGCAAGCTTACTCGCATACCTTACCGTGACGTTCCCTCACGGATCGACTTCCCACATCGTCGCGCAATCATCGTGCGCCAGGGCGAGTCACATCCTATCCTCGTGCGGGTCGTGCAATTTGATGTAGTGTAATGCTTGAAATCCATCCATCCATGCGACAGGGGTCGTCGTGGGAAAGTGATGCGATCAGAGTCTACATCTGACACGTCAGCTGACCTAGCACTTGCGCTGCATGGACAACGAGCAGGCGCTGCCGTCCCCGCCCACACACTTGGGCAGCGAGCAACCGCTTGAGCTCGAGGGTGATGAGCTGCGCGTTGAGGAGGCGCGAAAGTTCACCCATGTACCGTTCATCCATTGGCTAATTGGCTTTTTTGGGTCATGAAGCTGACCCAGGATTTTCACCTGCAGCAGAACGCGGCCCCGTTAACCGCCGCATTAGACCACAAGATGGGCTCCGGCGCCTTACGGCCGTCGCCAACCTCCCTCGCAAACCCGTCAACGCAAGCGCCCTACACCCTCGGCTCAAACGCGCTAGAATCCAGATCGGAATCCGAGACGCTCACTTCCCGGCCACAAACGACCGTTGTCTCTTCCACTGAAATCAGTATGACCCGGCGCGAACCGAGGCGGTTGACATTGTACGTGTGGCTTACGGCCACCAGGTAACTGAGCTTTATTCGACCCCAGAGCCGTCAAAGGTTTCCTCTGGAATGGCAACAAATGGACAAAATATAGTCAGGAGCCTATTGGTGTGTCTTTGTGGCCGGACGGTATTCATAGGTTGGAGGAAAAACTACGTAAGACGTTCCACCGAGGTCGAAGCGTGGTGTATTAACTTTAACTATTGCCACAGCAGCGGTGCAGCAGGTTTGGCCGAGCATCACCTGCGTTTAAAACCTCCACTCAAATTGTAGCGGTACGATTTGAAAACTCCTCTGGTCAGTACGCCTTTACATAGCTCGAACCCGTTACTACCTAACTTGGACTTACCAATAATTTAAATCAAGATCGGACTTTGTTCATCGCCGCATTTGCGCAGGATTTTGAAAAAGAAATCTGGAGGACGGAAATTTTGAAAGAAGGCTGGAAGGGTCAGAAAGAGAATCGTGCCTTAGCGTCGCCGGGAATGTGATGAATTTCAGGACTCATGGAAGAGAAGAATACATTGCGGTCTTATTATTCGGAAGAGGAACACCACATGCTCACACTCTTTATCGTGTGTTCGTCTTTAAACTTCGCTATCAGCGCCTAAAGCCCTTCATATTTATTGGGTACAGTCTTAAACTGGAAAGCGCAACAGTCAGATTATTTTACATATATCTCGATCAACTCTCACTCAAATCACAGAGGCCGACGTGTACCGATGAAGCTGCAGGAAGAAAGAAAGCGGAGCTTGAAAAAGAGCGGCAGGCCGACACCGCGAGAACGGATTTGCGAGGTATTGACTTCGCCACAAATTTGAATGGTCCAATTTCCGGGACATCTTCTGCACCTTTTGCAAGAAATGAGCTCGAGGCGGACATGTGGGGGAACTATTCGACGATGTAGGGCCGAATTCAGCGCTGGAGAGGAAGCAGAGGATCCTTATGTGCGGCATGAGCAGCAATCCGGAGGTTGTAGCGCGGAACCTAGGTTTCAAAAAAGCAAATATGCAGGGCCAAATACTCGAGGAATACGAGATGGAAGACTTCTCGAACGAGATTTTGCGCCAGGCAGGTGAGTGGAACGTCGAGAGAGCCATGGTTCCGTTTCGGCCCGATTGGGACATTACATGAACACCTCCAGCACGATCCGGAACCACTTTCTGAGGCTAGCGCACCACCAGTGGATAGCCCTGGTCATTCCGGACATTTTCAGCTTTACATTTTTCAACGCGTGACCATATTGCAGTGCCTTACATTTTTAAACCCGTGACCGTATTACCCTCCATTACATTTTAAAACACTTTCACCCTCAGCACGACTCTAGGGCCATTTTCTAAAGCTTGCGCACCGCCAGTGGATAGCCCTGGTCATTCCGGTCATTTTCAGCTCTACATTTTCAAACGCGTGACCATACTGCAATGTTTTAAATGCGTGACCGTATGGCCCTCCGTTACATTTTAAAACACTTTCACCTTCAGCACGACTCCAGAGCCATTTTCTAAGGCTCACACACCGCCAGTGAATAGCCCTGGTTATTCCGGTCAGTTTCAGCCAAAAAGAATCTGCTTGGAGGCATTATTGACCTCTCTAGCGAATCAGTGCTTTACATTTTCAAACGCGTGACTGTATTGCAATGCCTTACATTTTCAAACCCATGACCGTATTGCCCTGTTACATTTGAAAACACTTTGACCTCCAGCACGACTCCAGAGCCATTTTCTGAGGGAGGTACGCACCGCCAATGGATAGCCCTGGTCATTCCGGTCATTTCCAGTCAAAAAGAGTCTACCTGGAGGCATTATTGACCTCTAGAAGTTAGAGTATGCGTCTTTGAAGAGCAGCATCACACCGTTGATCATGCTGGTAGTCACCCATGGGCCATCCCATAGACTTGGTTCTGGTGGTGCGCTGTAGTTTGCGCTCTGGGTAGTGTCGTAACCCATGACTGTGATAAGCCATACTTTTGACCATCCACGGAGGGGTATGGGTTATGACAAGTTCGACTGTAGCTACTCGCAAATCCGGGCCCTCAAAAAGAAGATGTTGTGCAACATATTCACATGACTTGATCAAGGTTGGGCCTACCATCAGTTAGACTCGCGACCAGTCTGTTTTAGGTAACCGAACTTTTGATCACGAGACAAGCAAGTGATCAAAATGGTTCCTAAAACGACTGGGATCATTGGTTGACGTTTTGGCGGGACCCGCCAATCATGATTTCGGACTTGGATTTTCAGCCCATCCACACCTCTCCTCTACCCTTCTGTACTTTCAGAACGAGGCCGCTCAAGGCACAAGTTATATAGAGAAAGTTCCTTCATTTTTCATGCTGCGTTGATGGAGCACCATTTATTTTCTGCCAAAATCTGAAACAAGTTGGTGCCATTCGACTTAGAATCGAAAACAGACCATCTTGCCCTATATAAGTTTTTACACTTTTTTTCAAGGTGCGGAAGGTCGAAAACACGAAGTCCAAAATCATGTTTCGCGGGATCTGCCAAAATGGCAACCAATGATCCCAGCCGCTTCGCCAACCGTGATAAGCGCAGCCACGTGCTTGGCGAACGCGGTCGGTCACGAGCCTAACCATCAGTGTCTGCAAATTACAAGATGCAGGTCCAACCACACCACGTGACCTTCGATTCTCTGATTTGAACATTGACGATGTCTACACCCCCGAGCACCAACGTCCACCCTGAAGACTCTCCATCGCCCGCCCGTGAAGTCGAATATGACTTGCCCAGTCCTTCGGGCATCGCAGGAACGGCGTTATTTCCCATTGACGAACTTCAAGTACGAAAGTGAAAGTTCTCTCGTTTTGGAATTCTGAATGCCCATCGGCAACCTAGGAATTGGTCGTCGCAGAGACAGACCTCGCTCCACCCATGAAAAGACTAACTTCGGTGCTTCAGATGTCCTCATTCTGCGCGCACATTTTGGAACAAGAGGCGCGATTGAATCGTGCTCTCGGAAACAAGATCACCCTACGCGGCGTCTTTGGACAAGGTATGAACCTTTTCCTTACTTTTGGGGATCTGTACGAGGGTTTTTCCTCACAGGCCCTCAAATTCTTTGCAGAAGCGGACTTCCTGCTCTCAAGGTACGTGCATATCCACAATTTCGGCCTTATTCTTATATTTTCCAGCCCGCGAAGGTTAAGGATGGCAGACTCGGAGTGCCTAAGAAGAAACCGATTGAAACTTTACCATCCCGGCCTTCCGGACAGGAGAATGCCGTTCCAACCTCCGTAAAGGTGTGTCCGCTTCACCTTTCACCCGGAATAGTGGATCATTCCGCATTGCAGCGGCCCTGGAGAGTGTGAATCTCCTTGGTGAGGTGGCTCCACCAGCGAGCCTTTTAAGGATAACAAGGGTGGAAAACTCTAGGGGCTTTTCCTTGCCGTATTTATCTATCATTTTTACGGAGTCCGACTCGAGAAATTGCTGGCTCAGAATGCCAAATTGGCAGCCAAATCCCGCCAATAAGTCAGAGTGAGATGCACAAACTTGAGATGCATGGGATGGACGGAAGACAAGCTGATAGAGAGGACGATACCACGGTTTTGTGTGTGTGTGGGGGGGGGGGGGTGATCGGCCGATTCGGGGGGCTTTGCGACGCAGCTGGGAGAGGCGGTGGCAGACCGAATCGGGATGAGGCGGGACGCGGGGACGGCCGAACCCGTACGCAAGAGCCGCCCTGAACGAGACCCAAAGCAACCCGAGCGTAAGCTCTAGAAAACAAGTGGATAGGTGGGCGGGAAAAAACGAAATAAGCTCTAGGAATTGATCAGGGTGTGAATAAACCTCATGGGAGGATGACGCACGGCGATCCGCAGGGTTCCACCTTATTCCGGCCGAACTCGGAAACTGCGAACATTGAATCCCGGCCCATTCTCCGAGATGACGTTTTCAATTCGGCTCGGTTGCGGGGAACTCAAATCATTAATTGAAGGAAAGCCTATTTCCTGCCTGGGGACCCACTGCTACCATAAGTACTTTACAAACGACTTCGCACAGCGTCGGGCGCATTGTCGGTCCATGGGTGAAACTCTATCCAACACCAAAACAAATTTGTCGGAATGTTCAGCGTCAGTCTGATTTCGTCGGGAGGGTTTGTTTCCTGAGCCTGAAGCAAGTGGCTTGTGACAAACATCGCTGTGGTTCCAACCCAGAGCGTCGAAAGTCGAAAAGTCATTCATCACCGCCCACTTGAAAAGACAATTAACAGATTATCACGTGGATCACGTGATAAGGTCACGCACATTGCACGTGTTTGTCCCACGGCTCGGGGTGGCCGCGCCCGAGAGCAGGGAGCGGAGTGACCGAAACGAGGGGTGCGGCCAATGAATAAAGCCTCAAATCTGTGTAACTTATAAGCCGTGTGTGTGGACAAGGCCCCGTGGCGAAGACGCGGGTCGAATATACTTGTACTGGATTACTGTAGTATTACGACCAAAGGTTCACGGGGTGTCACCCGTCACCTTAAATGTTCACTGAACTTGGTGTTCATTCCTCGGCAATCACGAGAAAATTCCCATATATGGTAGCCCGGCGGATGCCGGGCCAAAAAATTTGATGTTTTTTTCGCCTGTTTAGGCCCCAAAATCGCCAAGTCACCGTCACTTAGGTCAGAATTGTTCAGTTCACGACCACCTGTCACCCGTCACCTGAACCTTTGGTCGTAATACTACAGTATTTCGTTTAATTCGACAGTCACGTGATTTTCAGTTTCGCCAGAAAATCCTAAATTGAGATGCTTGAGCAGGACGACATAGAAGGAGAAAGAATTATTGCCGCAATAAAAAAAGGTCGGATGTGACGCGTAACTGTCGATTTGAACGAAAAAATCCAGTAGTTGTACGTGCCTCCAATGATTACCGCATCAAGCCCGTACCCCCCTATCCCACACCTGTTCTGAACCCGACCCCGGAAGTTCTTTCAAATTATGTAATTTTTACATTTTTCAATGTTTGATGGCGCATCAAACGTGACTTTCACGTGAGGAATGACGTGGCAATGCTCCGCTCGCACGTTGCACAGTACTCTCATGTCCTACAACCAGCCAACTCATCCTTTCCATCCAAACCGGCGCCAGCAGCCACCGCACACTCCGCAGGCGGGCTGGGCCAACCCTAATACGCCCTCCACCAACTTGAACGCCGCTCCTTCTCCGCAAGCGGGCTCTGACCCCAGGTATAACTTCACGAGCGCAGGGGGTTACTCTGCGCCGATCTACCCCCAAACCAGCCCGTCCCAATTCCCCCCAGCCTCAGAACCGTGGGGTTCTGCATATCCCGGCGCTCCACCTCACCCGCCTCCCGGGTTTGCTCCTCACTCTCAAACACAAAGCTACGCCGACCAATCGATGCTACCCCTCCAAGCGCAGCCGCCCCTCATGTCCCAGTACGCCCCGCATCCACCGCTGCCGATGGCTGCTACTCCGACATCTCTCCAGTCGTCGACCTGGAACGCTCCGCCGCCGATGGCTGCTACTTGGACACATCTCCACTCGTTAGCCTCGACCACGACGCGTCGTAGGAGGCCCGGGGTCGCCAGCTGGGAGTCCACGATCGCTACCGCGGGCCCTACTGGTGCTGACGATTCCGCATTTGGGCCCGACTTCACGTTCGCCGATATTTTGACACTCCGTCTCCCCGCAGTGAGGGACGTCTCCCGCAGTGACCACACCGCGCCCTACAGTAATCGCTACCCGTCGCCTACGCCCCCCCCGCTTCTACCTGCGGGATGACGGGCTACTTCCCTCACTCATCGAAACATTCCAATTGATGTTGGACAGGAAGTGCAAAGTCCACCACCGCCCTCTGGGGAATTGTAACACCCCGCCAAAAGCCCGAGCCGCGTGGGAGTTCCTGAGGGAACACGTTGACTACGCCCCGTATACAAATGAGGGGTTTGTCGCCACGTACGCCATCCATATCAATAACATTCTATCCGCGCTTTGTTACTATATCAATGAGACCACCTGCGTGACTTCCGCATCTATCCAGGAGTTCTCCCAGTGCGGCGACCAAATTGTCATGCGGGTTATACGGCAGGAGACGCCGGACTTGCCACCCATCAATTGGCCCGTGAGTGGAATGGGCGTCGAGTGGAAGACATCCAGAGTCTTCGAGCACCATCGGCACGAACTCAGCGATTTCACGGTCATCGGTGAGGCCAGCGCTGAGAGCATGGAGGGTATCATGAAGAAGGTATGTCAACCATCCGGCGCTCCCTCCATGGCTTATTCGTACCAGATGGGCCTGCACATGAACACGGTGGAGAACCACATGCGTAGCGAAGTCGACCGGCTACGCGTCTCGACCCGACGCTCTTACCCTGGCCCTTCTAGTAACCGGCCTACCAATCGGTTTGCTGCACTCTACGATGTGGGTGACCGTAGCACGATTGATGACCTAGGTCGGGATGCGCGGGATACCTGGGAAAAGTACAAATGGCAACTAGAGCAGCCGCCCCAGCCCAGCCAAGGTGGCGGGCACTCTAGCGGCTCAGGCGGGGGTACTGGTCCGCCGTCCAGTTTTGGGGGTGGGCCGCGTGGGTCCTACGGGTCGGGCCGAGGAGCGGGTGGTTCATCGAAAGGCAAATCATCTGAATCAGGCGGCAGATCGGGCGGGTCGGGGCCCAACCAATACAGCAGTCAAAATCAGTATCAACTCATTGTGAGTTTCCAACCCTGCACTGTGAGGAGACCAACATTCTGACTCCGGTCGCAGGATTTAAAATACGACGTCGAGGGTTTCGATACGCCTGCACGCCCGCTGTTGTGTTACTCTGTCGACAGCCGCATCGGCGGGACGCCCTGCGCACGCAGCCTGGATACGGACGAGCGGATCGTACTCGAGTTGGATGCGAGGGGTGCTAGGACGGGCAGTCACGCGTCTACTTTTCGTGGCACTGTGCACAGACGCGATCACAGCGACATTCACATCTTCCTTAAAACTTATCCACGGAACCTCCTCGACTCCCTGGACCGGGAGCTTACGGCATACAATGCGCTCAGAAAGCTGCCGTGCGTGCCACGGGTACTGGCCCTGATCGTCGAGCCTCACGGGGACTATGCCGGTCTTTTGCTGGAGGATGCGGGAACCCAGGTAGGAAACGGCAATTGGGACGACGTGCAGCTCTCTGCCGAAGACAGGTGTTATTTGCTCGTACTCGTGATGACAACTAGTTGACCGCTTTCGCAGGATTGTGCTATACTCCGCACTGAAGCAGATACATGCCGCAGGTGTTGTGCACTGGGACATGGCGCCTAGGAACGTTGTGCGAGGCCCACAAGGTGCACTGTCTATCATTGACTTTGAGTCGGCGATTGTTGGTCATGACTGTACCGGGGATGACTGTAAGGAACTAGGGGATCTCTCCGAAGATTTGCGCTTGTGAATGCAATGTTTGTCCTTTGCTCTTTGCGAAGATAGTTGTATAACATGTATTACCTACCTATGAAATCATGAACCTGGAATTTAAACTCGCGCCGGGAACTTTGGCTGGCTGTGCAGGCCGCACACAGTCCCCACCCGGGCCACTCCTACACCACAGCAATTGATTTTCTTAAGAACGGGCTCTTTGTGCGATCTTGCTATCGCGCTTGATGTGGTTTTTTTGCCACTTCGCGGAGGTCTTATGTTCAAGTCTCGTGTAGAGGAAACTGACAGGAGGGACGGCCTGCAGAGGAAGCTTAATACCGGGAGGCGACGCTAGCCACACGACTGACGCGATAAACTTACAAGCGGGTACACTACTGATGCCATGTATATATACTGTCACTGCGCGCACAGACCATGATCTTGATGAGCCCGTAGCCGCTCGTACCTCCACGGAGATAATTCTCCACACACACACCCTCGAGCTGCGAAGAGCTCACGCAAAAATCGCCACCAACCAGAAAGCCGACTGTCGGATGAGGGAATGAATGAAGGGAACCCAAAAATATCCAGCCAGCCGAAAGACGAACACGAGCATCAAGTAAGCTCTGATGGTGATTCACCAATATCCCGAGCGACGGACAGATCTCGTCATCGAAACACAAGACGGTCGATAACGACGATGGCGAAGATGGATGGCGGCGAAATGAATGTGGGTCGCAAGGAGTCGGAATGTGAAGGCGACGACAAAGGGCGGAGTCCAAAAAGTTGGACAGCACGATCAGCATCAACTTCCGAAGGAGCAGGGAACGGCGGAAGTAGGGCTGGGTAATATTAGATGTCTGGCTGTAATTTACAGTCGGCCGAGGGGGGGCCTCTGGTAATATATAAAGGGCCCGTAATTTACGGTAATTTACAGCGCCGCAGGCCCGAAAATTTTCCCGTAAATTACAGTGATAAATGGTTGTAATCTTTATAACGAATGTAAAATTTACCTCCCAGTGGCCGACAGCCGGCGTCGGTGTTGTCGAGATGCCCAGATGGAGCCCCGAACCTGTGGTGGGAATCCACCCTTGACACGGTCTTCGGGTTGCGGTGCTACTGGCAATTTTGTCTTGAAAAGGTAAGGTTGAGACGGGCGCTCCAACAGTCTTGATTCTTGGAGGCTTGTGAAGGACGCAAGGCAGTAGCATTTTGGAGATGTATGTTTGACGTGCATGCTCCGTAGCCGCAGCTTGAGACTTGAGGACGGGAAGGCAGAATCCGCTTGATAAGGTTTGAAGCGAGGGCGAATCTTGAATCTTGAAGGCCTGAAGTAAGAGGGGGGCTGCTGGAAGAATATGCTGGTTGTCGGACAGGGAAGAAGAGAAACGACGCGGGGGACATGGGGGGAAAAGGAAAGAAGAACATGGCTGACTGTCAAATCGTTGATGATCATATAGCTGCGCACGGACCTGATGGTAATTTGGTGGAAACACTGATGTTCCGATGGATCATGACTTGTAGCTCACAGTTGGCTCACTCGCCCTACATTGTCGCTTCGAGTTTCCGCCACCGAGGAAGGAAGACATTCTGGCGATAATGCACCACATCTGGCCTCTCGTGTCCGTCCGAGTACATCCCTCTCGGTTCCTTTTTCCACCGGTACCCCATTTTTTCATCCAACGTTGCGCTGTGCGGACGCTGATCTTCCGTTTCACTTGGAGACAGGCTTGAAACTCGGGAGTGGCGACATAGCGAACAATGTCCTTGGCAGAAACCCACTTGCCAAGTGACTGCAAATGGAGGTGGATGTCGCCAGCAATGTCCTCGTCGGACAGAATTGATGAGTCGAAGCGGCCGTACATGTGTTTCGGTATGTTCTTCTTGTCTGCGCAGAAGTTAACAGCCCATTCCCGGATTTTCCGGCCTAGCCAGGTTTTGGATCCGGCCTCGCTGTCTGTCATATGCCTGGGCTGCCCACAGAGATTGTGACGCCAACAACAGCGAGTTCAGACACTCCAATCTTATCCCGTTTGCCCCCCGAAATACTCTCCGAGATCTTCCGTTTTACGTGGCCACACACCCGTAACATACAGAGCGGGTTTATTCCCGGTGTTACAACCCCCTGGCGGCTCGCCCTTGTCTGCAGGCGTTGGAGAAACTGCGCTCTCTCGGATGAGCAACTTTGGGCCTCCATTCACATCGACACGACTATCAGGCCGGTCCCCGATGCCCGTGTCCAGTACTACCCTCTGCTTGCCATCGAAACGCAACTTTAGCGATCGGCGAATTCCCCTCTCAATTTTCAAGTTGAATGGATGGATTCTGTCAATACCAGTCCTCATTTACTCTGTCTTGCACTCCCCCGGGATCGCACCAAAGTCGGACTGACCCCCCCCCCCCCCCCCCCCCCCTCACCGACATGGACTACCGGCTTTGCAGCTGGAGATCTAATGGTACACCCGGTCTCAAGGGTGTTCACGTCTAACGGCAAGCAGAGGCCATGGCGAACGCTATCCAGGTCGGCCTGCTTCCTCAAACGTCTTCGTGTGCGAGGTTATCCTGGGAAATGGCCAAGGCCGTCTTTTCAGACGTATCACACAGCAAAGAGCGGCCCAGTGCCCTCATAGCACAGTTCGAGACCAGAAACTCGGATGCATCCGCTAGACTGTGGCAGAGTGAAAATGATACTTGCTAAGGTTTAGAGTACTCTACAGGTGCTAGGAAACATCTAGTACCTGTTAGCGTAGTCTACAGGACAGATCAGTGGTGCCGACTTCACAGCTGAGCGGAGCTTAAAAAGTCTTGTAACAAAGTCTTTTGAGTCTTGGATCTCACCTCCAGCTGATCCCGTTTGAAGCGCAGCGCAGTTCAAACAATTCAATCGTTTGAACTTGTGATGAAGTGTATTAAAATTTGTCTGCATCGAATTCCTGTTTGAACACGGTTTGAACAGGTGTTCGAAAACCCTTCCTTTGAATTCTGTTTAAACGGTGATCCCACCTCCAGTGAAGTATCTGTCTGGTCGATGCATGCTACAACCCAACCATTCAAACAGTGGTTGTCATTGGAGATGAGAGCGTTCAAACATGAACGCCCCTACGATACTTAAAGATTACTGGGGAAAAAAAGATAAATGAAGCTAAATACATACCGGAGCGACAGGGAACCCTACAAAAGTCAATGAGAACCTTGACATATGGCTTGCCATTGTTTGTTTACCCTGGCTCAGGACCAAGGTACAGACAAAGGTTGGGATAGAGAAGAAGTTTAGGAGCTGCATTGAATCCAATACTGGACGTAACTTGGCCAAGATGCCCGAGACACTGGCATTCTTAGCCGAAATCCAGCTGTCGTTGAGTGGATCCTGCAGAGAATTGAGAAGCAACAAGGGGATGATGTAGATACCACATAGTCTATCTCATTAGCTGATAACAGGACTCACATCGGAGAAGACATATTGTGAAGAGTCGAGACTAGTCCCGGCTCATAAAGCTAAGTCAATTTGTCAGCAGGGCTTGCAGCATACAGGGCTACTCATAAGTATGTATAAAAGGCACCAAATTCAAATGTTTGAGATTGGTTTGAGGTGAGCCGGAGGTGAGCGAGAGATAAGCAGAATTATGGGTGGTTGAAGGCCATCATCGGCTGCGCTGCCGAAGTGAACAAGCCGACAGATTTTAGCAGGAGAGATCACTGCTGACGCAAAAACTATGACAAAAATGTGATGCACGGCCAAAACCAAAAAATAGGGCGCCCTAAGACCCTGTAACTTACGTTACCGGGAATTTCAATACACCAGATGACGTAAATAATGGTGTGCAAATGTAGAGAGAGAAGAGGACATGCGACGCGATGATGAGCTCTCGCCAATTTTGGGCCAGCTCGAAAGAAAACGCAATTCCAGGTCAATTCAACCAAAACACATGTTTGAAGGGTGGTAAAACATTTTATCCGCGATTCCAGCAATTTACAATGGTTTTATTCACACAACAGAATATTTTGTTCAACACTTTGTGACGCGCTATCTGCGACGGGAAGGGCTGATTGTCAACTACTTCGCAGCACAGTCTGGGCATCTAAACACATTCTGAGTCGACAGAATCATCTGTATACTTACTGGCTTTAATATACGTCTTTGGTCCGAAGGGATTGATACGGTTTTAGAGGCAGTACAGCGCAAAGAACACATCCCCCTTTTTCTTGATCTTGAAGCAAAGTGCAGCGAAGCACGTGGATATCATGTGAGAACGGTGGCTTGATCCGAACCTAAGACAGACGGTCACCGGTCTAGTTTGGTGGCAGCATCTCACGGCCCACTGTACCGAGGTTCACATGGGCTGTCAAAACAAATCCAAAAGCCAGAGAATGTAGAGAGGGAACCCGCGGTTGAGCTGGCACTGATTGACGCACCGCAGTTTGAATTATCTTCGCAGAATAATAATACCATCTAGACTTCATAGCCCAGTCGTCTTGAGTGGATGGGTAGAACTCCCAAATCTGATGTCTCCTTTTCTGGATACCTAGATCGGGAACATTGGGTTTAGGAACGATTTAACCGCCAGAACACCTCGGAAATTGCCTCACAATAAAAAAATTCCCATTTTCTAAAAAGAAGCGAGTCTAAGATCTCTGCTTAAGATACGAGTAATTTTCAAGTGCTTTCATGCTACCTGCACCATTTTTCGATACCATGCAAACGCGAGAACTCGATTCCCCCAAAATGCCCATTCGTTTTATTCCGGGACCCGGGGACAGGTAAGATATGAATCGATTGATTTAAATGAGCTTCAAATCGCTCAAGGTTTGTGCCACAATTTTGTTTGAAGAGATTTGACCCGGGCATGAGCTCAAACAAGAGGGGGCATTATTTTTCGCCGCCACTGTACATATTCCCACTGGCGCTGATGCGGTTCCCAATGGTCATGGCAAGAAAACTTGGATCTTCTCCAACACACAACTCGACAAAATGGTTGAAACTCTGTCAGAACGGGCTCAGGTGGAAGAAGTTCGGCTGAAATCCTAGTTGTGCGGGTGTAGGCGGAGTGTTGGCGTGTGGCATAATTTTAGGCTAGATGAACAGAGCAGGTGTGTAGCTGTCAAATATTCAGCTGCCCCCGAATAAGGAAACTATTTGGTGGCAAACACCGGCACATTTTGGCCTCACTTCTGCCACCACTCGACCACCACGACGCGTCGCGTCTCCAAACGGCGCACGCCTTTACACTCGATACTTTCGCGTTGCTGGGGCGTTAAAGCCTGCAAGAAACATGGGACTTTGCATCTGTGCGCTAGAAGCCCACCACCGTTTGGCGGGATCGACGGCATCTACGCGCCCGGTAAATGTAGAGCACTCTTGAATGATCGAAAACGAGGCGCACCTCCAGATACCGAGTCACAACTTCTTTTGCCTTTGATGCCAGCTCCAGTATACTGGATAATTTCGTTCAATTCGTCGGTCACGCGTCACGCCCAATTTTTTTTTATTGCGGCAATAATTTTTTCTCGATTTATGGGATTTCTTTTGGATTTTAATTGTATCAAAAATTCGAACTTGGTGACGAATTGATCGAAATTATCCAGTATTGGATGAAACCGCGGCCTCGGTATCAACCACTGCCCTGGGACGAAGACGAAAGATTTAAACCTCCGCCTTTGTAGCTTCAATCGTTTGCTCGATGCAACGGTCAGAGGTTTCAATATCCTCTCCCAAACCAAATCCGTTCCCGAACCTCCAAAGATCAAATTGGGCGGACAAGAGTCGATTCCCTGTTTCATTTGTGGTGGCTAATTCAAACTATCGGGGAGATCGAAAGACCGATGATTTGGGTTCACAGTGCGGAAATTGTTGCCTTGAGGTAATCTTCAAATACGGCAATTTCTTGGAAGTCTACAGCGTCTCTCGCACGATATCAATGGGAGCGAACAATCGAGCGAACACATAACAATTTGGCTTGCCACCCTATTGGATTCGCCAACGGAATAAAACGTCTAAACTGGATCAAAGACTTTCCCTATCTTGCGGAATACTCATATTTTGCTGAGTGTTTTTGCAAGAAGGCACCTGGGCGGATGTGGGCAGGGCTCTTTGTCACGGCGATTGAAAGTTGGGTTGGTAAGAAAGTGCTAGCTGAATGGCATGTATGGGCGGCCATCATCATCAGTCCAGAAGCATCGGCCACAGGGAAGAAACTGCTCATATACGATTGCGACGGGGAAGACGTGGACTTTGGCCACTGTCGCGCCAGAGAGGCCCTCCCTCTTTCTATACAGCGCGATTTTTGGAGACAGAAAAAGATGCCGTTCGCGGAATTGTGGCGTTCCAGCTACGATCCGGAAACCTTTGGCCAGAATCAGTACATGAAGAACACCTGTGAATTTCTCATTCACACTGTGAGGTCACCTCCTCGTATTACTGTGGTACCAGATGGTGAGGAGGTCATTGGTGGGTTTCGTCGGGCTCTTTGCCTATGACTTGTGGTACATATTGTATTATTTCGATCAATTTGTTTCCGACCCCTGAATTTCATCTTGAGCATTGGATGCAACATCTCTTCAAGATACTTCAAGACGGCGCCCTAGATTTGTGACCACTGGCAAGATCGATTCCTCAAGTTGTTCAGACGAGCCTTCCGCGCTTCCTGCTAGACTGATAATCAGACTAGGAACTGTCTTGCGCCTTGCACTCTGTCCCTTCTTTGCATCACGCTCACAAGTCCGCCTACCCTCCCAACTGGTTCATTTACGTTGCAAAGTACGATCACTCTTGACTTGAGACACACCCACATCAATTCCACAAACCGAGGCTGATTCAACTGATGATGATGATTTCTCTGAGGCCCAGTGTGCACCTCGATGGGTTGACATGACGGGGGCAATTCCCATTCCACTCAATAAATGCCATGTCCATCCCATTAGAGGCCCAGTGTGCACCTCGATGGGTGTACATCTAGTGTGTGCATCGATGGGTCGCTACAGTGATAGGCCAGAGATATCTGAGTTTGTGATCATTGCTTGTAGAAGTGCACATATCTCTTCCTCTGCTAGGGACTAGCTTTCCTCTGAGAAACCGAACACTATTTTAAACCTTGCCGATTGGCCGGCACTCGACTCGTGCTCTCTGATGGAGCGTTCAATAACCGTTCAAGAGGAACGCCGCCTGTCTTTCCCATCATTTGTTTCTTCCTCCCCATCATCACCGTCCGTCCTTCAGAATTTCCTAGGTCTGGTATGCTGCTCCTGCTTGAGCAAGTTCCGCAACATTTCAACAAGCCTCTGACCTCGACGGGTCACTTCAGTCAAGACATGTTCGCTCAGTGATCAAACTGCAAGATGTGCAAAAAAATATTCATTGTGGGCTGGGCGGTACAATATCTCAAGAACTTCCGATGTGTAACCCTGCGTAGGATCAATGTCCAAGGCACGGTCGCTGCATGATTTCGATAGCCGTCACTCTGTGGCGCAGTCAGAAAATGTCTGGACGGTGCAGACGAGCTCTCCAGAATTGATACGTATTCATTTTGCGCTGGGCGCTACAATATGTCAAGAATTTCCCATGTGTAACTCCGCATAGGATCAATGCCCAAGGTACGGTCGCTGCAAGTTCGGTAGCTCTCACTCTGTAGCGCAGTCGGCAAATTTCTGGACGGTGCTGACGAGCTCTCCGGAACTGATACAAGTCGCAGATCGTCCAAGACCCCAATGCTCGCCATCCGAAGCTTCCCTCTGAATTCCAACGAGATTTTTGGGTTCCGTGAGAGGTCTTACTCGGTCCCGTTGATAGGGCGTGTACCAAAACATGCATGAAAACACCAGTTTTTATTTCATTTTGAACCTATTAGTGGGCAGAAGTGAGGCATTAGATTATGAGTGTACACCCTCCCTGGGGTGGTAGGCTACACTATTGATGGCCGAAAGTCAGTGTAACAAACCAACTATGAAGGATTGAGTAGACTTGACAAGGCAGTCCAAAAGGCTGTTACGTCCTGACTATGATATTCTACACTGAGCTATAGATGGTGGCGGTAAGCCATTATCTTATGCGCTGGAGGTGAAACATCAGGGAACTACTCAGAATTATTGACTTGCCATCTCAACGGCCTCTGAATAGTCTGATGACTATTAAAACAAGATATGCGAAGTCAGGATTGGTACAACCACATTAGGGCCGGCAGGGATATAGCGCCGCGCCACTTTGTGTATAAGGCCAACTGATTAGATTAGGATGAAGACTTGTTACCGAGTTAATCATCACTGTGGTTACTCGGGCAGATCTGACCGTTAGAAAGATGCGGGCCTCGCATCAAGGATTTACTGATATGATTGATGAGGATCGACACTATAGCATAGCGCCGCGCTATGCTTTACTAGTCACTGTACTGGTCTGCCAGTATAGCGCCGCGCTATACTTGTCAATCTGCTTGATATTTACTATACGTTCCAACTGAGCTTGTGAAGTGTGGACTGATAGAGAAATTGAATAGAACTTGACTGAGACTGACTTGACTAGTCAGCAATGACAGACTTGCTCAGTCAGAAAGATGGAAACCAAGACAACTAAGCACGTCTTATGGCGTGCTAGAGAAATACATGTGGACTAGCCCCAGTAGCAGGTCATAATACCCATGGTTGAGAATGTCTTCTACGCCATTGGCCATTCACTACTCGGGCTCCCACCCTTTATTGTTCCTATTCATTCCGTCTATCTCCTTTACTTCTCTCTGAAATGTATAAAAGCCAGCTGTGTACTCTGTATTAGCCAGTAAACTATCCACCCAGATATACGGGCAATATAGTAGACTCTAGATTTGTGAAAAGATATCAGACAGATTTGAAGACGCACAGAAAAGATTAAAAGATACGGGACGTCGAAAAGACTACCACTGCATTGATATAAGAGCCCTCGTTCAACCTATTCAACTTGTCTCCTGTAGCAGCGCTTTAGGCCTCCAGGTTAAGACTTGTTAATAGAAGTGAGACCGCCGCCTTCAGTGTAACCGTCCGCGCGATTAGCCCAGCCCCCACCTTCTGTGTAACTGCCCTCGTTTCGTTGATACCGCCGCCATTCGTGCAGTTAAAGTTGATATTGAAGTAGCGTCTGTCTGTTGATAGTCTGCCCTACCTTCTGCTTCTTGGCTAGTTGCCAGTAGTGTTAGGTTCTGCCGCTCACAAAGAAACTGAAGACTTGAACAGTCTAAGGTTTACTTGAGTCTTGATATTCGGTTGGTGTGAAGTCCCTGCTACCCCAGCATAACCGTGCTTAAACTGCATAGTTGCTATTGAAACAGAGTCTTATAAAACCTTTGCACACCCTCTTGACGGGTGATACGTACCCTACTTCCCCGAACACACACACACGAGCATTAGGATCGGATCAGTGTTTTGTTTTGATTTTGGTTGGATTGTGATTAGTGACTAGCTCGCTTCGCTCTCTAGTTGATTTCATTAGATTACACGGCCGCACCCTAGTGCACCGTTTCACCGTCTCCTTCGCTGTGTAACTACGGACTTTACGCCCTGCACCAGACATGCTTCCCGTCTCGTTACAGGCGGTCCCGCCTCGGTATTCCCGTCAGCATCGAGGTCGCTGTGTGTACAGAGTAACGTGTGTTTACTTATGTGCGAATGTCCCTTTCTTTCTTTGATTTCCCTTCATTTCACAGCCTTCCCCGACCTGTCCGCTGCCCTTTTCCTTCTGCAAGGTCACGTTCGTTGCACATTTTCTTACCCCCATCGCTGTAAGGGGTTCGTCCGTCTTGAATTTCCAGTTGCTATGCATTCCACTTACTTCCAGATGCCCCGCGTAGTACGCCTCTGGATCCACGCTGCTCCCACTCGCTGCCACTGCGGCCCTTTGGAGATTAATTTTCTCCGCGTCGAAGCTGACGCCGCCGTTCACACGCCCAATTCTGTTTGCTTGAAGACCGAGACGTTCGCCACGGTTGCTTTCTTGCTTTTAGTTGTCGCAACATACTCACACTCGGTTACCGTCGGCCGCAGCCCATCTCGGCTCGCGCCCAAACGGAATTAATCATTCTGGGGCGACGCTTCTGATCAGTCCTCTAGCACTTGATCGCGAGCGTGCCGACAATATCATCCTTCGCGTCCATGGTATGTTCAGAATATGTTTCATTGTACAGCAACGCTTACGCCTATCAATCCGAAGCGCGCGCTACTTGAGGGGAACTTGATGATGTCAGGCTCGTTTACGGAGAGTTTTGATTACTGTACAATTTCGTTCAAATCGGCAGTCACGCATCACGCACCCCCCTGTCGATCACGAACTTTGGTCGATGTCACGCGTCACTCGGACCTCTGTCGAACCTCCAAGCGGTCCCAAATTGCCTAAAAATTTTTTTTTAAAAAGGCAAAAAAGGCAAAATTTCCGGTTCAAATGCCGAAATTTTCGAGGTGTCATGCAAAAAATCGGCGGCTGCCGAAATGTCGAATAGGTAAAATGGGTCACGCGTCACACCCCCTATCGATTTGAACGAAATTGTACAGTAGTGTTTGTTCGTATGTCGAGTAATTGTGTCTGTGCTTTTATGGTAGCCAGGGGAATCAGGCTTAAAATGTCCAAGCAGGAAACACTCTCAATACACCGCCAAAGTGCGGTCACGTTGGGAGCAGCTGGCAGAGTCAGCGCGCCGACACATGGAGCAAAACGTGTCCGCACCTGGTAGCTATATGTCTGCCAGCATTTTCCAGCAGCTGGTTTTTCCAGCTTACTACCATCTGGCACCCTATGTACTGGGCATGTTTTCGTTCCAGCTGAGCCCGACTTTCCAATAATATTGGATCTACTCTCAATACTTGCCATCCAGATGCATATACCTATATTTACTTATGCCTTTCAAGGGAGCGATTCAAATTTGGATAGAAATTGCAACTTGAACGTTTCCACACAAAAGCGAAATGAGTTATGCGCAGGTTGAAAGCGTAGATGCTAAATGACCACCAAGGCATGTCTTGTACATCTCAAGGAGATGCCCTTGGGCGAGTCAGCAATAAGGTGTTAAGCAGTAAGATGGAATCATGCGCTTCGTGCCACTTGAATACAGTTGTGATGACCTATACCAAGCCGATTAGATATTACCAGTGACTTGGGGGGTAAGGCCACAGCATAGCTTGGTAGAACTTCGTACTTATGTAGTTTTGTATTCGGTTTGATTTAAGGTTCAAAATTTAGAAAATGCCCAAGTCGCACACGTATTATTGATGGTGTTATCTCGCTTGAGTGCAATAAGCAGCAGAAGAAAGAAGAGAGTATTCCAGAACACTATATATACCTGGGCGGCGTGTGAGTACACTTTCATTACCAATCTTTTGCACTGTACTGATTGTCTTGGCAAGTTCTTGATCCTCGTATCTCGTATGAAGGGCTGAAGGCCGACTTCAATAATGACGACGACGATCTTATGCTCCACCTCGAGGCTCCAAAAACCGCCCTCAATGAGCATTTCAGGTCTAATTACGCGTTGCGCAAGACTAACGTTGTTGTGCTCCG
Organism: Mycena olivaceomarginata; assembly: GCA_029378375.1. Taxonomy (NCBI): domain Eukaryota; kingdom Fungi; phylum Basidiomycota; class Agaricomycetes; order Agaricales; family Mycenaceae; genus Mycena; species Mycena olivaceomarginata. The sequence goes on from JARKIC010000879.1 coordinate 132,204, forward strand.
CAGGCTGCATCATCTTCCTCTCGTCAGCTTGGCTCACCACAGAAGGATTTCACGGCCCGATATCGCGTCCAGCAGCGTGTTGTCCTGGACGAGCTCAGAGAGTACTACAGCCTCCCACGCGAGGATTTTACCTTTTGTGATCCTGTTCAGTGGGTGGGTTGCCCGTAAAGCCCAATTTCTGAACCTTTTTTGTCTCGCTCGCGATCTCCTCACCATTCCTGGTATGTTTCGAACCTTGGAGACTCAAATATCTTTCTGATTGTCTTTAGGATCGGCTGTTGCGGTTGAACGAATTTTCTCTGGTGGCCGTGACACTATTTCTCTCAGACGTGCAAGCCTGAAGCCCGACACCATCAGAACACTCATGATGGTCAAGCAACGGCTTCGCCTTGCTCGCAACGCCGTCCAGGAGATCGTGGGGTAGTAGTACGGGGTAGTAGTACTTCAATTTACAAGCCGAACTCAGTTTTATTGTGCCCGTTAATACCCGTCTTACCGTCAACGGCCGTACCGTTGACCGTGCCGTCCCGTCAGAGATTTAGAAACCAACAATATCCTTTACAAATTTTAAAAATGAAAAAGAACGGCCGTCTAAACAACGGGCCGTGTCCGTCGACCACCCGTCAAATCGACGGCCGTTGCCGTCGCGGCAACGGGTGGAAGCCCTACGTCCGTCTGAAGCCTTTTCAAACTCCACTTATGGCTATTTGAACCCGGTCTTTTGGAAGCGCCCGTCCAGCGCCTTGAGTCTGACGTATATGAACGTAAGTCGGCACATGCACCTATAAAAGTGTACACAATGCCAAACTCCGCTTAAACTTTCCGAGGCGCTCATTCAAGGGCCAAACCGGCGCCAATGATTTAACCTGCGTGTGCGTGCCTATAAAAGTTTGCACAATGCCAATCATCAGCCCTGAGTCTAGCATTAAACTTTCCGAGGTGCTAATTCAAGCGTCAAACCGGCGCCAATGACTTTGAATTTACTCGCTATTTCATCAATTCCACCCTTGCTTTGAAGGATTCCGTCGCCTCCACTGGAGACTCATATACAAGTGCCCTACATAAAAATGCTTCCTTCAATTCCAATACCTTATAACTGGCCAGGGAGGGGAGAAATCGCTCCCATCAAATCCCGATTTGGCGGGGAATTCGATCCACGGGTCAGTCGATTTCGGCTACCAAAGACCGACCCATCTGCTCCTCAATCGGCGTGGAAATTCGGGAATGTCTAGCTACATGATGTACAACACATTTGGTGTCTCCAGAATTTTCGGAAAGACACCAGGATTGCGGACATCATGTCCTTACAGCCGTTTGCAGAACATAAGGCACGGTCGGTTTTTTTTTTTTTTTCAATGGTTTCCAGCAGAATCAGTGCCACGGGCTCAATTTTGATCCGATTGCCTTGGGAGTAGGTGCATCGTATTCGCATTGAAAATCTGCCTGGGACGAAATACCGTGTTTTTTGATCCAATTACATAATGAGATTTCTTCCAAAAATCTCGGTTTTAAGCAGGAACGCTGTAGTAATGTGAGTACTGCCCCAATTGGCCTAGTTTTTGAATATGTTATACATGCAAGGTACTGTACCATTTCGTTCAATTCTTATCGACACGTGACTTTTAGTTTTTTCCGACAAATCCCCAAAATCCGCTAAAATTGAGAAAAAATTATTGCAGGGGTTTTCAGAAATCGGGTGTGACGCGTGACATAAGAATTGAACGAAATAGTACAGTATGGTGCCCGTCGCTTAGTCACCACCTAATTTCTACTAGTCCCAAATTGGCCGAAGGCCGAATTTTTTTTACTGTATACCTCTCTGGGCCGCTGCGGCGCGCCATTTTGCACGCCTCGGCAGCCTCATACATATCTACTTCTATACAATAATCTGGGCATCTGAATTCCTCCAAATCCACGAGCCTCGCCTCTATTCCGAGTCGGCCGACATTGCTGCAATGGCGAGGAGAAAGAATGGTATGTCGACCCAGGATGCTCAATTACAGGTCTGGAGGTCCAGTTCTAGGCAGTACAAGTCGCATAGGCGTGTTTATGAGGCGGTAGCACGGGCCTTTGACCAGTAGATGGCGTATTTTGGTAGACAGTCCCAATTTGGCCAGTGAGAAAAATATTACTCGCTCAATTTTGATTCAAATAAAAATCGCTCTTGGGAAAAGTTTCCTACAGTGAAAATGAGTCTTTTGGCAAGAGGAATAAGGAGTAATATTCGTTGTCACAAACAGGCGGTGACTAAGTGACGGGCACCATAGTACTATCGGACCACAGTAGCCGTTCTGCCGATGAACGACCAAATGTGGCCCCATCAGATTGATTTCCTGTACAGCTGATTCCAGATCAAAGTGGGTCACTTGGATTCCAAGAAACACCCAAATTATTTGTGGCGATAGTTTGCTGGGATTTCATCATCATCATCATCCAAGCAAATGCGGACTCATCCATGCAAAAACAGTCAAGAATCATTCAGACATGTGCACTGCAGTTAGAAGTGTATATGCAATCCTACAAGCAAGTCACTCGTTTTCTGGGTAGGTTTTCAGAAAGAAAGGCAAGAGATGGCAAGACGGTTAGCAACAAATCACCAATCTCCTCCATGGATCCAATCGACCGAGACAACATCATTTCGAGGGTCGCCGGAATCTTGCTGCGTGAGGGTCACCCCGTATCTGGCCTGAGTCCATACTGCCCATATCTGGGGTAAACTATGGACGACCGGTCAGCTGCTCAGAATAATGGATTGATGAACTCTCTCCACACACTCTTTCGATTCCCCGTCAATCTAACCAAAGCTGCCATCAGGTAATCAGAAAGTCACCTACAATCATGGCGTACCTGTCTGCCTCCGAATTTCACGGCTGCGTCGTTGAGCCAAGCGACAAAGAAGCGGATGCTCTCTGGTTGTCAATGAAACAACTGTCTCTTTACAAAAGATCAATCAACATACCAGCCGCGCGTTTTGCTCCCAGGAATTGGAGGTGGCGGCCGTATCCCCCGCACTCCTTCACTCGCTTTTCGTATTTATGCCAGAGGGTCGCCGTTCCTGGGAGTACAGCCTTACGCGCCCAGATCTTCGCCAGCGCCAGGGACAGGTACTCAGCGTACGTGAAGGTCTGCGCACCCCAGTTCACTATGTGACTGTTCAGAATGGCAGAGTACAGAAGGCCATGGTCCGCAACGTACTATTTAGAAAGCCTATGGTCGGCTCATCGATGTAGACGAAATCCTCATATAAGGAACGCAGGTGTGACCCATCTGTGACGATCGGATGCGGGGACTCCGAGTCGGATGTATTGTGGAATTGTGGTAGAAAGGGGAAAGAATAGCGGAATCCTGTGGCAAATATAATGCGGCTGATCGCATGGAGGAACTTGGGATGCATCAGCTCACGCAGGATAGAATTGAGCAGACACACCGTTCCATTTACAAGCTCAACACTACCATTGCACGCATGGAAGCGTCGTATCTCGGGCACGACGCTGACATTGGCCGGCAAGCGCTTCAACTGGACCAACACGGCACCATACGGCAAGTGCGGATTGGGCGCCTAGGAGCAATCTCTTGAATGACTGGGGCCAGGATGGAATGAGGCAACGTACCCGCACGGATTGGTAAACCTTCCGCGCAGTGGGATTAATGTCTCGCGTTATTTCAACTCCACTTATCTACGTCGCGAAAGGTTAGCAGATGAAAGAAAGCCTACTACCGTGACGCCACTAACCGCGCCGCCTACGACCAGAATCGTCTCATTTATAAACGGCTGGGGCCGCCGATACTGTCGCGAGTGAATGATACTCCCTGGGAAAATCTTTGTCCACTCCTCCAGCCCGGTTATGTATGGAATATTCGGAGCGTTGTACCTCCCCGTCGCGACGACAATCGCATCGAAATCCTGCAAGCATTGGGTACAGAAAAAAAGTTTAGCGGACCGTTCCACACACACACCTCGTTCCACCATGTCGCCTTGCCTGAGTGCTGTCCAGTCCTCTCAAGCCGCTTCAATGTCAGCGTCCACCCGTGCTCCAGCCCCGCATCGTCATAGCGCTTCTCCACGCGCTCCACGCGCGTGTTATACGCGACATCCGGGTTCGCATCATTGCTGTTAGCGCCGTGGAACGATGCAAACGCGCGCAGGGTAGCGCGCAAGTGTCCGGTGAGGTAAAGCTAAAAAATTGATCAATTAATATCAATGTTACCCAGTCTGTGAAAATGAACATACGCCAGGGTGTGCCAAGCGGCCACGGGATTTCGGATTCAGGCTCAACTTTCGCTGGCAATATCCTCACTTATTAACCATTCAACATCCCCACTCCAACCTATACTCCTCCTGAATGTGAAAGTCGTTTATGCTGGCTGGATGATGAGATGGTTTCGAGTGAGCAAGCTCCCTCTCATTTCCTTTCACTCCGCTCTCTCTTCCCCCCTCTCTGTCTAATTTCCTTACTTTATTACCACCTAATTCATAACATTGTCCCACTATAAAACCCTCTACGCGTTACCCATATCACCACTCTGACTCCCGCATTGACACCCCTCACGATACACATTTGCCACGATTTTACCAACAAACAGCATATATAATCTCTTTCCCTTTCTCTCTCACGTACTTCAGATATAATCATTAGCTACAACATCACCAGTTTGGACTTCACCATAGACACTATTTGAGCTTGTAGGGCCTGACTACGAGACACTAATCTCCTTCGCTGTCTGTACCCGTTCTCCGAGGCGGGCCTGGACGCTTGGGCGCGATCCCGCCCGAATTTCACCTGGAGGTACGTACAGACCGCCGGGCTGTTTTTCGGACCTATCCCAAACAACACGAAAAGGAGGATGAATATGTCATAATACCCACAAGAACTCCATGCGGTGGGTTTTGGACCGGTTTTTGGATTTAGAGCCGATATGATATGTACCTCGGTGTGATAAATGCTGATACTGTACAGTTTCGCTCAATTCTCCCTGGCTGTGACCTGTGAACGGCGGATTCGAACTTGGGTTTTCGGAAATGGGCTGAGTGGACCGTAACACCCCGAAAAATTCGTAAATCCCGGGCAAGCGCAAACATTGTTCCAACACAAAGTACGCGGCGCACTTCTGGACATACCAACGACAAAGGAGAAGATCTGGATTTACAAGTGTGAAAATAGCTACTCACCTATGCCCATTAATTATTGACGCCTTGCTGAACTAGTATAGCCATGCTGGGACGTGGAAGTAAGTAAGAGAGCGTTGTTCGACCGGTTTGGCCCCGATCACGTCAAATTCGACATTCTGTGAGAGCGCCGCGGTGCTTTTAAGACACACGACGCACTCGAAAATTGGGTTTTTTGAGCCATTTTTTGTCGATTTTGTGACCTGCTTCGCATATTCGAAAATGCCCTCGGTGACCCGTGACAGGTTCGAAAATTTTCTTAAATTTTGGGCCCTGTGACCCGTGACAGGAGAATTGAGCGAAACTGTACAGTAGTGTTAGACTCGCGACCAGTTCGTTTCCAGCACTGATCACGGGGCAAGAAGATCAGTGCTGTGAAACGACTGGAATATCATGTCATCATTTTGGCTGATGGCGCCAATCGTGATTTCGGACTTGTGAATTTCAGCCCCTCCTCTGCCCTCCCGTACTTTTAGAACAAGGGAGCTCAAGGCCCAGGTTATATAGAGAAAGCTGCTTCATTTTTCATTTTGAATTGATGGAGCACCATTTATTTTTGGGCAAAATCCGAAACAAGTTGGTCTCATTCAACTCAGAATTGAAAACTGTCCATCTTTGACTATGCAACTTTTAACACTTTTTCTGAAGGTACGGGAGGTCAAAAATCCTAAGTCCAAAACCTCGTTTGGCGGCATCAGCCAAAATCGCAGCATGATATCCCAGCCGCTTCGCCAACCGTGATAAGCGCAGCCACGTGCTTGGCGAACGCGGTTGGTCACGAGCCTACAGTAGTGTAGGATAGTGCCTGATCCATGATGTGTAGCACGTGACTAGTCTTGTAGTAAACACGACAAGATGCACCGTCGCTTCGCTCCGGCAACCCACGCAATCAAAGGGGATTGAAATTAATTGAATTCCATACTACGTTAATACCAAAGCATGTAGTTTGCCTCTATAGAGGTTGATATGGTGACGAACCTTCGAACCGTCCAAGCGCGAGCTGAACCCTACAGAAACCGGGGCAGCAGGAAGGGGAAACAAAGCAAATCTAAAGGTGCAAGCAGTCTAACTGTGCCCCAGCCTTGGCTGAGCTGATGTGAACTGAAACGGGAGCATGAGTGTCTGAACTGAAGCAAGCGCATGAGCATGAACCGAGTGTGGGTGTGGGCGGAGCTTGGGGCGACAACGGGGGTCGGGAGCTACGTCCATGTGGGATGAGGTTTCTGTGGTAACAATTCCTATAGAAAAAGACTATCGAATATGAAGTAAGAAAAATAGGATAGAATGAGGAGACACCGTGTCTAAGGTCCTGAGCTGTACGCAATCGGAAATGGAGTGGAAGTAATAATATACAAAGGCTGTGAGCGAGAGCGAAAACATCAGGGAATAGATAGGTGCGACAATGAGGTATGACGGACGAGTTGAGCGACGGGCGGCGTGATGTGGTCGTGGTAGGAAGCAAGAGAGGTGCCGTGGGAGCAGTGTCGGTGATCTCGGGTACTTATGTGCAATTCCAGGCTCAGCGAGAGCGTGCGTGACAACAGACAGCGAAATTTCCACCAGTTGAATGTCAAGGGGGGTGAGCGAGTTAATTTCGACGAGTGAGCGGAGGGAGACCAGCGGGAGCGAAAGTGCGGAAGAAGGAAATGGTGATCATGCATCTTTAAACAAAGAATGAGAAAGGGTAGAATCCGAGCTGTAAAAACGGAAATCACACCCTGCGGCCAAATTAGACCTTGACACCCGGGAAGTAGACGATTGAAGAAGCAGAAAATTTTCAAGAGTCCAGAGGACATGTGGCGATGAAAACAAACAAACCAGAGCGGGGCGGAGTATTTGGGGGCTGGATTTGAATTTGAGTATGGTGCGGGCCGCCTAGCTGCCGCTACCCGAGATTAGTGGCCAAATCGGCCGGAGATTTTTTTTTTTTTTCAAGTGTACCTCTGAGCAGCTTTCGCAATGCAAATTTGAATGGTATTATGTTGTCTCAAGAACGGGTCGGACGCATGTATGGCTTGCGGGGTTGCATTAAATATGCGAGTGATCTCTTACCCCAATTAGTTATTCACATGCAAATATCCCGACGCGCGTCGTTTCGTGTCGGCAGTCGCACACTCAGCACCTTCCACCCATTACTCGGAGCCACCACGATGCCGCCTCAGGCTCGTTACAAAAGGAACAGAGCTGCCTTAGCCCGTGCTGCCAGAACCACTGTCAGTTCCTCCGACCCAGACTCCTCGGACGAATCAGACACCTGCCACTGGGACGGAACAGAAGGCGACAAGGTCCCCCAATTCCGGGAACCATTTGCCGATGCCAGTCGCCACCTCGATTCTGGAAGCGCAACAGAGTGGGCCTGTGAAGATGGGATGCTTCCATCTGATGATAATTCAAGTGACGCCGACGAGGATCTCGAGGGGATCGAGCTGCTGCAGAGCCTTGCGCGGGCTGGAGAAAATGAGGACGTTTCCATCTCGACTGCGTACGCTGTCATTACCGAAGAAAAATCGAAGGAAATCTGGGTGGAGGCACAGCGGATGGTTCGGGCTTTCAGCTCGACTATATACACCTCCCATCGCCGTGTTCCGGAGACTTTTGCACGGAGGTTCGACCAGTAAAGACGGGCACACGACTGGCGTCATTTTGTTCCATCAACGCCGCAAAAATACTCAAAATCTGGTCTCAACTTAGCATTCAATATCTCGACAGTTCAAGCTAGTTTGCCTAATTCAACTCTTACAATTCTGCTCAATCTACAACCTCTCTGCTCGCAGCCCTGCGTATTCTGGCAGCGGGTGTTCCATCTGGATATGATTCAGTTAATTTTATTATTAGTGCTGTGATTCACTCAAATGGTCCTTGGCTATATCTCGACACCATTGGCGTCTGCTCCCAGCACTGAGCTCGGTTATCGAAGGTGCGTAGCCTCGAATATTTCCCAATCACCGGTATTTAGATATGGACAGCTCCTCCCATCACGGCCGCGTTGCCGTTGTACCAATATGAACGACCCCCCCTCCGCCTATCGACCCATCCTCTCTCCAGCTCCTTTCTGTCTCCCATGGAATTCGACCCTTGCCATACTCAAGCATGAAAACAGCCTCGATCTTCAACTTCAAGTATCATTTTGAAGCTGGCTACTTTACCCGGTGCATCTCATTATGGTTGGTTCTTTCTTTGGTTGTGTGTTGCACGCAGGTACTTATTCATTCGCTCCGAGCTCTATAGTTTTGCCTTGCTTCTTAAATCAAGTTCTGCCTGGGTCCCACATGAGTTCCTTTTCTGTTTTTTTTTTTGTATGTAGTCCAATGAACTGCGAACTGTGTTGAATTCTGGTCGACTGCAGCGGATCAACGCATGTCGTGGATCACACTTGGAAAATCTTGGAAGCTTCAACTGCGGGCTGCGGATCGAACCGGAATTGGTCCTGCATCGCCAACACATCGTTCAACGGTGCTTCTCAGGTTATTCTAAAATCACAAGGGGATGCATTCCGAAATTCAATTGTTGAGGTTGAAACTTCAGATGAAGGGTTCATTTTTCTTATCAACGGCATAAAAAAGGTAAACGGTGCACTTCACTTGAGTTGGTGAGCAGAAGGACCGGAGTTGGTTTGAATGTGGTGTTGATGCTGCGCAGCCGCATCTGCACTGTGGGCCCGGCATGAGATCAAAGCAAGAGGTAGACTAGAGAGGAAAGCTCGGCGGAAAGAAGTAGTTGGCGGAGCTTGAAGAGGCTTCGGACAGACATGCATAATTTTATGAAGAGATAGACTTTCATTTCTGTTGATACGCCATAATCTCTTTCTCTGTTTGGATCCCAATCTTGACTTTGACTCGGTATGGTTACTAGCACCTTTATTTATTCCCTTATATATCTTTTGCAATTCTTTCATTGTCTGAGTGCATATCCGGAGCGAAGCGGAGGCACATCTTGTAGGGTTACATAGTTCTCCCAGTCTATGTAAGTCTACATAGAAAAGGAATTTCTATCCAGCTAAAGTGCGTTTCCAGATGGGAGCAATTAAGTCCAAGTCCGCTTCTCCCCAATCGGAGAATAACTACAATATTCTTCTGTAGGAATACATCCGTGTTTCAAAGAATTTGCCCACCATTTTTGGTGCTCAAGGAAGTATCAAAACGACTCAACCGTGTTTTGTTGACGTTACAATGAGGCCGAGTTGGGCTGAAGTTGCACTTGTTCACAATGTCAAAGCTTGAGAAATACTTTGGATCTGAAGACTATAAATCTACCCACATACCTATGGTGGACCTCATAGACACACAGTTCAGCTTTCGAGACTACAATAGACATTGAAGCAGGTGTTCCAAATCTATAGACATCCAGAGTGCATGAAAGACACTCATAGACTGGCAGTACGTCTTCATAGACCACCAAAGATCACCAAAGACTTGGATAATGCTGGTTATGTCTTCATAGAATTTCGGATTTTCCTGATGAACCTCGCAACCCCCACCAAAATCGGCGCAACCCTCGCGCAACCTCACAACCTCACAACCCTATGTAATCTTCTGAACAACCTCGACAGTTCGAGCCGGTGCGAGGGCCAAAATTTGTCTTTCTTCAAAAAAGAATTGTGGTGATTATACTTGCCGCAGTGCTTAGAAGACTTCTAGCGCGGTTTTACATTGTTTTGGAACTATTTAAAACACTTTTTTTTACTACTAATTTGAAGATTTTCGAGGTTGTCAGGTTGCCGCAACCTGACAACCCCAAACAACTGACAATCAAAATGTCAAAAGGCTGATGTAGCGAGAAGGATTTGTTTATCGTTGTAGTTAAGTGAGGGTGTGCAGCACGGTGATGTCGATGATGTTGCAGTGCAACCGGGATTCTCGGGCTCCACATCCTCGGAAAACGAAACGCTCTAGAATTCAAGGGTACACCGGCAATTAAAAAATTGCACTAGGGCCGATTTTTTTTTCCGCAGCTCGGTGGGTAGACTAACTAACTAAAGTAATACCCCATATAGTAATTTATCACGTGTTTTAGTTGCCGGCGGACAGCAGCAGCGTCATTTATGATTTAATGCTTGGGTTGCTTTCTTGCAACGTTTGGGACAATTTTGATTGGTATCTGCTTGTACTTACCTGTGTGTCGGAACGATTCCGACTCTTGCTGACTTGGTACTGGTACAGAGCCTCTTCCCTGTGTGTCGGAACTGTTCCGACTCTGCCCGAGTCGCGACTTGGTACTGGGTATGTGGCTTTTTTTTCATTTGCTCCAGTAGTCCAGGGGGTGATGTTATCAATATCTGGTGATGTACGAAAGCAAAAGAGCGCACCTCCGCAGGCGGCTTTGTGCAGCCGCGTGCGGCTCTGCGCATCCTATCTATTAGAGAGGTTGCGCAAAACCCCTCCGGTGGGGTGGATGCGCCCACGTGATGTCGCGTATCGCGTAGATCGACGTGTATTCCAGCCACGACAACGGTACTACATAGGTCAGAGGGCAACGAGACAGACTGAGCCAGCATCCAATGGAAACTTTTTTTTGTAAGGTACGTGATTTTGATGGCTGACTCGGCAACTCCATTGCGAGCTCAATTCTGCCCCAAAACTTTGATTACTTCGCAGTCAAACGTCGATGATCCATGCACTTGTCGAAGCGAAAGTGTGCGATGTAAGGCCACGGACAAGTAGGCGAAGGAGGCTGCACTATGGAACCAGTGGTCTGTCTGGTCTGGACCACGCACAGAACTTTTGTGCTGATACTTTGACTTATCTTTTTCCCATTTTGTAACCCAATGATGATTGATATCAATGATCCATTATACCCGTCAAACGGGTGCCGTGCCCGTCCCGTCGGAGATTTCCACTGCCCTTCAACGGGACGGGTCAGGTACCCGACGGGCCGTCGAAAAACAGCCGTCACGGTCGTCCGCCGGGTTGCCAAACTGTCCAAAATGTCCCCGCGTCAGTGAGAGGCAGCTAATGTCGGAACCGAAGGTGTGAACGAAACTTTCCTGTTTTGGAATGTTTTCAGAGAATTGTCAGTAACTCAACCAGTTCTCCACCAGTTTGGATAAAGTGTACGTATATCTGTCGGGCTAATTCATGCGCGATTAGTGATAAAAAGGAATTCACGAAAATATTATGTATTGGGTAATCTGTGCTTTTAGGCTGTTTTCTGCCAAATGCTAACTAGTATGCCCAGAACATGTCCCAGCGACCTAATATTTTGGGCGGGACAACATGCTTACCTGAGAAACATTTGATAACGTGCAAATGGTCCGAAAACTGAAATTACCTAATATATAATATTTTCGCAAAAGTGGCTCTGTCACTAATTGCGCGTGGATTATCCCAACAGATCTGTCTAGTTTTCATCCAAATTGGCGAGGAGCTGACAGATATTGGCAATTCTTTGAAAACATCTAAAAACAGAAAATTTCCTGCCACGCCTTCGGATCCGACATTAGCTGTAACAGAAAGAAAAGGAAAAATCCTATGATAGAATCAACCACTCATACCTGTTGAGGGTATTGAAACACATGGGCTTCCCGTCGAAATTTTGTAACGTGGCCAAGAACCTGTACACAAATGAGGAGACAATTGTAATGATTAACAAGCATTCGCCGGCGCTTCGCGCCGGCTCTCACTTGCTTGCGTCGGCCTTGCTAGTTTTATTGAAGTTGGGCATGCATTTAAAAAAATTCAACTCAGCTTGACTGGGCTCTACTTCATCTTATGTAGGCCGTGTCTTGACAAAATGTGAGATAACAACTTTCAGTTGGCAATAATGGCATGCCTCGGAATTAAGTGGGGCATAATATAACAATTACTTCATGCCGGTTGAGGGATAACGGATGTCAGCTGTGCAATATAACCATATGGGGATCCAGCTTCAGACGGACAGAAAGCTCAATCTTATAAGGGCCTGATCGGGTGCACTAGAATTGCATTAGAATTGTCTTAGATTCCACTAATAGAATTGGCCAGGTAAGATCCGAGCTGGAGGCCCCCAATCACCCATGCTGCAATAGGGCTATATATAGAGCGTCACTTCATCACCGGCGCGGGGACAGAGTTTCATGCGGGGTCGCGGCGATGATGGGGATTGCGATCCGAGATCTTCCGGCATCGGCATCCTCCGACAATCATCCGGCTGTCGGGCCTCATGTAAGATCTGACCCGATTCTATAATTGGATTCTAAGCCAATTTGAGGCAAACCAACTCCCTCACTCCAGGCCCGCTCCTCGTAACTAGCAGAACAAGTGAATGAATGATCAAGACAACCAGATTCTGCGCCCGCGGCGAAAAAACTCATTGAAGGGACGGCAATGGTACGGGTGTGGACGGCACCCAGCTGTATTGAAAAACTATAGATACGCGTCTGGAATTCTCCTTTACCGCTGGTGGCGGTGGCAGTAGTTTCCGTTCGATTCGCAGAAAAGCAGCCAAGAATGAGCAGTGAAACCGGGGCATATGGGAATGTGGGTTGGTTGATGGGCCACACATATTCCACTCGGATGATGATGAAATCCCGTTTATTCTCATTCTGCCCTCGGTTGGCTGGGTTAGACGCCTATCATGTGGAGCAGGAAGCCGAGGAGTTACTGATCCGTCGGTGTTGAATAGGGCCGGAGTGTTTCCGGTGGTGATCGAACCCAGACGTCGTCAACCGGGTGCCGTTGCCAGTGAGGTTTTCCGCCGCGGGCGCCGAAATGGGTTGTATCTTGATCCTTCATTCTCATTCTACATGGAGGGATTCTGGAGTGGCGCTGGTTCTAGAATTGCGTTAGAATTACTCGTGGTGGAAAAAAAGTGATGGACGGTCGGTTTGACGGCCATATCTCTACGATGGAGCATCTTTTTGACGCAAACTCAACTATGCAGGACATATACCGGACAGGTGGCAGTATTTGGAACCATTGATGGCATCACTGACAGCTGATGTCCCATCAGAAACCGCCAACAACCAAAATGAGCATTTTTCAACTCGCTCTAAAAATTTACCTAGTAAAATTTATGAAGACTAGACTGAACCCTCTATCACTGCGAGTAATTCCACCAGTCAGATGGTCGTAAAATATGCATCCGTTGTGGAGATATGAGGGGTCGTCATTTGACTGTTTTGTCCTGTTTCGTTGGGAAGTCGGCATTTTTTGATGGCATCAATAGGCTACAATTTTCTTCCAGCCCAGTAGAACTCCCCTGTATTCGGTTTTGGGCCCTTACCCCTTCTTCCAGCTCTGGAATCTGTCAGCAAATTCCACCGTCCATCACTTTTTTCCACCACGAGTATAGAATCGGCTATATTCTATCGGACGAGACCCGGCAGCACTCGCGGCGCAGTATGTAGATCCTAGGGGCCCTTTCCCCGGTGATGATGTGACACTCTATATACAGCCCTATTGCCTGGGTGATTGGGGGCCTCCAGCTCGGATCTTACCCGGCCGATTCTATTATTAGAATCTAAGGCAATTATAATGCGTTTCTAGTGCACCCGATCAGGCCCTTATAAAGAGGGAGAATAGGTTTTAAATTTTGCTATATCCCATAGTCGATTTTTCAGAAAACACTGATTTTTTTTTTCGTGTGAGGCAATGATGGAAGTAAAGTACGGACTAAACTATCGAAAACTTCATGAAATTCATGAAAAATTCAGCAAAATTCTAATTGAAGTGGTTTGGCTAACAACCCAAACAATGCTGGCAATTAATTTTTGCCAAAACCACCGGCGGTACATGTATTGCAATTTGTATTCTGCAGCTCTGAGTGTGGACCGAATTCGAGCAAGACAATAAGTATATGAATCTTGTAGTCTTTGTTAGGTTGCAGTCAAGTTTAGAATTTTCTACCCAGCCCATCCTTCAAAGCAGCGGAATTGATGAAATAGAAATGCAAGTAAATTCATACATTTCGGAGAAAATATAATTGTCGGGTCGCAGTCATGTTCAGAATTTTCTTCCCGGCACACATCCTTCAAATTAAGGGCAGAATTGATGAAATTGAAACTCATAAGGTGTCAGAATTGATTAAGAATTGATGAATGGGGCACACCCAAAATTTTATAAGGAGAGAGATGAACAGCATCTGATCATTGAAGTAGGAAAGATGAAGGAACATGATTTTTTGTGTTTTCTGGTGGGTGCTTTGGTTTCGAGATCACAACCCAATTGACCTCGGCGACAGCAGAAAAAAGACGCGACGCGACGGTCACGTGGCAGTTGGGACCACGTTTTGATTATTGATCGATGCGGAGAACGGGCCGGTCGGAAAACGGGCCGGTCTGCAGCTGATAATCAATATAAGGCTAGTGCAAAGATTGACAGATGGCGGAGTTTGAAATGGCTTCAGACAGACAGACACGCGTAATTTTAATAAAGGGGTGAATGGAGAAATGAGCAAACCATTTACTGTAACTCGGGCAGTCAGACAAGTGGATCCACTCTCATGCCTATTATTCAACTCAGCGATCAGGGGGGAGGCGGTATCACAATCGGTGAAATCAACTGGGTACGCTATGCTCGTGTTTGGTTTGATCACGTGCTTTGATCGCCGCGCGCCGGCAGTATCTGGTGACCCCCAAACGATATGGAAGTACAACGGGATGTACCATATTGTCACTGAACACTCAACCAATGATTCACTTGCTGTTGTTCCGCCGAAGTTCATGTTCAAACTTTTCATCCATGCTGCAGAAGAACAGGCTTTGGGGATCTCAGAGGCCCAGACTAGACAGTGGAGGCAGGAGTATTCGGTACCAGACAGCGATTTTATTGATCAGTTTGCCTCTCCCGATAAAAGAGCAAGAGCCGGGACCGTATCATCAGGTTCAGAAGTCTCAGCTTCCGACAAACATACACCAAAAAAACTGAGGAGAGCCCCTTAGAATAGCATAGTCTATGCACATGTATTATATCTTGGTACATAGAATGAAATTGCCTTCTATTTGAAGTCCGCAGAGAGCAAAGCAGCGCGACGCGATGCGAACGCGAACGAGATCATTTGCCGAACTGCCGGCGCGCGGCGATCAAAGCACGTGATCAAACCAATAGCGTACCCAGTTGATTTCACCGATTGTGATACCGCCCCCCCCCCCCCTGTCAGCGATCTAACCTCTTGCTTGCCTGGTATGGAAATCCGGGCTTAGAGGAGTCAAAGTGCCTCGATGTTTGGTCTGCAATGATACAGTAATAAGAGCCCGACGCTGGAAGAAAAAAATACCTATTCAGCATTGACACTCTTAAAAATCTGATTGGGCAAACACCTTGGCCCAATTGCATCTGAAATGGGCTATACTGGGCCGAGCGCGGCTGGTGTATCCGTTGCACTACAGACGAAGACCTGAGCCCTGCCAAAAGGGGCCACTTAAGTATGATTGCGGTTCCGGGATGCTCGTCGATCTGCAGCAGATGGTGCAGCAATAATGTGTGTTCCTTCCATTGACCCAAGTGCGCCGTCAAAGAATGGGGAGACTCTGGGATTGAACTTGATGGATTGCGGCGCAGGGGCGCCAACCGAAGATGACGGCAGTGCGAGATAACATCATTTGATACCATTGAAGAGCGTTTCAACAGCCAAGCTACGATCGCCGACGCAATTGGTAAGACCAGTCCGCGACGATTTCGGTCTCGGTGCCGAGGATGTTGGGGACAACGGCCATCGGCAGCTTGGGGCTTTTGCAGATGCCTTCCCTCCTTTCACGAATTCGATCAGAAATGCTGAGCTGATCCGTAATGGGTACGTTGATTTTTCGGGATGTATAATGTGTTCTAGAAGGAGGGTTTGAAAAAGGGAGACAAGCCTTATGCCCATGTTATCTGAAAAGACTGAGGGTGACGCAAAATCGCTGTCAATTTCAAGAACCAGCAAAAATGTACCAGAAAATCGCGGCGCCAAAGCGATCCCGGGGATCAATCCACGGGGCGAAGAATTCCGAAGAACAACCACGAAGGTAGCCTGGTCAAAGAATGAACTTGAAAACCGTGCGGAAACAACTTGAGGACCACAAGCGGTTGCTTGAGCTTTTTTCTGTCAAGGAGGTTCCAGGCCTTCCACGGTTACTTTCCAACGCCAAGAAGGAAGGTTGGAGTACTACAAAAAACCGCGGAAAAGGCTCAGCTTGCGATTGACGGCAGATACCATCCTCGGAATTATACCGAGTTTGACAACGATCTTGCTATCCTCATTTACGAGTTGGGCGGTGGTGCAGCTCTGTATGCGCTCAACAAGGCTCCTATCATGCTCCCATCTCGCCACACCATTGCCAGCATTCGTCGAAAACAAAATATCCGCATCACTGTTGGAGACGTCAAAATTTCGGACATCCTCGAGAACATCGAGATTTTGTTCCGGGACATTCACCCCGGAGAGGATGGCCCCGTCCTCCACACCCTTTCCCAGGATGAAATCGCAGGTGACGGACGTTTATGCTATCTGGATGAGACAGACGAGATAGCCGGGCTATGCGAGCATGCAACATCTCGGCTCAAAACATTCAAAATGGGATCTGAAAGCGGTCGAAGAGGCCGTCAAGGCCATTAGGGCTGGTGATATTCACGTTGGAAAGGAGTTTAGTGTTGCTGCCTTTTCTACGCACGCACAAACCGATTACGGCACAAAACCAGTTTTGTTGCAGTCTACCTGCAAGAAGGGGTCATGGCAGTCGTCTGCAGAGTTGCTACAGAAGCTTATACACGCGTGGAAGCTATCTCCGTTCGGTGAAGCGAAACACGGTCCGCTCGTGTCGATTGCCTCTGACGGCGACGGTAGACGGAGGGCTGCATTATATCTTATTTGCATGCACAAACAGCTTGACCGCGACGACCCACTCTATGAATTTCTTTCGGATCTGCCTGGACTAAATTTGTACACCGGTTTCGGTGGTCTCACCATAGATTTCGACTACAAACATTTATTCAAACGTACGCATGGGAATGTTGGTCATTCCGACTCGTTACTGACAATTTGCAGGACTTTACACACTGCTTTGCTCAAAACAGGGTCTTCTTGTCAATGGGGTCATTATTAACAAGACCCTTATCGCCCAATGGCTCGAGAAATTGACCGGGCACGATTGGTCCGATGAGAGCATACATGCTCTATTGAACCCTAAAGATCCGCAGGACGTTCCCCGAGCCATCAAGCTCATTTGCTTGGTCGCCGACTTGCGCGAAGTTGAGGAAGAGTTCACTCCATCCGAAAAGAAACCCATCGTGCTCTGTGTCTCCTTGGGGAGATGTTTGATGCCCTTGTTGAACCATTTATCAACCCAACGCTCTCCCTTTCCGAACAGCTGATCCGGATCGTGAAATTTGCGCACATTTGTTGTGCCCTTTTTTCCAAGCACGAGGGTGACTTTGTTTCAAGTCAGCTATACGGGGACCTTCAATGCATGGTTAAAAACATGATCTTCAAAATTGCGCACACCAAGGTCTTGAATCCGATGCTTAAAGTCTTCCTCTGCCTTCTGGGAGATGATGTTCTGGAAACCCTCTTCGGAAGGTCGAGGATGATTGGATGACATTCACCAAACATGGCAATTGACGAATTGCGCCAGCGCTTTTGTTCCGCGTTACGCATCGACAAGATCTTCGCGAAATACCCCTATTTAGAGCGCCGCGCTCGACGCCTCAGATTGGTTCGCAGCCGGGACGTTGATCACTTGTCGCCAGACCATTGGGAGGGCGATCTTACCGCTGGGTCGTGTGATATCCGGGCATGCTATTACAAGGGCATTGCAGAGGCCAAGGTCGTCCTGGTCAAGTATGGATGTGACATGGACTTCGAGACTCGTTTTGCTCAGGAGGGCTTCGATTTAATGCGTCCCAATGGCGGAAAGTACCCCGGAGTTTCCAAAGAGGTCGACAGATCACTGGTAGATGCAGCTGCAGATGAAGCATCATCAGGTTTATTCGATTCCGCTAGCGGCAAGATCGACACCCTTCATCCAGAAATCCGACAAATCCTCGGTTTTGACGCGCAGGCCGTGCTTGCCGCAGAGAAGGCTGCCCACATGGAATCGAACGTAGATGCAGATTCCAATGGCCACACTATTTGGATTAATCTGGATGAGGCTGGAACGAAAAGAGCTCACAAGAAAACCATCCTTCGGATATACATGGATCCAACCTTCGACATTGACGACCGAAAGAGTCACGATCGCTTACTCCGAATTCGATATTACTCTATTGGCGGTGACAGCTGGAATCGGGGAGCCTCGACAATTTATTCCAAGTCCACTGCCGATGATCACCTACTCAAAATTCAGGGCCTCTTCGCAACTTTGGTGTGTTTCAATACATCCAAGGTGTCTTTGGCTATCCTCCAGTGTACGGGGATTAAAATTCTCAACACTAATCCTGTAACATATCTGGAGGCAGCGCCTATCGCGGAGATTTCCCTGCCAGAGACGCGCTACGAGATCTCCGGACAGATATTATCACTCGTCCCATTTGATGCATCATCGGACTCGAGCGCAGACATTTCGTGGGCATGGGCGGTCCAGTTTGTTGCATTCGAGTCAGCCAAATCCAAAAAGACCGGTGCAACGGACTCCACTGCGCGCATGCGCCATCCCAGCATAACCGTAAATGGACGACTTGTTCTGCCATTGGTGACTGCAGATCTCAAACAGGCGACGTTGGAAGAGATCTTGAAAGTCTCTCCGAATTCAAACACTGATTCGGAGAAGACTTGGGTGTTTCCTAACTCACAACTAGATGGCCTTGCTACAATTCTTCTTGATAGGGTCAAGGAAGAAGAAATTCGACTGATGATCCCGGTTTATGGTGTAGTCAAGGACGGTAGATATCCTTATGAAGCCACCATTACTGACGGTATGTTTGGCATCCCAATTCCTCTCGTGTTTACTAAACAGTCACAGTTGCAACCCAAATTACGAAAAGAATTTCTCATTGTTTCAGTTCCGTCAACGCACCTGCTCCAAAAAACGCCCCCCGTGCCTGTCGTATTTGTTGAAAAGATGTTCTGGGGCCGGACCGGCAGAATCACGTTGGGAAGCACATCCTGCTTTCTCAGCGAGGGGTGGCAGAAGCAAACCTCACAGGGGAGGTAAGTCGACGGGCATTGAATCAGTTTTAGGTTAAAGGTCTTGCGTAGGTCACAAAAGATTACCCATGAGGCTTTTGCGGTCAACCAATGTCGGACGGGTGCACCATCAGTATAGTCAGCGGCAAGGCCGTTTCATCTTGCTCCGAGCATTATCCATTCCAGGTCAAGAAGAGTAGGCGAGATATGAATTAGGATGAAGGTCGGGGCGAGGACGGGGAACGGGCTTGCGTCACCCGCGCAACGGAGCCGCCCGTCGCGGTACCCGGGCACGGCCTGGGTGGACGCGACGCCGAAGAGCTGGAGGTAGATCTCGTGGGCGAGGACATTCCGCGCTCGCATCCGTCTTCGTCTTCGTCAGCGAGGACGCTGCTCCCTTCCACCTCAGGCCTCAGCATCGACGTCTGCGAATACACGCGTCCAGTTCGGCATCAACGTCGCTGCAAGCACCCACTATATCCACCTCGACACCAACGCGCAAGCCCACAAGCGCCTCGCAGGCCCGGGCGTCCCACCCCCGAGCCCCGAGGTTCCGCAGCACGCCCCGCGTCCGCGCTGGGGGCCGCTCATCGGCACGCCGCGCGGCGTGCGTGCGGTCGAGCAGGTGCGAGTGCGGGGGGAGTGGCGGATGCGGCGGTGTCGTGCTTGACCGCGGAGACGTGCGCGATCGGTATGGGGAGGGCTATTCGAATGTGGGAGAAGGCTGGTATAACGGTGCGGGTGCGAGGGAGATAGGAGGGTACGGGTACGCATATGCGAGCAGCAGCAATGCTGCAGGTGCAAGCAAGGCGTACGCGGGTCGTCGAGCGCGCTGGAGGATGGGAAGTTTTGCACGAGACGTCCACGTATGGTTGGCGCGGGCGGGTGACGGAGGAAGAGGAGGATGTGGACGTCGTGGGCGACGCCCCTAACGGTGCGTTTCTGTACCTTGTTTTCTTTCTTCTCGTCGCGTTCCCCCTCACCTCCCGTTAAATCATCTTGGTCTTCGCCCCATACCTCCTCTGCTCCGCTTTCTCGTCGACGATACTTCCTCTTCTCGTCCGCATTACTAACTTCGTCGCAGATAAGCCCGCGCGCTCGGACCGTACACGCAGCAAGACACGGCGGCATAATCGCGAGCGGGACCGGGACCGCGATGGGAGGCGCGAGCACTTGCAGGAGGAGATTTGTCCCCCCAAAATGCGCAAGCGGTGGAAGGCGGGCGGGGGTGGGGCCGAGGTCCATGCAGCGGCACCTTCGCGCGCGCAGCAGGGTAGCGAGAGGGTTGCGCGCAACGTCGTCCGGGGGAAGGGGAAAGCGCGCGCGGTGGACGAGGCAATGGAGGTCGATATCGATGGGATCGATACGCCGGGTCAGTCGAGAGTATTCCTCGTGGCATGTTATGAAGCTGACCACCTTTCCTTAGGCGATCGGCTCCCTCTCCCCCCGCCCCGCGTGCCCCCACCCCCTCTTTTCCGCTCGCCGCTCGCGCAGCCGCTGTCGGCGCTCTCCGCGGGCCCGTCGCCGAGCGCCAGCTTCGCCCTCCTCAGCCTCACGTCCCGTATCCGGGCGCCGGGGCCCGCGTCCCTCTTGATTTTCTTTGGGTGCGGGTGCGGACGTGGACGTCCACGCGCATGGAGATGCGCCGGACCTACAGGGCAAGTTAGTTTACATAAGTTACTTGTGCAACCATCCATGGAAACAATAAAGCTAAGTGAAACCGGTAATTGAATTGTTCGTATATACCCTGCCATTTTGAAGCACGTGAAAGGCTTGCCTTTTGAAATTTTCTTGTTTTGGTATGTTTTTGAAGAATTGTTTGCAACTCAATTAGTTCTGCACCGATTTGGATGAAACCACATGCTCCCATTTCACATTCACTGCCTCACTCCACATGGTACCTCTTATCTATTTCATATTCCCTAGCTACACAGTGTATATATATGAGCACTTAGTAGCTGCAAATACTACTTCAGTTTTCCCCCAGATCTCAACTCAAGTCACCCACTTTGTTTCGCTCCCGCTACGCTTCGCCTCCGCTCACGCTCTGTATTGTTCGCCCCCGTCTACGCCTATGCCCCACAGTCTCCATCATCCGGCTGTCAGTGTCTTGTCACATGAAAGGCTTGCCTTTTGGGCAGCGTGATTGAATGCCAATTGAATTGTTAGTATATACCTTGCCATTTTGAACCACGGCCCAAACACCCGGAAAACTCTTTGGCGCGACCATTTGCGCCGCTCCTGGTGGTTTGACCACGATTTTTTAGCACATTCGGCCAGAAATGTTGTCGAAAAGACCATTCCGGCCCCAAAATTCAACTCGGCCCGTGACTAAAATAATGCCCCGGCTCCAGTTTCGTCCGGACAGGACCTAGATTTCCCGCCAACAACCCATCACCCTCATTTTTGTCCGGCCAGGAGCTAGGTTTCGAGGCCAAAATCTCAATTTTTTGTCCGGCACGGGGGCTAGGGTGCCAAGGGATAAACTGGGGTCCTGATGTACTCTTTTTTGTTTCAAAAATAAAAAAGAGTACAAAGGTTGACAGAAAATTAGTCACGAATGGCGGTGTAATAAGCAGCGCCCCAAACCCAAAAAAAACAGCATCGCGGTCTCGTCCCACCAGCACTGTACCCACAGTCCCCCTCCAGATTCATCTCCTTTGAGCGAGAGGAATGCGCTCTCGTTATCCCTGGTGTATGTCCTTTCCAAAAACCCAAATGTCATTGAACTGAATTCATCATCATCATCATCATCACCCAAATTTTCACCAACAAACTCACTTAGCCTGACGTCACCTTTGTTTTTGGGCCGAAGTGGCCGAAGTATCTTTTGAGATTCGCAGCACCGGCGTTGCACTGGTGCCAAGAAAATTATGAAGTACAACACATATTGATTCATATAAGCAACAGCTAGAAACAGTGCGAATCGAACTTTTTGGGGACTAAGGACGGAAAACCTGGACAGCCGGCAGCACTGCTAACTCCGAAGCTAAGTCTAGTGGCACGTGAGTACGGCAGTAGACTGCATGACTTGACTTGCCAGGCGGAATGTTCTGTTTGCGCAGACCCTCCACATTGAGACGTGTTCTGCAGCCGTATAGTGCATATTCGGGTTCTATGTTTGCAGCCAGAATCAATCTCGGAAAGATCGCCTCTTGCAAGGCTGCACGAAACGGTGCAATTTGGGCCATGTATTGTGCATTGTGAGAGATAACTATGTGGCTCTGATTTGGCGTCAGATAACAGGTAAAAAGAGACGCAGAGAGTCCCACCGCATTGACTTGGCCCTGATAAACATTACGCCCGTGTGTAGCATTATACCACTTCGACCGGGTGGCGATACACCACAGCGACAGGGTTGAGCCGAATTCACGTGCTGCCGTCGCCTGTTCTGCGCTGAGATACACAGTGAAGTCGTCCTTGAATTCAGAGATAGTTTGAAAGAAATGATCAATCTGCTTTAGCGCCTGCGTATGAATTTCACATCGGCGGTCAAGAGTGTTTGCTGTTAAAATTTTAACTTCTGAGGTGTTAATTAACGGCGCCATGAACCTTGATCAGTTGAGAACTCTACAGTCGCCAAACCGTTCAAGTAGTTTTTTTGATGCTTAAGGTAAGTTGTTTTTGCCTCATTGGTAGGCAGTTTAGAGAGAGCGGCGAGGAGCTAAGTAGGAGTCGGGTGAGACGACGTAAGATTCTCAGAGGAGATAACCCTACCGCGTAACCATACTCGACCAGCAGATTTTGCATGGCAGAGTCGAGTGACTGAATGACCGACCAGTGAAAACATTACCTCGAATCCCATGCAACGACTTACAGGAGTCAAGAGTTTGATGAGGCGCTGGAAGTCAACATCCGGATTGAAGAAATTGTGATCAATGATCATAATAAGCTGCTGGTGAAATGGAAACCAGATGTCGCTATCCGGTGCTGAGATCCATTCGAAATTGACTCCTCCATATGATCTGTTGATTATGAAATGGAGTGTCCACGTGCACACAACTGCCCGGCTTACTCACACTGGGGTGGTCTGAAATCGACTTTGCCACCGCTTGGGTAATGTCTGGATAAATCTCCTGTGCCCATATACCGTTCGGCCCAGGAAAGGATCCCCGGTTTGCGCATACAACTCGTCGGCGAGATCCCGAATCGGTACTTGACCGGAACGGACCACGGTGGCCAAACGAAGCTGTTTACCAGTCCCCAAGGAAGCAATGTACAAATTCCCATCGTACTCGCGGATGCCCGACATGACCTTGACGTCGAGGCTTCCGTCTGCTTTGCAAACTCCGCAAAGCACATGAGTAACAAAATGGCGAACGCATTCATCCCAATATGTGATTGCAGGTGTTCGATAGCCTCGATAAACGTCAACTAAGCGAGGCTGCTCAAACGCTAACGACTCACGGATGGCCAAGGCTTGGGCATCAAAACAGAAACGATACCCGACGGCATACGGCAGAGATCCAGATTCGATGGTACCCGCCACGGCTTGTTGCTCGTTGGGCTGCGTGGCCGGGTAAGTTTGCACAGCTAAGTGTACATTGTCAAAGAGAGTCGTCAAAGGAGTTGGTGCTCGCTTACGCGGGATAGAGCACTGTGTCGTTGTTGGACCTTGTGACTCTGGGGAGAATATTCCCTGGCACAAAATCAGACTGTGGAATTGGGTCTCAAAATTTGGACACACCACGTCAGAATTCTGAAGAAACTCGACCCGTTGCGTCACAGGGTTGGATACCTCGTCTTAACAATGGTCAGGGTGATTAACGTTGAATCAAATAGATTAACAACAAACCAAACTGAGCATCAAGCTGGTTGTGCGGATCCGTGCATCCGACATTCCCGTTGCAACTGACGCTTCAGGTCCGTCATGCATCGCTGGGTTGACGTTAACTGGCGGCTCATGGGACAAAGAATTGGAAGGAATGGTCAAAGCCGCGCACCTGGGATGTTGAATGACTCTGATTCGGCGATGTCAGTAAGCATTTACATTCAATCGGGCATATGAAAGTACTATGATAAGCTCCGTGATTGACCGCACCCTGGTTACCCTGCGTTTGGGGCGAGTACAACTCGTCTGGTTTCATCATAGAATCAGTACCACGACGAACAGAATATATCACACTTTGCGACGATATCACGTACCAACCGCCGCATTTCGGTGTCGGTCTGCCGTTATACTTTGGAGGGTGGCCCACTGTGTCATTTGTGGGGAAGGAAGAATCGTCAGTCTGACAGGGATCAATCGTTATAGCGCTCACGATTTCCTGATCTCGGCCCAATGCTCCCGAATCCACGGTGCCGGCATCCGGCATGCCGTACCGGGCGGCGTGATGGAAGGCGGAGATTGACTGTGGGCTCCCGTCGGCATTCCACAGGACCCGGGATAATAGGTGGGAAGGCCTGATGTGATTCCTGACAAAATTTTGAGATTTTGGCCTCCAAGCCTGGTCAAAATCCTGACAAAATTTGGGTTTTGGCCCGCAGGCCTGCGCAAAATCCTGACAAAGTCGCGCCAGCAGGAAAAAAATATCGAAAAATGGCCCTGGGAGCATTCAAATGGGGCAAAAAAAAGGCCTGATCTCAATTTCCTGACATTTTTGGCCGATTTTGGGGTCCAGGCCTGTTGTTTTCCTGACATTTTTTGCAAAATCTGTCCTGACATTTTGGGTCCGGAGAAATCAGGCCTTACAACCTATTGCGTGACTATTTTAGGTCAAAATGGATTGCAATCCGGTCCAGGGCATGGCTTTCTGGTCACTGAATAATTACCTTTCGATAAACCAATTTTATCCTTGATGTCAAATGACAATAATATATCCGCCTCGATAAGATGACCATCTGGTCAGCTCAAATAACCAATCCGGGCCCGCGCGATCCCATTTGGGTCAAACACACGTGAGGTTCCGGCCATCACGCATCAACGATCCGGTCTTCCGTGATATGACTTCCTGTCAGGAACAGCCGCGTTCCGGTCAAGCTTTCTTGTAGCTCCCCAGCCCCTGTGCTGATTTATATGACCCTGGTATGAATCTTACACAGTTTTCCGATGCGAATCCAGGAAAAATATCAGTGGGACCGTTTACCCAATATCTGGATCAGTACACAGATAAAGGTGATTGGCATTGAGGCTTTCAATCTACCTGGCATCCGTGGGTTATTGTGCACAGGTGATCGTTGTATTATCGTGATTTTGAGCGTTTGTCAAGGCCGTGAGCATATTCTATTCACAGATGCACAGAATGATGTTAACAGGTCTACAACCCACTCAGTGATGGCTGGTTTGGATCTGCCACTTCACTTGCCTTCTTCTTCTTCGTGCACCTCTCACATCTGTTCCTCCTTCTTCATTCTGGAAGCCTGAAAAATCAAGGGATCCTTTGAGCTTGTCAGAGACACCCTGTCACATTTACTCAACTTGCCAGGTGGAACTATGGGTTGGAAAATACATGTATATGTAAGATGATTTGAATTCCCATCTTGAGTGAGGGGTTTGGGGGCGTGTAAAACACTGCATTTCGCACAGGATTCAGTATAAAATTAATATGCAGCATGACTCGAACGGAAAATGACCCAGACTTTCGATAACAGACGACAGGTTGCATTTTTTTGAACCGTGGGAATATGCCTCGGGCAATCCCGGCTCGCACGCCTGGCACTCGCTCGCAGTCCTTACGGGTGAACCGAGTTGGGTTCCTTAGTTATTGTATAAAATACAAATCTCTGCTTATCTAATTACATGCCTGTTCTTTAAGATTTTGCTCACTTGGCTGTGGTCTTTCACCTTTGCTTCCTCTCTGCTGAACCCCTTCTCCACACCTGTAGTAGCTAACCATAACAGTTCAGCTAATTAGTCTCCGTCTGCTGCGCTTCTTTGGTGAGTGATAAATCCTCTGTGAGTTGAAATTAACTTACTTATCCCAATCAGGGTAAACTTAGGCCGAATTTTATTTATCTATTTGGCGCTGACACCCGGTCCGTATAGACGATGATTCAAGTCATGGATTTGGGTCCATTTAACGAGATTGCTGGGCTTCTAAGCTGGTTAGATTCGGGTTGTACATGATATTACAATACTGTCCTCTTGTTGGAATAAATGAAGAAGTTACCCTCAATACATGAAGAGGAGATTTTTCAGGGCCAGTAGGGATGCCATAGAAGTCAGATATACAACGGCTGACCAAAGTATGCAGCCTAGGATGTGCAGGGAGAAAAGGTGACCGGACGGCTATCGTGTGGACCAGACGGCTATTTTGGGGACCGGATCTCGATCGAGTTTGACGATCACCATTCTTCGCAGTCGTTGGCGTATAAAATTATCCGGAATAAGAAGATGTCTACAGATAAATACCAGATGGCCTTGGGTCGGAAAAGGACGAAGCGAAATGTGGAACTTGCCAAGGGTGCTATCTCCGATGCCAATGGCGAAAATGTCCTAACAGGTGCGGTCTGGAGTGCGACGAAACATAAGGATATTCCACGCAATATCAGATTCTTCCTATGGATGTTGCTACATGATGGTTACAAGGTCGGGAACCACTGGACCAAGATCCCAGGCTACGAGGAACTAGGCGAGTGTAGAATTTGTGGAGTAACAGAAACCATGGAACACATACTCACTAAGTGTGAGGCACCTGGCCAATCCCAAGTGTGGAAATTGGTCAGCGAAGTATGGCGGAAGACAGGTGATGACCTGCTTCCCACAATGGGCGAAATCATGGCGTGTTGTGCTATTCGGAAGACAGACAAGGGAACGACACGCCTGTTCAGAATTCTAGTGTCGGAATCAGCATATTTGATTTGGTGCCTCCGAAATGAGCAAGTAATCGGAGGGAAAGACCCCACATCAGAGCGAGAAATAAAGAATAGGTGGTGCAAAAAGATCAACGACCGCATTTCTCTTGACTGCCTTCTGTCCAACAAGGCAAAATATGGGAACAAGGCCATCAACAAGTCCTTAGTATTAAGGACATGGCAGAAGACCCTACAAGACGAAGACAGACTCCTTGATGATTAGACGAAGGAGACCGGGGCTTTAGTGGGTGTGGGTTAGCCGACGATGATGGTCCAGTTTTCTGGACCTGAGTTGGCTAACACCAAGCCCCACACGCGGCGCTGTGAGAAATCGAGCGCAAGTGCAAGGGCGCATTTCCTCGGGTGGTATACTGTCGGCTAGGTTCCCAGTTCTGGCTTTTTTGAACGGGTGAGGGCAGGTTGACTTGGTCGATCTGAGGATCCGGGTGGCGGGTTTCTGGAGATGTAGAAACAACCCAGTGAGGAGAACTCTTTTGAGTTTCTTGCCCAATCTATAAAACGTTCCACAAAAAAAAAAAAAAAAAAAAAAAAAAATGTTCACAGGGTGTCATGCAATCATGGGAAAATTCCCATAAATGGAAGTCCGGCATCTGCCAGACACGAAATTTTGCATTTTGTAGCCTATTTGTGACAGGAAATCGCGATGTCACCGTCACCCATACCCAAAGTGTTCAGTTCAGAGGCCCGCGTCATGCATCAGTCGTCGAAAGGCAGACATGACATGCATGAACGTCGCTGGAAACCTGATTCATCCCATGAATCCCGAGGTGTCCGTGCTGCAAGCCGGGAAGCCGACCTATCTACTCGACTCTCCGACCCTTATTACCTCGGCGGCCACCATTCACGATCAAATGCGACCAGCGGACTTTTTGCAGGTCCCCAAAGTCAAGAGAACGGATAACTTCCCCTACCGCAACCAAGGTACGCCGTTGAATTGTGTACAATGTTTAGCCTCACAGGCTTAGGTCGTGCGTGTTTCCTTGTCGAACACAACGTCTGATCGGGGTGCTCTCTTATAATTCGGAGCCAGCCGTATCACGTGTGTACACCTCCTCAGGCGCGTCCTCCTCCCTACACACGCCGGACGCGCCAGCTCTCCATACAGCGCCTCAGCTATGACGAGAAAGACTCACTTATTCTAATGGCTGGTTTGAATTAGCTGCAGGACGATCTGTAATTTGGGGAAGAAGCAAAACCTTATACAGTAACAGGCAACTGAGCGCACTTTTGCAAAGTCCTCCTCAAACTATTCTCGGTAGCCTCGATTAATGTTCCGAACTGGCGCACTTCATCAGGAAAACCAAAATTGCTATGAGGTCTATGAAACTCGGAGAGGGGTGGGTACCTTTCTATGGTGGTCTATGAGACACCCTATAGACACTCATAGCTATGATAGCCCTTCATAGTCATTCATGCTATGAGTGCTATGAGTGTCTATAGGGTGCCCCATAGACCAAAGGTAGCTCAATTCTGACAATTGTTTAAACCGTTTACAAACTGTTTGTAAACCTTTTGGCAAAAATGAATAATGTCCTCGGACTTTCCTTTTCTGTCCTGGTGATGTCGGATGTGCCCTCCGACATGTGGGACCTGCCCCAGGTTTACCCCGTCCCTCGCTTATAACCCGGACATGTACGAGCATTGGTACACAAACTTATGTGGGTGTATTAATGCTGGATAAATTGTAAACTTGTCCTAGACAATGTATATACCCTCCCATAAACCCACTCTTCGAACGAATCAGACTTCCCTGACTTGCGACAGCTTTATATCTTGGCTGGGCGACATATATACACTTTTTCGTCATATAATATTTGAATGTGTGTTTTGTCGATATTTCCTCCAGCAGGTGGCTTGTGATCCTTTTTGAACATTGTATTTCAACAGTGGATGTGAGAATGTCACATTGTGACAGACACATCAAATCGCATGATCGCGTCTTCGCGCCAATGCTCACGCACACCCAATCCTTCTGCTGTGAATGTGGATGGCATATGAGTCAGAGATAAAATCATACTCTGATTCACAGTCAAACTCATTCTTACTTCTCAGATTTTCTTCATTTAGGTGCCTGCTCATACAATCCGCCCAATTTCTTGTCACTTACCCAATTTGGACTCACCGCTAGCAACCCAAAAAAGAAATCGTAGGTTCAGGCAATTGCACTATTTTGCCAATGACATGAGATGTGGTTTCACGTTACTTGTGAGATATATATGCTGGTGTGTATCTCCTAATCATTCCAGCTCTTCAGAAACCCGGCTGCGAACTAAAGTTGAACTTGAACCAAAAATTCAACCAAAATATATTGCCTTCGTGTTGTGCGGGTATGACGCGCCCGGACCCCTACGCATCTGACACGTCATTATACGTCATTAATTGTGTACCTAGGCAAGGAACACGGTCGATACTGAGACCGTCAATTTGGCGCCCATTTGACGTGTTTTTCGCATAGGGGAGGCTTTGGGTAGAGTAATTGAGAGCATTTCATGACCATGGACTGTTTGAAAACGAGAGAAAGAAGAAGCCGCGTACGTACGAACTAAGCTGCATATTGTCACTTAGGGCCAATGTCCCATACACAGATCTTTATACCGCGACGCCGTTGTGGTGTTTTCGAGAGGAGTGTCTGAGAGCGTGACAAAATCAAACTCCGACGGTTTGCCGCTTTAACCCGTTGACAGCTGCCATCAGCGCGCGCTGTTCTTCGACGCGTTTGTTGACGCGTCGCATGCCATCGCGTCCCTCGGGCTCCAAGGAACAAAGTGCGCAGGACAAGAAGATCAACCGGGTGTGCGAGGAGCTTCTTCGAGAGAAGCAGAAGGGTCACAAAATCAATGTCAAGAAAGCTGCCCTTGACGCTGACATTCCTTACTTTACTCTCTTTTCTCTCGTGCGCCTCGCGGAGCGGTGCAGCTGCACCAATTCTTCCAGCATCCACGGACGGTGGCTTCAATTACCCTC
Organism: Mycena olivaceomarginata; assembly: GCA_029378375.1. Lineage (NCBI taxonomy): Eukaryota > Fungi > Basidiomycota > Agaricomycetes > Agaricales > Mycenaceae > Mycena > Mycena olivaceomarginata. The sequence goes on from JARKIC010000879.1 coordinate 162,166, forward strand.
TCACCTTTGCTGGCCCTGCCCTCCAGCCTCAGATGTATGGCTTTCCGCATCCCCTGCACTCACAGCATCCCATGGCCACTGCCCCGTATATTCCCCATAATCTGTTTGCGGTGCACATCAGGTGTGCCATGCATTTTCAATGAATAGCTACAATTTACCGAATTGTAGCTTCCAGAATCAACTGGATTCAGGCAAATCGGCCAAGAATTGACTGAGAATCAACCGTTGGCGCATGTGATTCAAATCCGGTGGTACAAATATTAAATCGGTAGCGGCGGCAAGCGCCGGTCCCCTACTCTACCTTTGCATGTGGTCATAATTTCATCAACATCTTGGCAGTATGTTTTAAAGTTGGATTGTTCGTGTGCACTGAAAATTGAATATGGGGACTTCTGATCTTGCCGAGTGAGAAGTTCAGCATGAGTACTGCTTCTACAAAAGGAACCAATAGCAAAAGTGCAGGGTTTGGTAAAGCTTCCTCATCAACATCTTGGCAGTATGTTTCAAAGTCAGAATGTTTCTGTGCGCTGAAAATTGGATATGGGGACTTCTGATCTTGCCAAGTGAGAAGCTCGGCATGAGTACTGCTTCTACAAAAAGAACCAATAGCAAAAGCGCAGGGTTTGGTAGAGCTTCCTCATCAACATCTTGGTGGTGTGTTTTAAATTTAGAATAAAATCGTAATTTTTGTGTGCGATGAAGATCAGATATGGGGGCCTTCGATCTGGCTGAGTGAGAAGGTAGCTATGAGTGCTGTGTCTACAAAAAAAACCAATAGCAAAAGCGCAGGGTTTGGTAGAGCTTCCTCATCAACATCTTGGCAGTATGTTTCAAAGTCAGCATGTTTGTGTGCGCTGAAAATTGGATATGGGGACTTCTGATCTTGCCGAGTGAGAAGCTCAGCATGAGAGCTGTGCTTCTACAAAAAACACCGATAGCAAAAGCGCAGGGTTTAGTAGAGCTTCCTCATCAACATCTTGGTGGTGTGTTTTAAATTCAATTGGCAATTCTGCCAATTTTGGGGCAATGAACCCGCATATGTACTTCTCAATTGCTTATCCACTTGTACAGATAACATGTTCATTGCATTAGAGAATGGTAGTATTTCCACATTCTGCCCTATCCAATGTAATGGTTTCAAGTTATTCAAGAAATAATTTGTTGAAACTCAGGCTAAAAAGCTGCTATAGTGTGTATTTTGTGAGAATGTTGACTTAGTGTTTACCCCCTACCTAAAGGTTCAGGACCCGCCTCGAAGAGGCCCAATCCCAAGTCATGTGAGTGATTTCGGAGGGATTCATGCTGACTAACACACTCGTAGCAGCGCAGAGACGATCCGAGGGTTATTCATTCATGCTGACTCACGCACTCATAGCAGCCCCGGATACGATCTGACGGATATTCATTCATGCTGACTCACATACTCGTAGCAGCGCGGATACGATCCGACAGTTATTCATTTATGCTGACAATGAAGAAAATAACATCATACATTGCGATATATGTCACGTTTTTGATGGTCTCAGCGATTTGGCAGACGGATTATGGTTTCAGGCCCACAGAACCCTTCTCTGTAAACAGAGTAGGGGAAAGTGAAAGAGTTGTATGTGTAGCAATGCGGACATTGTGGAGCAAAGGTGGAGTGTTTTAGGAGGTGACATCATTCATTACAATATTGCGGCTAGGTCGTCTTTAAGTCGGTGTCATCTGCATTACGATGATATCAGCATGTGACTGATCTCGGGAAAACCTCGCTTGTATTGCTTGCAGACGGATTAGCCTTTCAGCCCCACAGAACCCTCCTCTGTTCCAGAGTAGGGGATTCAATTTTTTGGATTACCCTGCGTGTAGGGTATGGTTCGAAAACGTCGCTTAACCACTTTCCAATGCACCTAAAATCATGTGAATTTGAGTACAAACGAGTGAGGAACGAGCTCGGCAATTCAGTCCATTAAAGTGGAGTTTATTCATAGAAAACTTGAGAAGTGTCGTTACTTTGCAAACAGCTGTAAACACTGGGTATAAGTGAAAGAAGTATCCCAAAGTACGAGTCATGCCGTGCGAAGCATCGGCGTCCCCCCCAAGTCCTCGTCGTGCTCGGCGACGTCGAGACTTCGAAATTTTTGTGATTTTTCGGGACCTGTTGATTGTCGCTCAAAGAGAGCGTCTTGAAAATCCAGGCGGAGAGCATAATCCTCAACGATCAGTGTGACTGCGACAAAGGGCACAAGAACAAATGTGATAAAGTCGTTTATCCTAAGATATTTGCTGTCGTCAGAATCATCGTAGTAATCGTCGCCGTATCGTCCTGGGGATTTGTCGATTATGGAGTAGATTGTATTGAATAGCAATGTCTCCAGGTCGTGCTCTTCTTCGTTTTCAGCTACCAACGTCGAAGACACGATTCAATCACGAAGGCGCCTTGTGGACCGAAACTGCAGAGAGTGATGAGTATATGCGGAGTGGGCCCATGCCATAAAGACTAACTATCCACAGGATTTATGCTTTATTGCGGTCTGGAACTCGTCCTTGTTTTTTGAAGCCATAAATTCAAAAAGTCTGTCGTCGATTGCCAAGAGGAAGTCCGTCCAATAGGGCATTCTTTGAGGGTCCGCGGATACATGATGAGGCCAAGACTTTGGTTTTCAAGGGCGCACTGAATATCCGGGTGCCGACATCGCCCCAGTCAATAGTAGCCGGCCAGTTGCGGCGTTTGCCAAGAGCAACGACAACGGAGCGCGGGCGTTCAAAGGTTATTGCGGAGCAAATCTCTAGTTGCGTAAACGCAAGTCCCTTGGCTTGGGGCCCACCAGTTTTTTCTAGGTCATGCGCACACTGGAACCGAGTAAGAACACGGGGGACAGGTGTTGCTGGGAGAGGATGGCTGCAGAAAACAGAGGGGCATGTCGTCGGTAGGTCTGACCAAGCAAGAGGACGGTTTTGGAGCTCTTTGCACTAGGGGTCCCGCCAACTCGCGGTGAGTTCAGTGATTGATGTCATAGTCCTTTGGAGTGCTCTCCACAACACTCCATTTTCCCTATGTCATTCTCTCTGGCCTTGTCGGTGGCATGACAGCCAAACCAGAGGATATTACATATCTTTTGGTGATGTTGTCTTCGGGACCCAGGACCGGGCCAAGGGCTTGGATGGGGATTGCTTGGTGATCCTTTGATACATATGTTAATCTAGACATAATTAGAATGGGACACGAGGCACGCTCAGATCAGTCAGATTCATATCCTATGTGAATGGCACTGCTTCTGTCAGGTGCAAGAGGTTATGGAGGAAAATGTGCAGTGCAGGTTACTGGGCATGGTTCCCACTGCAGGTTCCTGGACTTCCAGGGTTCCATGGAGGAAGCCAGATGCCCTGAGTACCCATACAAGCACCACATGTTATGGAAAACAGGGTCACCATCACCCTTAACATGAGGTGCTTAACGGCAGCATCCTTACGCACCTCATGTCAATAATGACACCTTGTGTGGTTATCGGCCTCGGCATGCCATCACAGGTTCAGTCCAGTTCGACCCACTGCTGCTTCTGCCTCCAAGAAATATATTCTGAAGGCTACAACGAGGGTAATCTGACTTGGAGACATTCACTCAATATGCTGCTAAGATTGGGTCTTCTCCTCTGGCAGCTTGGGCTCTTGCTTCGAGGGAGTACAGCGAGATTCAAGTTCATCCATGTGAAAGAATATCATGGATGGTGTGTTCAACTCATTTCTTTGCACAATGGCAGCTAGCATGCGAGGGTATAGTGAAGGCTCACCTTCGTTTGGTTCTGCATTCAAGGAAAGAGTAAAATAAATGACAGTTTTGAACGATGCCTGAAAGACAATATGGTATATGTTCTACTTCTGGGTAAACGAAGAGTGAATCAAATTCGATGGACTTGATTGGGGTAGCGGGCTGTGCCGCTTGTCGGCCCTACTTGCTTTATTGATTTTGGCTCAGCAAGATTCTGGACTTCGGGAGGGTTCAGACTCAGGACCAGGGCTGAGGCGGAGGAAGTTCACGAAAGAACGAAAATGGTTCTCGTTCCGCAACTCCAATTCAGACGCACCCAAGGAAACCAGCCAACCACGCTTGCGGATGGACGTCATATCAAGAGCCGCTTCATGGGATTACAGCCGCGAGACCAGGGCGCGCGCGAACACAAGCGGACAGTGAGACGTTGATTTTGGCTATGTGAGGTTCTGGATTTCGGGAGGGACTAAGGCTGAGGGAGGAAGAAGCTCGCGGAATGAACACACAATGAGTAGGAAGGGAATGCAGAGGCCAAATGGCGTGCACGCAATGGGAGGGAGGGAAGGAAGTGCAGATACCAAATGTGCGGGCACAGACTGGGAGGGAAGGGAACAACATCCCCTAAATATGCCGTACTACTGTGGTCTGTGCGGCCGTAGCCTGCGCCTCAAAACACGGGCCACGCGCTACACAGCAGTATGTAAATGTACGTCGACTCGCCCAACTCATTTTGCCCTGTACCACCTCAGACGCTGACTACATTACCCCAGTGCGATGATGCATCTCACGAGCTCCAATTTTGGCGATGGAATCCCGAGAACAACCGCCTCGTTCACCTGCATCGTCCGCCATTCTTTCGGCCTCGCCCGCCCTTCCTCGCTCGTCCCGTTCTGTTGGCGTCATCTTCTCGCCCTATTCGTCGGCCTCATCGTCTCGTGCCATTCTGTCAGTGTCGACATCATCTCGCACCAATCTCTCGGCGTCGACAACATTTGGCCCTATTTCCTCGACGTCGACGTGATCTCACTGCATGTCAAAATGCAAGAAGCCTGATATGATGATCACCGGCTACAAGCCCTGTCTGCGCCGTCAGCTTCCCGTCTAAATCCCTCGTCGATCGTCCTTGCGCACTGTATCCCCCTCGTCCGCTGGTAACCGTGGTTCCAGCACCTCTTCTTCGTCGCTAGGACTCTGCACACCAACTATCCTTTCTCCTGCATGTACAGTATGATTTCTCAAAATGCATTAGGTCACAATGCATAATTCTCATTTTGCATTGGATTCGGCCGTCCACCAACTTGGTAGGCGGGGATTTTATGCATTTTTGTCATAATGCATATTGCATAAGATTTTCGGGATTTGTTATGCATTTTTGCAAGTCAGGACCAACTTGTGGATACCTTTCGGAGTGGCTGAAATACTTTCTTTCAACTCAAATGAATAATATAAACTCACCGTAAAACACGATCACGCTTCCTAGGGCGAATTCATTTCCATCGAGAAAGATTTACTGGAGCAGATTGCGGATCTGCGAGCCCGAAAACAGATTTCGGCAGCAGGTATGCCATCAATTGATGAGTTGCTCAATCCGCCGGAGGAGCGATATGTCGACGAGGGTCATCAATTCACTGGAGACGATGACATTGTGGCCTACGTTCGGCATGAAGAAGCGGGTTTTGAAATATATGAAAGAGGTAAATGTCATAAATGCTCAGTGATGCGGAACCAGATTCGAGCAGTGTTGGCAATTAAGGGTTAAATCTGGGTCGGCCGGGAGCTTAAGGGTTATTAAGGCATAAGGGTTAATCTTAAGGCCTCACTTAAGGCCTTAATGTCATTTTTTGGAAGACGCCGAGTGGGGGATCCAACCTCAATTCTTGCGCTGTACAGCATACCGGGACATTCAAAAATGGTGTTTCTAAGGCCTGTACTCATCTCCAGATCCCTCCATCGCACCATCATCCAACTGCACATCCTCCTCCGCCTCCGCTAGTGCTTCCATTAGTGCCGCCAGTGTGCCGCCTCCCATGCGAGGTCCGCTTTCGCTAATTTGACAACCGGTTTCTTCACAACATCACCGACTCACCATTGATGAAACAATCTCCTTCCGCCTGCCAATCTGCATTGTTATATGTCCCCGCATCTTGCGGCAATTTTTTCTGGTGGAGTACACAACCTCTACAGTAGATTCTGTAGTGAGAGAGATTTTGTTTCTCTCTCAAATTGTGGAAGTACGCCGCGAGAGCAGCGCGAGACATGGTAGGTATGAGTCTGGCGTAAGATTGAAATTTTCATCTTTGATAGCCGGAGCGGCCCGGAGCCCGATCGGACCGGTAACCATTAACTCCAGCCCACCACATCGTTAACCCTTACTTTAAGGCCTTAATAATCCTTAATTCAATTAAGGCCTTAAACCTTCAGCCAACACTGGATTCGAGGTCTGATGATCGACAAAGGTCTTCTTAGTTTCTATATAACTATCAATCCCGCAGATGTTTACAACCCTCTGGTGAAGTCGCTCGCGGGCGAAGAAGCTGATTGACAGATGGAAAGGCTTCAGACATGCTTAATTTTATAAAGAGAGAGAAGTGAGGTACATAGGTGGAAAGAGTGGTCATGGGGAATCATGTGCGAGGGTGTGAGATGTCAAGTGATTGTTGTCCGTGGCTGGGTATGGGAGGGAAAGGGGACAGAGACGAGATTGCTATTAGTAGAGTAGTAAAGTAAGAGAGAGGAAGAAGATAAAAGTTAACAGAGAATATCATAATTCAAAGCGACCAGTAGCTTCAACGAACTTCGCGATAGGTTTGAGGAGGAGGGGATCGGTAAGGAACGTTGGGAGATGGAGGGAGCCGAACGAGCCGGCCGCCATGGAGGCTTTGTATAGCGGCATCCCAGAGGAGTTCCACTTCAGCACGCGTAAAAACCAAGAAAGATTTTCCCACGGCCGAGGAGGATCCAGTTGCTGAAGGGGAGGAATATGAGGATCAAGATGTTGAGGGAGAAGGGGAATATGATGATCAAGAGAAAGACCATTAAAACTGCGCCTCAAACTGACCAGGATTATGACGGCAAGTAAGAGCAGCGATGCCATACTGTACAACTATAGGTACAGTGAGAGGAGCGTAAAGTATGTCTTCACAAAACATACGTTGCCGCAGTTTTGCTGGAGCCGCTGGCAGCCGCATGCCTGGTCCCTCACTGGAACAGAAAGTCCCCGCCGAACTTAAGGACTAACGGTGCAACCTTCATTGCGGAAGTCGTTGGTGCAGGTACTGCCGTTCTTGTTCAAGTCTCACTCCATCCCAGACAGTTGGGGATCATTGGGCAGATTCAAAGTGTACCCCCTCACCATGCCTTGGGCCCACTCGGCCTCCTCCACCAGACGGGTCTGCGAGGAACCAACCGGAGTTGGTGACAAGCAGCGTGTTTAAAGATTCAGAGCTCTCACCGTTGATTCTTGATTCTTTTTCTCTATTTCCCACCAAACCATCCGTAGCGTAGCACGGGTTAACTGCTAGTTGAATTGAATCGGTACGCTATACCCACCCCGCAGTACTACTACTACTGTAACGCAGAGGGTCAGTTGGTTCCTGGGCTCGGGACCGGGATGCTTCTCCCCCGTCTGTTGCACCGAGTGATAAGGAAGATTACGAGACAGACGAAAACGAAGAGGGCTAAAGCAACCGTGAGTTATCCCTGTGCTGTGTCACCCTCTAACTAGTATACTCACCGACAATAACAGCAATGACGATCAACTTTACGCGGCTGATTGGGCACGATATGCGTTGGTTTCTGGGAGAGAATGAATCCAGCAAGTCATGAAGGTGAAAACCGTGCCTGCCTATCATTGTAGCAGCGAGTAGTGGAATATCGGATGGAACGCGATTCTCGAGCGGGGATCATAGTAGACATGGGACTTCGGAAAGAAAGAGTAATCGTGGACACAGCTTAAATACTGATAATTGGCGCTAGCACTGCTTTCGGTTTCAACTACGCCATTGCGGTGCCGAGCCCAACATTTGATGCCAGGTAAATAAATCGTAGCTCCGGATCAGATCATGAATAAGTGCCTCGGGCGCTACACTTTCTGTCCGATGTAGATTACAGATTACAGATATTTTGTTAATATAGAAGCTTCTACCTAGCACTTATTGTAGAGTATACAGTCAAATGCTATTACGCGGCAGGGCGAATGACTGGCAAAGCCCCCGCCTGTTACAATGAGAACGATTGCAATGACGATATCTTTTCAAGCCGAGATTAGTAATTTCTACTTGAATGAATAAGATATTTTCTGCTTGATTCGTCTCAGTCTCACCGGAACCAGCCCCAAGGGTGAAGTCGCGGTCGCTGAATGCAAGTCGGATGGGACCAGCGACTTGTAAAGAGGCTGCGGTGTGCACTTGACCCACGATTACACGAGTGTCCTGGCAGAAAGTGGGATTTTGCTCGGCGGCAGAAGGTGACGCCTACGTGGCAATGTGAACACTCGTATTTTTCTCAAGGGGACCTACGTTACGGTTTGTTCACTGACTTGGATAAGTGTGGCAACAGAGGTAAGTACCTCGAAGAAGCACGTCCACACTGATGGCAATGCCATCCACGTGTATACTGAAAACTGGTAGTAGATTGTTCGGAGGAGGCCAGGATGGGGGCCTCCGGAACAAGTCGCGTATCAAAGCCTGAGGAAAACTCAGGAGGTTGTCGCAGCTCCAAAAAGTCTAAGCCATAGTTGAGCTGGCCGGACAGTCTTCCGTGGCTGCAAGCCCAGAATCGGGAACAATTAGGGTTTAAACAACCACATCCTTGCACATAGACATGGGGTGAGGACATTCCGCATTCAACGCAACGATGAGTGGGTGGGGTCTGGGGGTATTTTCGTGAGATGGGAGCAGCTAATCGAAGCCATGAGACACGAGATATCAAGGAACATTGTGTGCGCTATGACTTACTGGACGTTTCGGGTGATTGCGCCACTCACCATGGCGCGCCCTGTCTGATTGATTAATAGATCCACAACAAAGGAAACAGACTCGCCTACGTTGTATGGCCACCTTCAGAAATTTATATTGCTCTCCAGTCTTCAATTGTTTCTCGCCCCACCCATGTTCACAACGCTTTTATTCCAGAAATGGACTACTATAGCTTGGACGACGAGATCTCTAATCTTGAGGGATTTGGCAGCATGCACGCGTCCGACCATCAAACTCCCCAGTTCCGCTCACAGAAATCTTCGCTAACACCCCTCGAGTACCCCAGGCAACATGTTCCTCACGGGTGGCAGTAATTCGGATCATTTCCAAGGGCGAGCATATGGAATGCAAGCGGACACTTCCTCCCACCTCGTGCGTCCCTAGTTCCGTTTCATGAAACCGTCCCTTATTCAAGCCTGCCAGATTGCTTCTGCGTCACATTCAGATTGGTATACACAAATGCCGCCTACACGAAGCTTTTCAGGCACACAACAGGTTCGAAGTGCGTTTCTCTACAGGCAACCTTTCTAATTAGAGGGACCAATGTCCTATAGCACGCCGTCTAATTAGAGGTGTTTCCGCGTTCCCCCATACCACCAATATACCACGGTGACCACACCTTTTTTTGGGTGACAGCAAGTGGTAACTGGGGGAGAATTTCTTCGTTTTTAGCACTGTAAGATCGTATCTAATGGCCTCTGTGGAAAAGTCAGCAGCATTTTGTATTGAGTCTAGATTTCACCATTACCACCAGTACCAACTCCTGTTCAAACTCAGCAGGGGCTTTTGCGGATAATTCTACAGATTGCAAGAACCCGCCGTGAGTACCGATGTCATCCCTGAATTCTTCGAAATTCAACATCCTGGGCCACTCAGAGCTTTCTGGATGAAAATCCGGAGGACGATTGTTATCAATTTCTTCTTCCACATCCGGATACTGGGGGTCCCCTGGTTGAATTGGACGGTACGATAACCATTACGCCCAAAGGTTTCCCCTGGTATGGATATGCTTCAGTTGAAAATGGACATTAGCATTTCTTCGATCCGGCGGTTGATGGCAGCATTCGGCCCCATGCCTGAATGTTCTAACATTCCCTTCAGATACTGTGCATCGGTTTCAACCACAAGTTTGCGGCATCCCGGGGGCCAGTATTGCATGCATCTGAGCGCTCGCTTAAGGCCAAACAGCTCACGTTTTGGCTGAGAATATCTCCACAAAGTTAAATCCATCTCAAAGAAAACTCGGAATACTCAGGTACATACATACCCCTAGTCACAATAAGTTTTGACACTTCGACTCAAACAAGTTGCAAATGATCAGACTACTTGCGAGGTTTATTGCCCAGAGCCCTATACGACCTTCCGGCCTTCTTACTAGACTGGACAACATGTCGGCGATGTCCGGCCTAGTTGGACGGGAAGTATGGGATTATTAGGACCAGGCGATTGCCCGCACTATCATTACGAAGAACAAGCGCCGCTAGAACTTCATCATCCAGAAAAAATAATAACTAAGCGACGCCTTAGGTTGGACCTTTCTGCTCCGGATCATTACTGGAGCATGACGAAGATGGAGTACATATGGTTGCATATCAGCTAGCCCACCGACTGGGGAACACTGAGGGTCGAGGATGTGATCGGTCCCAAGGATGTTATAGGTCTCGGCAATGCGCTGGAAGTTTCAGCCCCTGCGCATCCGGTGGGGACAGATGATGCTTGGATTCCCTGCATTGCTTGAGCAACTTTTTTGAGGGAGACTTCGACGTCAATCACAGCGCTGGAATTCCCAGTCTCCCTCTTTATAAAATTACGCTGTCCGAAGCCTTCAAACTCCGCTGATATATTACACGTCAGCTGGTGATTCCCGAGCACTCTCTTCCCACCGGCTCACAGGCAATCAGCATCCGGCAAGCGGCAACACGTCACCTTGACGTCATCCTTCCAGCAAACACTGCCTCGGCGCTAGCATTGACAGATGGCTCCCACGCAACGAAACAAAGGCGCCGTGCGCGCCTATAAAAGTGTACACAATGCCAAACTCCATTGACAGATGGCTTCCACGCAACGAAACAAAGGCACCGCGCACGCCTATAAAAGTGTACACAATGCCAAACTCCACTTAAACACTCATTCAAGTGCCGGTTTACCGGGGCTGGTGATTGGCATATTGTGTATACTGTTATAGGTGTGCACAAACATGAGCATTACACTTTTATAGGTGCGGTGCTCGCCAGAGAAATAGAGAAGGAGGGTTTAACCACTTCACCAGAAAGACCATACACAGAAGTAACAATCAGACCGTCATCAGACTATTATTTTTCTACTGTCTACCATGGAAAGTAAGTACTGTCTGTATTAACTCACTGTCATTTCCAGTCAGTTTCATCATGTTTATATACATATTAATTTATTGAAACAGATCAATCTTTGAATCATCTATGGATAGTGGTTTGGCCACAGAGGCAAAATAAAGAAAGTGGAGAAGGTATAACACCAATAGAAGGCTAATATGGTGGTATCTGGGTGTTTAACTACCATATCCTTTATGGTGTAGTGTTTTTTTTACCCATATATAAGGTATGTCTCTTTATGAGTTCTAGACAAAAAATCTGCTCGGAGTCGCCCTATCCTCCCGAGGTACACATATTCCGGTTACTTTTGGGGATACCGAGTATACACACTCTCTCAACCTGCATACCCACATCCGCTCCAAATATTCGCATGTAACTTGTTGTATTGAAATTCATGCTCGAATCCACTACCTCGAAGAATAATATCACCTCCAACCATCAGCCGACTCCAGGGTAGTTGGCACAATAATATTCCTAGGCTCCCCGAATTTCGTTCGGCCAAGTCCACCAAGGTTGGGCTCATAATATTGTCCAACTCATCGGCCCTCTGCTAGGCACCTCGAAGAAGAATATCACCTCCAACCATCAGCCGACTCCGGGGTAGTTGGCACAATAATATTCCTAGGCTCCCAGAATATCAATGGGCCAAGTCCACCTAGGTTGGGCTCATAATATTATCTAACTCATCGGCCCTATGCTAGGCATCTCGAGGAATAATATCACTTCCAACCATCGGCTGACCCCGGAGTAGTTGGCGCAATAATATTCCTAGGCTCCCAGAATATCGATGGGCCAAGTCCACCAAGGTTGGGCTCATAATATTATACATCCCATGGGCCCTATGCTAGGCACCTCAAAGAATAATATCACGTCCAACCATGAGCCGACTCCGGGATAGTTAGTGCAATAATATTCCTAGGCTCCCAGAATTTCGTTCGGCCAAGTCCACCTAGGTTGGGCTCATAATATTATACAACTCATCGGCCCTGTGCTAATCACCTCGAAGGATTATATCACCTCCAACCATCAGCTGACGCTAGAGTAGTTGGCGCAATAATATTCCTAGGCTCCCAGAATATGGATGTGTCAAGTCCACCGAGGTTGGGCTCATAATATTATCCAACTCATCGGCCCTATGCTAGGCATCTCGACAAATAATATCACCTCCAACCATCAGCCGACTCCAGGATAGTTGGCGCAATAATATTCCTAGGTTCACAGAATATCAATGGGCCAAGTCCACCTAGGTTGGGCTCATAATATTATCCATCCCATCGGCCCTATGCTAGGCACCTCGGCAAATAATATCATCCCCAACCATCAGTCCACCCAGGTTGGGCTCATAATATTATCCATCCATTGGCCTTATGCTAGGCACCTCGAAGAATAATATCACTTCCAACCATCAACTGACCCTGGAGTAGTTGGCGCAATAATATTCCTGGGCTCCCAGCAGATCAATGGGCTAAGTCCACCTAGGTTGGGCTCATAATATTATCCATCCCATGGGCCCTATGCTAGGCACCTCGAAGAATAATATCACCTCCAACCATCAGCTGACTCCGGGATAGTTGGTGCAATAACATTCCTAGGCTCCCAGAATATCAATGGGCCAAGTCCACCTAGGTTGGGCTCATAATATTATACAACTCATCGGCCCTATGCTAAGCATCTTGAAGAATAATATTACTTCCAACTAGCCGACCCTGGGGTAGTTGGCGCAATAATATTCCTAGGCTCCCAGAATATCGATGGGTCAAGTCCACATATGTTGGGCTTATAATATTATCTACCTCTTAGGCCATTAGCCATCACACAAAATAGTATTACAATACCAATGCTCCTAGCAACCAGAATAATTGTGCACCCAGCCATTGGTAGCTATAGAAATTCTCCATGGGCCCTGACCTATGCTGTTCACAGAATAATATTACAGGACTATACAATCTAATCAAATGCAAATCCACATTCTCAGTGCTCAGTACCAAGGATAAAGGAATGCGTACGACGAAGCATGTTCAATAGACAACAGTAGAGTAGGGCAGGTGGGATCCGAGTTCAGGATCTGTGAGGGAGGTGGAGGGCCTGAACGATATATTCAAACAGAGAGGGATGACGTCTGCACCGCACTAGAGACTCACTTTTAAATTCCAAATTTCAAGCGCAGATTTTAAATGTCGTGTCCAGGTGTTGCTCCGACTTGGGGGAGACCCCAAAATTTCTGCGAGACCGTCCACCCGTGGATCGGACATCAGCCCCGACGTCCCATTTCCGTCCGACTCTTGTCACGTTTTGGGATGAGGCATTGTAGGCTTTCCTTTTTGCGACTACTTCTTCTTCGCTCAATTCCTCGCCATCGTCATGGTCAACGGCCTTCTCGTCGTAATCCCGTGAGGTCGGCTCAGTCGCAACTTCTTGATAAGGCTGGCTTGCGGCGTCGGATTTCTCTTTGACGAGTACACCGATGGCCTCGAGGAGCTAAACCAACAACCCAGTAAGATTAGAATTCTCAGAATAAGAATGAGAGGATCAACGTACCACAAGAGCCGCCAGATGGACAGTGTGAGGCATGCAACGCATGCGCCCATTGCGAGCGGAGAAACTGATATTTTTCGCGCTACAGAGCTTCGCAAAGTGCTCCACAAGCGTGTCATTGTTCGACGCATTGTCCATGACGAACGAGATGATCTAAAAAACACAGATGATTCACGACGGTGCACAGATGCCGGAAATTGAGCTCACCCGACCCTCAATACCATAGTTTTCCAGCGTCTCCCAAACTGCGTTCGCCATGTTCTCTCCAGAATGTTCTCCTCGAAGCTCCCGAAAATCAATAAGACATTCCTCTGAGAAAAGTTCTGATAAAATCATCGAGTGGTGAAGAGCTCTAGATGACGATCAATGAAGGTAAATACAGTTGAGTACGTCGTGAGGAATAATATCATGTGGAATATCCGTCATATGGAATGGGTTTTGAGCCTCTCCCGAGTCGGGATAACCGAATATTCCACCTCCCCGTAATGTGGAATATGGAATAGGGTTTGAGGGTCAGTATTCCATTGTGCGGGTGGCACAAGAGCTGGATTTTGAAGTCTGCATTGTCCGTCATTGTGTTCTTACCAAAAGGAGGAAATTGCTGACTCATTGGATTGTTTGTGTCCATGATTGAATCTATCTCTCACTTTCACCACCATGGCCATAACTGAGTCTCAGAAATCTCGAACTGTCCGTGCAAGGGACAAGAATCCGCCGAAACCGACGAAGCCACAGGCCAAACCCTGGCCCAAAACCAGGCCAAAAGCCTCACACAGCTGCTCGCTTCAGCAAGGATGAACGCCACCAGGACTTGACGTACCACGACTGGGTTCAGGTCTTTGACTACCGAGAGGACACGGACCCCCCGCGCTCACAGACCGAGGTTGTTGCTTACTTTGCCGCCCGCCCTGACCAGGACGGTGGCAAACTGCGATTTACTCAATCTGCGTTGTCAAAAAAAACTCAAACGAAAGGATGAGATCCGAAACCTTGTTGCTGAGGATCGGAACCCGAGATCGAGCAAGAAGATCAGGATTCGGAATTCCTTCATTTCGGTGACCAAGCCGATGGAACGACGTCAACAAAGGAGATCATTGAACTCATCAAGCGGGGCGAGGTACAGGACGATGTGGAGGAAGAGGATCCGGCGGAGGATTCCGAGTTCAAATCCAAGTCCAAGGATGCAATGGCGGCGGCTGAGTTGCTACAACAGATTGTTCAACATCGCCCGGACTTAGAGATGGCCTTGCCACTGGGCCGGGCTCTCCGAGAATTCCGCGCAGCTATGGCTCAGGAGGGCGAAGAGAGCAAAGTTCAGACCAGCATAACATCTTTCTTCAAGTAGAAATAGTTGCCAGCTCAAAAAAACTTGTTTTTCAATTGATTTTATTTGGAATTTATCCTCTGGAATATCCGTCATATGGAATAGCCCTGAGGCCTCTCCCGACGATATTCCACACGACGTACTCAACTGTAAAGTGAAAAGCGTAACTCACATCCTCTTCGGCAGGTAGCCTTCGAGCACGCTTCTTTCCAGGCGCCTTCTCCTTGGACCCCGATGCCTTGCGGCGTTTTGACGTGGCCGGAATCGTTTTAGAAGGAAGAGAATCCGCAAGCTGCGGTATACCGTTAGTGGATTGAGACGGACTCATTAAATGCCCACCTCTTCATTGCTGATTTCGACTTCATGCTCTGAGTCAGAATCTACGCTGCTTGACTCCGAGTCGTCGGTTCCGGAGTACGCCTCGTCGGATGCGTCCGGGTGGCTTGGGTGTTATTCGTCGCCTTCTTCGGGGCTCGACGGCGCTTACATTGGGGAGCCGACGTGCGTGTCGTTGGGAGCCCGTTCTCATCGAGTTTCTCTGCATCAATAGCTTCGGTATATTTCTTGGAGTTTTTGTTTGTCTGCGCTGACGACTCGATGAACCTGTGGGCTCAGTAAAAATTAGAACAACTCGATTTCTCTCTCTGGCGGAAAACAGACCTTGATGTAGGCCCTGAACGTCATCCACTGCAAAAATCAATGAGCTGAGAGCAAGAGTAATTGACGAAATATGTGGTACGTACGATTTTCGCTGTCAATGTCCATGGCAGCCGAGCTGGACTTCGCGCCCCCAAGCAGTGGGGATCGTACGTAGATGTGGCTGTCTGGTTCGATTCCTGCCTGCTGAATGGTCTGGTGCGGATATAAAATGCGAGGGAAGCTTTCCACAGTCTCAAAGTAGTGGCAGTGATAGTTTATTGCCCCCCTGACCGCGCGGGTCACGATGGTGTCCAAGATTCGATTGAATTTGAGCGAAAGTTGTGGATTTGAATACACCTGAAGCAATATTTTGAGTCTGAAAAAGAGTGCGCAGTAAGACTTGACTCACTCAACACAATAGTCGTTGTCAGGATTCCACCGATGAAGATGCTAAAGAGTCTATCTTCTGGCGCGAAGTATTGGCGCCACCGGCGGGGTGTGATGAGGGACCAGTGCGTGCGACGCTTGCGTGGATGCCTGGCAATCAAAGACCTAATGATCACTTGATACCGCATAAGGCGGGGAATGCAGCATTCGCTGAATAACGATCGATCAGCTCGGATCCATTCGGAGTCGAAATCACCCACCGATAAAAAGTAAAATGAGGCCCGAGACCACAAGGAGAGAGACAACGGAAGTGCGAGTGAATGTAGACAGTATGACATTGGTTCTGAGACCCAGGAAAGGTGGAGAGCAAATAATAGAGTCAGTGGGAGGCAGAAGAGCGAGACGTTGAGTGCGAGCCAGCGGAAAAGGTTTGAAAGATAGAGCAGCATCGCTGCTAGGCGTGAGGCATCCACGGGTACCTGTTCAACATTTGGAGTCATTTCTGCGAAGAAGGGGGATCAGACCCACCTGAACGATACCGGTGGATGCGCTTTTCTAGGTCTGGCACTTGAACGAGATGTGTGGGGCCAGCCATGGCAAGAAGAGGGTCGACGAAAATGCAGCAGGAACAATCCGGATGTGGGGGGAATGAGCTGGCTTGTTGTGACGAGAACAAAGCAGCTTTTATATTTTTCTTGAAATGACAGCGTCAGGGCTGGAGTAACTAGCGAATGAATTGTGGTGCACCTAAAAG